>CM029014.1:97767839-98297839 GCA_016801055.1 Panax notoginseng | reverse complement strand
GTTGTCTTGAGAGTCCACACGCTCTAGTGTGACGTCTCCTCTTTCAATGATCTCTCTAATCAAATGAAAATGCCGCAACACATGTTTGGATTTTTAATGAGACCTGAGTTCCTTGGCATGTGCAACAACTTCGGTGTTGTCACAGAATAAAGGTATTACTCCTCTAATTCTAGGAACCACTCCATGTTCAGTTATGAACTTCTTCATCCAAACAACCTCCTTTACAGCTTCACTTTCAGCTATGTACTCTGCCTCTATCACTGAATCAACAATTGTTTGCTGCTTGGAACTCTTCCAACTCACTACACCATTGTTTAAGGTAAACATATTATCCGAAAATAGATTTACTGTTATCTTGGTCCGTTTGAAAACTTGAGTCTGTATAGCCTTCTAGATTCAATTCAGACCCACCGTAGACAAGAAATACATCCTTAGTTCTTCTTAAGAACTTTAGGATATTTTCACAACCTTCTAGTGTTCTTCCTATGGATTAGATTGATATCTGTTTGTTACACTAAATGCATGAGCGATATCAGGTCTAGTGTGACGCCCCCAAAATAGGTATACAACACCCATTCCGAGTCGCCATATACATGGTACAGAAAGCAAACTACAACTTCAATAATAAAATTATCGTTCAAAATACGACAACACATACTGTGAGTTTAAATACAAATACTGTCTTCTAGACAATATCCATACTCAAATAAGTCCTCACTACAATTATTCAAACACTATTTTACAGAAATAGTGAGGACTGCTAAAACATCTTTCTAGAACCATCACTCCATACCCCGACTAGATCCTGCTATGTTCTCACCTCCTGAGAAGAAAAATGGAACAAAAAGGAAAAGGGTGAGCTCAACTAGCCCAGTAAAGAATATTATGACTAAGATAATATACAACAAATTATCATTAGTATTCAACAGGGAAAATTCTGATAGAATATAATCGACAACAAGTTTTAGATCAACAACTGTAGTGAAAACAACAAACCATTAGAAGAGTCAAGTAGAGAATGAATTCTACTATCTTCTAAGATTTAAAAGTCTATCATCAATATTTTATCCCTGTAACATCAATTAATAATCATCTTTAACCAAATATTCATCTTTGCACTACAGGCCAAAGATATTCATTTGTATTACCAGTCAGTCATGTTCATCTTAACACCTGTTCATCTTTGCACTACAGGCCAAAGATATTCATCAGATAATCATACATCTTTGCAATACAGGCCAAAGATATTCAGTAATATCATCATTTAGGCTGAGGATGATGAAAAATATCTTAAAGAAAATGAATCCAGTGAGACAGGAGGACAAATAGTAGGGATTCGTATAACAGTTTATCCAAGATCAATAATACTTCATAATAATCAATTGTGAAGCAGAATTAAAAAATAAAGATCAAAACATGGATACAATCAAAGATAGTAACCATAATAGACATCTTGGACAAAAAGAAAAAATTTTGTTTTTCGGTGAATAGTGTCGTATTCGTGAATAGTGCCGTATACGTGAATAGTAACGTATACGTGAATAGTAACCCCGACACAAAAAGTTCCAAATTTAATAAAAAGTTCATATCAACATTTCGGCATAATAATATTGAAGAAAATATCATTTAAGAAGAAGATAATATCCCTTACCTCAAAATATCAGTACTTCTGGTCGGAATACCGGTATAAGGCTGAAAGAAACTTGCTCTGATAAATAGAAACTCTCAAAGTATCTAAATACTCACAAAATACACTCAATAATCTAGAGAGAGAAAGAGAGAAAATTTGTTTCTGGTGTTATTTTGAATTCTAACTCAGCCCTCTATTTATAGGAAAATGTTAGCACGCCGAAGCAGACTTAACCTGCAACCTGATGGCTTTACCTGCTGCTATTCAAGCCTACCACATTTGAATAAAAATCTCAGCACATTTATTTACCAACCAAGAGTGGGGCCCACCAATTCTAGAATTTTCTACCAAAATGATAAACTCCGAAAATTCAACAATTTCTGAACCAGTCATCTCGTAAAATTCATAATAAATCGTACGTCCATTTTTAACGGTTCAAAATTTATGGACATATACTCAACTTATATATGTATAACATATCTAAAAATTACCACGATCCAACGGTCGGATTAAAAATTATAACCCCCACAAAATATCTCAAAAATTCTGATTTTTAATACCTCCATTTCGACAAAAATACTGATAAAAACCTCAACATTAACTCCTTCATTTTTAACCACAAAAATATATCCCTCATTTATATCCACATAAAATAAATTTTTCCTTATCATACGAATCAATAATTAATTATTCACAAATAATATTACAGAATCACATTTATGACAACCAGGCCGTTCCCAGGAAAGTGGGGGCTTTCCAATAAGGATTTCTCCTTACTGGCGCGCAATTGGATGACAAAACCTCTCCTTAGACAGAACTTTCTAGACATTGCCAATAATGTTATCTAATAATATTATTCAAATAATATGAATTATTGATCTGATAATGGAGAATACTGTGCAGCAATAATTATTGAAACAACAATAATATAAAATATCAACGCAACAATTATTAAATCAATAAAATAAAATATTGAACAATAACTACTGTAACAATTATTGAGTAGTGCCTTCTTACGTAAGAATCAATAATTGGTGCAATACCGTGTGTTACTGTATTTTAACCACCGGGTATTCCAACAGTATTAACGGTAACAACTACGCCGCTATTTATAAACAACTTATACTTGTCGTTTTCTTCATCCAATCGCTTTCTGTTATGGGGCCCACACAAGGCTGCGTCGTCGTACGAATATTCCCCGACAGCAAGAATATTCCACGACCAAACGAATATTCCCCGACAAAATGAATATTTTATAACCATTTGCTTATTTTACAAAATTTGCATATTTCACCCATAACCAAAGTATTATATCAAATTAACCCCTTATTATTCACAATAATATTTAGAGAAAATTTGATTTTATTCATTAATAAGTTGGGGTCTTACAACCTCCCCTCCTTATGAAATTTCGTCCTCGAAATTGACGTACGTACCTGATATTTCGAAAAGGTGAGGATACCTCGCTTTCATTTCTGATTCCAACTCCCAGGTCATTTCTTCAGTAGCATGGTTTCTCCACAAAACCTTAACTTGTGGTACAACCTTTGTGCGTAGGACATGCTTTTTCCTAACCAAGATCTTAACAGGTACCTCCTCGTACGTTAAATCTTTAGCTATCTCGTCTGGTTCTAACTCAATAATGTGGTTCGAGTCTTTAACATATTTACGAAGCATAGATATGTGAAAAATATTATGAACACGAGACATGCTTGGACGTAATGCGAGTCTATATGCCACATTTCCTATTCGCTCAAGAATCTCAAATGGACCAACAAATCTTGGATTGAGCTTTCCTCTCTTTCCAAATCTTGTAACTCCCTTCCATGGTGCAACACGTAACAATATATGATCCCCAATATTAAATTCCACGTCCTTCCGATGAAGATCCGCATAACTCTTTTGTCGATCCTGTGCCGTTTGTATACGTTGTCGAATCGTTTGGATCTTCTCTGTAGTCATGTGTACCAACTCTGGTCCCAACAATGTTGCTTCACCCACCTCATCCCAGCATACTGGAGAATGACATTTTCTTCCATACAACGCCTCGAATGGAGCCACACCTATGCTCGCTTGATAACTATTGTTGTAGGAGAATTCCACCAATGGTAGGTACTTATCCCAACTCCCTTTGAGATCTAGGACACAGAGTCTTAATAGATCTTCAAGAGTTTGAATAGTCCTCTCTGATTGTCCGTCCGTTTGAGGATGGTATGCCGAACTGAATCGTAAATCCATGCCCATAGCTTTCTGCAAGCTAACCCAAAATCGTGAAGTGAATCTTGGGTCATGATCCGAAACTATGGATACTGGCATGCCATGCAATCTCACAATCTCATTCACGTACATACTAGCAAGACGTTCAAGGGAATAAGTCTCACGTATAGGCAAGAAATGGGCAGACTTGGTTAATCTATCAACAATGACCCAAATCGCATCTATGCCTTGTTAAACCCTGGGAAGACCTGTAACGAAATCCATGGTAATGTGTTCCCACTTCTATTTATGGATCTCAAGTGGTTGCAATGGACCCTTTGGCACTTGATGCTCCACCTTTACACGTTGACCCCTTATTATTCACAATATTATTTAGAGAAAATTTGATTTTATTCATTAATAAGTTGGGGTCTTACATCTAGTACATATCATACCGTACATGATAGATCATAATGCTGAAGCATAAGGAATCTTACTCATACGGTCTCTCTCCTCAGGTGTCTTTGGGGCCTGTTTCTTGGAGAGATATATTCCATGACTCATCGACATGAGACCTCTCTTAGAATCTTCCACGCTAAACTTCTTTATAATCGAGTCAATGTACGTTCCTCGAAAAAGTGAAGCATCATTTTAGATTTATCTCTATATATCTTTATCCCCAAAATATAGGATGGCTCACCCAAGTCCTTCATGGAGAAATGTTTAGATAACCAGATTTTGATCGATTGTAGCATAGGAATATCATTCCCTATCAATAATATATCGTCAACATATAATACTAGGAATGAAACAATGCTCCCACTAACCTTCTTATACACACATGGTTCATCTTCATTTTTGATAAAATCAAACTCTTTGATTGTCTCATCAAAACTGATGTTCCATCTACGAGAAGCTTGCTATAATCCATAAATGGATCGTTGTAGCTTACAGACTTTATTTGTTCCAACCTTTGAAATAAATCCCTCTAGCTGTATCATACACAAATCCTCCCCAAGTTTCCCATTGAGGAAGGCTGATTTCACGTCTATTTGCCAGATTTCGTAGTCATAATAAGCTGCATACGCAAGCAAAATCCAAATGGACTTGAGCATAGCTACTGGTGAGAAGGTTTTATAATAGTCAACTCCTTATCTTTGTTTAAAACCTTTTGCGACCAGTTGTTGGCTTGTTTGGGTATTAATCAAAGTAACACACACGCAAGTGTACGTGGTCAACACATAATATAATGAAAGTAGAGTATCGATCCCACACAGAAAATGAATTATATTTACTAACATGAATTAATTTTGTAATTATCTCGGTTTACTTAAATAGATGAACAATTTGTATTTTATCTAAAAATGTTAAGTGTAATAAGACAACTAATTAATAAATTAAAATAGCCAAATAAGGGAGATATGAGGTTGTTACTTCACTTAATGCGTTATCCAAATTACTACACTTCCTGCAAGCTCAATTAATTATTTGGACTGCTAGTCGAGAACACGAAGGTAAGATATGGCCATCTCTCGACGTACCATACCCATATCACATTCAATCCACAAATAGATAGAAAAAATTCAAACACCCAAATTGACTAACGCACTATATCTCTATGTGAATTACAATCAAAGCGGGTTGAAGCTTAACTTCTCAATAGACTACTTGTGGTACTTCGGTATATTTCTATCCTAGGCACGAATCATGAATTCCATCACCATGTAGAATTCATGAACACAAGCCAATGTGGTCAAATCTAAACTCATACTCCATTTGTCAATTTCATACAAGCTATTCCGGTAATTGGTGATCAAACAATTATACTATTAAAGCAAACCTCATTAGACAATCCACATAAATAATCAATCAAAACTCACAAAGAAGTACAGAAATCTGAACTAAACATTAAGATTCATTATAACCCTATAATGGAAATTAGTTCATAGATAAATCAAAATTTATCACTAATGATTGTACATACATTGAAAGCCAAAATGAAAAGAAAAAGAAATTAATGATTGAGAGTTTCAAATCTGGTCTCCTTCTCTAATCTGAGCTTTCAATGTTGAATCCAAGCTTCAATGTTCCCAAATTTAGCCCTAATCTAACCTAATCTAGAAAAATGGAATAGAAAGCAAGAGAGATACAAAATAAGAGATGAATGTGCCTTGGGTTCTCTCTATGCTTCTCTATCTCCCAAAGACGCAATAAAAGCGATCTATATCAATACCCCCCCTCCTTCGAGAAAGATTTTGAGTGTTACAATAAGTGAAAAGTCAGCAGAATTGGCATCAGAGGCTGGCGCAGCTGCGCCGACTTTGTGCTTGTTCTGGACACAGCTACGCGCCAGGGCAGTCGATAATTGGGCTTGGGCGCAGCTGCGCTCCCTTCCTTTGCAAGTTGGACGCAGCTACACTTGTTGGCAGTCTGCAATTCTGCTGTTGTAGCTTGACTTCTTGCATCCAAAGCTTGCTATTTCTCCCCTTTCCATTATGCTTAGACTTATTTTGCTCCCATGCACCATGTTCCATGTATGCCATGCCAATTTTTCCTCCTTTTTAACTATAATGCCACCGAACGAGTTTATAAACGTGAAACCTACAAAAAGAGAAGAAATGCATGAAAAATAACTAAAACGACTAAGATTAAACAACAATTATGGTAAGATAATATCCAATAAGGAGGTATAAAACCTACTTATCAAATACCGCCAAACTTAAACTTTCGCTTGCCCCCAAGAAACAAAATACAAATGCAATACAAAAGTTAAGTGAAATGCAATCTAATCTACATGCTAACGAATCCAAATAGCAGTCAAATTGAAATCCACGAGGGCTGCCTCAGAGAAACCACATTGACATCAAACTAGGAATCTAACCAAGAACAAGGCAATCATGCATAACACTTTGCAAATCAAAATCTATCGTCACTGATGTAGTGTGTGTGTGTTTAGCAACCATTAAACTTGCTACAATATAAATACTTCACATACTATGCTTCTTAGAGGGAAACATATTGTTTCAACTCAAGAAAGACAGTAAACAATTAAGCTCCAACCAAGACTATACATCAACTAAGATAAGAGTCAATAAGGAGTTTATTGTGCTTTTATATACTCACGAGGGCGATATTCGTACTTTCTCGTGTATACACCTGACTGTGCAGTGTCTAGTTCTCTTAGGCTATTAAGTGATACCCGTGTATCGAGCTTTCGACCTCCCACACCAGATGGCTTTAGGGCGTTGGGTGTAGAGACATCCCCTAGGGCGTACTAACTCGAGTATCAAAGGCTACAGAACTAAACTAGCCAAAGTGTTTATTCATACATTTTTTTTTCATTATAGCACTTATACCTCTCATTTGTCCCAAACTTAAGCTTCTGCATCATCTCGGTCATTACTATCTGTTTACTAAATCTCTTTCATTAAAACACAAATTTCCCAAAAGAAGACAAGTATGTGACCATTCACACTGAGAAAATCATAATGGTTACTCTAAAGTGCTAACTGGTTACAATAGATTTAGACAGATAAAGATTTACATCATGGTATAACAATACAACCGAGCCTAAGTCATCATAACTGTTCAAAAATCATGTAATTCCAATTTCATCATCGGCTAAATGGAATTCAAACCAATTGAAAACATGGATTCATGCAATATGATAAACTAATCTAAATGCAACAGATAAAACAAATATTATTGCGATATATATATATATATATATATATATATATATATATATATATATATATACAGAAAGGATCAAGAGTAGAACTCTTAAGTAGTAGAACTCCCTTAAATAATAGAATTGTATCAAAACGACGTAGTTTTGATAAGACGCGGTGGCATTTTTGTAAATACGCGGTGGCATGGTATTTACAAAAATGCCACCGCGTCTTATCAAAACTACGTCGTTTTGATACAATTCTATTATTTAAGGGAGTTCTATTACATAAGAGTTCTACTCTTGATCCTCTCCTTATATATATATATATTTTAATATTTTTTATAAGGAAATACGGAGATAACATAACATAACTAAATTAAACTAAAATGAAACTAAATGATATGAATTTAAACTAAGATGCAACTAAACTACAATGTATGCAACTAAATATGAACCCAATACCCCCAAACTTAAGAATAACAATGTCCCCATTGGAAGATAAAGGGTTAGGAAACTCCCCTAGGTGGCATCATCGTCGTTCTCCTCCTTGTCTTGCTCTGGAGGTGTGTCCGGAGGAGGGTAAGAACTGCTGGTGCCGAAGACTAGGAACTCTGCATGAATGCTAATCATCCCGAGACAATGCTTGGGAAAAGTCTAATGTATAGGTCCTGATATCCATATGTAGACTTGGAAAAATTAGCCCAGGCCCGCGGGCCGGGCTGGCCCGTAAAAATTGGGCTTTGGGCTTTACTTTTTTAGCTCATGAAAACTTGGGCTATTTTGGCCCGGCCCAAATTTGGCCCGACCTGTTGTGGCCCCCCCGCGGGTGGCCTAGCCCGGCCCACGGGCTTTTTAAAATATAATAAAATAATGTTCTCCTTGAGAATTAAACTCTAGACCTCCCACACTCCTTAAACAAATGCTCAAACCAACTAAGCTATAAGACTTTTTTTATTATAAAGTCACTTACCTGTTTAGAGTACGGGAATGAGATTGAACCCTTAATTGCATTTTTAATAATAATAATAATAATAATAATAATAATAATAATAATAATAATAATAATTATTTATTTATTTTTGTCATTTTTAGATAATCCCTATTTGACTAATTTTTAAAATTTATATGAGATTTATCAAAGAGTGCATTAAATTTAATTTCTCCCCTAACTTGATAACTTTTAAATATATATCGAGTTAAGTCTTACTAGAAGTAATCTTTTACTCCTATGTTTTAAAATATAAGAAAAATTAAAAAATTAAGAAAAGAAAAGTTTTTATCTCCATTAACCATAAATTAATACAATTCAATATAGATAGATTATCTACAAAGAATTACATATATATATATATATATATTGTTTATATGTAGAGGCATCTCTAGAAATAATAAGTCTAGATAAATGAGTATTTTTCAATCTATCAACGAATATGATTACAAAATATAAATATAAAACGAATGGTTACAAAATATAAATCTTTTAGTGTATGATAAATCATTTGCAAAATATAAATCTTTTATTGTAGTGATCAACGAATGGTTACAAAATATAAATATAAAATAATGTGGTTGATTATCATTAACTCCACTTATGTATGATAGATCATCAGTTAATTACCATTTAGCTACATCATTTTATAAGTCATTTTTTGTCATCCTAACAATACTTGTTTATCCAGTTTAAACTTTCTCTAAACAGAAAGTTTAATTTAGTAATATTAAATTGCAATATTATTGTACTTTATAATAAAAAAGTCTTGTAGTTTAGTTGGTTGAGCATTTATTTAAGGTGTGGGGAGGTTTAGAGTTCAATTCTCAAAAGGAGCATTGTTTTGTTTAAAAAAAAATCCCGTGGGCTGGCTCGGCCCGGCCCGGCCCGGCCCAATCCGGGCCACGAGCCTCATATTTTTAGCCCAGAAAAAATTGGGCCATTTTGGCCCGGCCCGCTATTAGCCCGACCCGTTTGGGCTGGGCTTGCCCGTTTGCCAGGTCTATCCATATGCAAGGCATCCATGCGCTTTCATAAATGACGCATCTCCCGCTCCTGCTTTGCATAGTAATAAGGAGGTGACCCAACTGGTTGTGGAGCGGGAACTGGCACGTGATCCTCTTCTTCCTCTTCACTGTCAGAATTATCCTCAGGCAAAATAAAACCTAAGCCCCATGTGTAAGACTTCCCTCCAGTCCATATGGTATACTTCTGTATAGCAGCGCTTTCTATGTCACGCATTGGAAGCTGGAGAGTCTCCTCGCCCCAGTCCACATCTGCCACTTGGCAGAGACGTGTGATAATGGTTGCGTGGGGAATCCCACCTGACGTGCATGCTCCCATGAATTTTAGCATAGACTGGTTAATGAGGAACCCGAGGTCCATGCCTTTCCCTCTCAGAATTCCATACAAGAGTACATCCTTCTCAGTAGTAACATCCGCATGATGGCTAGTGGGAAGAATGCTCGCACAAATATCTGTTCAATGCAGTCTGCGGGAAATGAATTTTCTGTGTAGTGCCTGCTTTGGTCTTCCAACTAGTTCTTGACTTGCACATATCCTCCATCAGTTTGTCCAAGTCTTTCTCGAAGAGCTGTGCTTGCACCCAAAGTGTGGCAGTAGGAGATGGAGTTGGCAAGTGATACAGGGCAGAGATTGCCTGCGGGGTATAGTGAACTTGTTTGCCCCTCACGAATGATATCCCATTCTGCGTTTCACGGGTGGCGGCATAGAATTCCCTCACAATTGATATAGGATCCGAATATGGCGTCTCTACAAATAAAGCCCAACCCCTCTGTCGAATCTGATCTAAAATTCTCCCATCCTCCTTAATTGGCTTGAAACCCCTCTCCGGCACAAACGATTTGTTGACAAGTACATTTCAGTAATGGTGTTGTGCGGAGAGGTTGACAAACTTTGAAGGATCTAATGTGTTACTGCTCTGTCCCTCATAAGATTCGCTACTATTGGACGAAGAAGGCTGTGGTGTTTGGGCTTATTTCGGCATGTTTTCAAAGCTTGGATTAGTGACTTGTATTTTTTGACGGTGAGAAACCCCCAAACTGACAGGAGATCACCTTAAACTATCTCAAACCTTTGATCAAGCACTTGGTGGACAAACTCAAGCTTCTCCTTTTTACCTCTGTGAGTTTTTGATAAATGAGAATGCAAGGAAAAACTAGGGTTTATGTATATAAGAGAGAGAAAGGGTGGAATCTGATTTGGTTAGGACTCTTGATCGAATTAGGATTGGAGAGTTTGAAGTAAAGATAGAAGAGGAATAGGAGTATTCTTTTCTGTTTTGACAGAGAGAGCAATAAGAAATTGTATTTGAGTAGGAATGTTTTAAACTGCAGGTCGAGCGTTTTTAAAAAACCTGACTAGTGCTTGGGCACAGTTGCGCTGTGCTTGGCTTGAAATAGGTTACAACTGTGCTCCCTGGACTTTATGTTAGAAAATGCTGAAAGGCACAGCTGCACTCTCTGGCAGTACAAACATGGCGCAGCTGCGTCTGCTAGCAGTCCTGAAAGCCTTCATTTTCCTATATGTTCTGACCTTGCACACTTTGACCACATGAAATCTACCTGTGAGAGATATCAAAAATGGACTATTAAACTTTATTCAACTCTAGCAAAAATGCGGTATTAAACTTACTTCATTCTAGGCAAAAATGCACTATCAAAATCTTTTTACTCTATCAAAACTGAACTAAAAATAATAATCAACATGCCAAGAATTAAACATAGGGGGAAGAAGGATTTAGATATTGAACAAGAATTAAACAAGTGGGAGACAATACTGAATGGGGTGCCTCCCATCAAATGCTCGGTTTATAGTCGTCTAGCTCGGCTATCTCTTGGTTTTTAATCGGGATCAACATGGATGTCTTGGGCACCCTACTTGTTTGCTCCACAGAACCAACACTATTTTATCATGTGTCCCTTCGCCTTAGATACAGGGGGAGAATTTGAATTAGGATCACCAAAAAGAGTTTTCAAACCATTGCTTTCTTGAGAATCTTTATGAGCTGCTTCTGTAGGGGTATCAACCATATCACACTCTTCATTATCATCTGGAATTGGAATTTCCTTGAACACCTTGATTTTTATTTCCTGGTCAAACACACTCATGGTTAATTCTCCATCAGGCTCATCAATTACTGTTTGACCGGTTGCAAGGAATGGTCATCCCAATATGATAGGAATGTTTGTGTTCTTTAAAGTCTAAAACCACAAAGTCTACTAGAAATATTAATGTATCCACTTTGACCAACACATTTTCAACTATTCTTAATGGGTATGTGACTGATCTGTTTGCAAGTTGTAAAATAATGTTGGTTGGTTTTGCTTCTTTTAATCCTAGTTTTTTGAAAATGGACAATGACATGAGATTTATACTCACTCCCAGATCGCATAATGCTTTTCCAACAAATTGATTGCCTATCGATCAAGGGATGTTAAAGTTGCCTGGGTCTTTCAACTTAGGAGGTAGCTTCCTTTGCAACATAACACTACATTACTCAGTTAAGGCTACCATCTAAGAGTCCTCTAGCTTTTTCTTCCTTGACAAGATATCCTTCATAAATTTTGCATAGCTTGGCATCTGTTCTAAAGACTCAGCAAATGGTATATTAATTTGTAGCTTCTTGAATACCTCAAGGAATTTTGCGAATTGTTTGTCCAATTTCTACTTTTGAAGTCTTTGTGGATAAGGAACTGGTGGATATGTTCGTGGTGGGGTAACTTTGATTTTCTTTATGGTATCCCCCTTGTCTAGCTCATTCTCTGCCTTACCATCTTTTTCCTCTAACTTTCTATCATTTTCTATGACTGGCATAGAGCACAGAGTTTGTTTCCCACTTATGAGTGTAATGGCATTGCACTGTTCTTTCCCTTCTCTCCTTGGATTGGCTTCTATGTTACTATGAAGAGATCCTTGTGGTCTATTTGTCAACATGCTAGCCATTTTCCCCATTTTATTCTCCAAATTCTTGATAGCCATCGCTTGGCTTTTTAGCATCACATCATTGTTGGCCATGTATTTTGCCAAAATCTCTTCCAAGTCTGGCTTTCTTTCTGGATGTGAAGGTTGTGTTGCATGTTGTTGTTAATTTTGGAATCCCGGGGGATAATGTGGTCTTGGAGCTTGTTTATGGTTTTGGTTGTTGCTCCATGAGAAGTTGGGGTGGTTTCTAGTTCTAGAATTGTAAGTGTTTTGGTATAGATTTGGCGGTCTCTGGTAGCTACCCACAAACTGAACCTCCTTAGGGTTGATGGCACATTGATCGGTGGCATGTGCTCCCGCACATAGCTCATAAACAAAGGCTACTTACTGCACTTTCGACTTGGCAATGGAATCAATCTTCTTTGACATAGCTGACAACTGAGCTGCTGGAGCCGTGATTACATCCACTTCTAATACTCCGGCGACTTTCTGCTGATTCAATCTAGAAGTCGGCCATTGGTAGTTGTTCACGGCCATGGTCTCTATCAACTCATATGCCTCTTCATAAATCTTGGCCATGAATGCCCCTCCTGAAGTTGCATCAAGCTAGTCCGAGTGTGAGTTCCCAACCTATTGTAAAAGGTATTTATTTGCATCCATTGACGTAATCCATGGTGAGGGCATCTTCAAAGCAATTTTTTGTATCTCTCCCATGCCTCATACAATGAGTCGCCATGTTGTTGCTCAAAGGTTGAAATATCATTTCTCATCTTGGCAGTCTTTGCAGAAGGGAAGAATTTTGCCACAATTTTTTATGCCAAGTTTTCCCAAGTAGTAATGGACCCCGACAATAACGAGTGAAGCCAACTCTTTTCTTTGTCTCTCAGAGTGAATGGAAAGAGTCTAAGCCTCACCGCACCATTCGATACCCCATTAAACTTACAAGTATCACATATCTCAATGAAGCTCATTAAATGCTCATTTGGGTCATCATTATCCATACCCCCAAACTGCATCGTGTTTTGCACCATTTGGATTATGCCCGTTTTGAGTTCGAAGGAATTGGCGACTATTGTTGGCTTCGTGATACTATATTGTAATTCATTTATACGCGGTGTTGCATAGTCTCTCAATGCTTTATGCTCTTCTTCCGCCATGACTATCGGTGTTTCAGTGTCCTCTTGAATGTCAGTAGTACCCTTACTCAATCGCCAAACCCTTTCGTTAATGTTGTTCTTGATAGGCAACAAAGTAGGCTTCTTAGATCGAGTTTGCATACACTATTCGAGAGTACCTAAAACAAAAGAAAATATAAAAAGAAATTAGATAAGAAAGTTTTGTTTAACTAAGACCAATCTAATTTAAATTGATGACGAAAGTGATAAAAATAATTAATATTCCCCCGGCAACGGCTCCAAAAACTTGTTGGCTTGTTTGGGTATTAATCAAAGCAACACACACACACACAAGTGCACGTGGTCAATAAGTAATATAATGAAAGTAGAGTATCAATCACACAGAGAATATGAATTATATTTTAACTAACATGCATCAATTTTGTACTTATCTCGGTCTACTTAAACATATGAACAATTTGTATTTTATCTAAAAATGCTAAGTGTAATAAGACAACTAATTAATCAATTAAAATAACCAAATAAGGGAGATATGGGGTTATTACTTCACTTAATGCGCTATCCAAATTACTACACTTCCTGCAAGCTCAATTGATTATTTTGGATTGGTAGTCGAGAACACGAAGGTGAGATATGGCCATCTCTCGATGTACCATACCCATATCACATTCAATCCACAAATAGATAGAATAAATACAAACACCCAAATTGACTAACGCACTATATCTCTATGTGAATTACAATTAAAGCGGGTTGAAGATCAAGTTCTCAATAGACTACTTGCGGTGCTTCGGTATATTTCTATCCTAGGCACGAATCATGAATTCTATCACCATGCAGAATTTATGAACACAAGCCAATGTGGTCAAATCTAAACTCATACTCCATTTATCAATCTTATACTACTCCGGTAATTGGTGATCAAGCAATTATACTATTAAAACGAACCACATTAGATAATCCACATAAATAATCATTCAAAACTCACAAAGAAGTACAAAAATATGAAATAAACATTAAGATTCATTATAACCCCATAATGGGAATTAGTTCATAGATAAATCAAAATCCATCACTAAAGATTGTACATACATTGAAAGCCAAAATGAAAAGAAAGAGAAACTAATGAGTGATAGATTTAAATCTGGTGTCCTTCTCTAATATGAGCTTTCAATGTTGAATCCAAGCTTCAATGTTCCCAAATTTTTCCCTACTATAACCTAATCTAGAAAAATGGAATAAAAAGTAAGAGAGGTGCAAAATAAGAGATGAATGTGCCTTGAGTTCTCTCTATGCTTCTCTATCTCCAAATGAGGCAATAAAAATAACCTATATCAATACCTTAACTTCAAATGACCCCTCCTTTAAGAAAGATTTCGAGTGGTGCAATAAGTGAAAAGTCAGTAGACTTGGCATTAAAGGCTGGCGCAGCTGCGCCGACTTTGTGCTTGTTCTGGGCGCAACTACGTGCCAGGGCAGTCGGCAGCTGGCCTTGGGCGCAGCTGCTACAGCTTGACTTCTTGCATCCAAAGTGGGCTATTTCTCCCCTTTCCATTATGGTTAGACTTCTTTTTCTCCCATGCACCATGTTCTATGTATGCCATGCCAATTTGTCCTCCTTTTTAACTACAATGCCACCGAGCGAGTTTCCAAACGTGAAACCTACAAAAAGAGAAGAAATGCATGAAAAGCAACGAAAACGACTAAAATTAAACAACAGTTATGGTAAGATAATATCCAATAAGTAGGTATATAACCTACTTATCACCAGTCGGGACTTATAGGTCTCTACCTTGCCATCCACTCCAGTCTTTCTCTTAAAGATCCATTTGCACCCAATAGGTTTAATGCCTTTAGGTGATGAAACCAAATTCCATACTTGGTTCTCATACATGGAATCCATCTAGAATTTCATGGCTTTTAGCCATTTCTTTGAGTCTTTACTACTCATAGCCTGCTCATAGGTCAATAGATCATCAACATCTATGATGTGTACCTCAGCGTCATCCTCTATGACAAATCCATACCTCTCAAGTATTTTCGGTACTCCTCCAGATTTATGAATAGGGTGTAGTACAATAGGCTCTTCCACTAGGTCAGGCACCTGACTTTGATCCGTAGTAATTTATGGTTTTTGAACTTCTTCAAAGATATATCTTACTCCCACTGACCCCTTCAAGGATAAACTCCTTTTCTAAGAAGGCAACATATTTCACAACAAACACCTTTTAATCAGTTGGATGATAGAAATAATATCCTGATGTTTCTTTAGGGTATCCCACAAATCTACACTTGCCGGATCTAGTCTGTCGCTTATCATTCTCAATCTTTTTGACATAAGCTGGACAACTCCAAGTCTTAACATGATTAAGATTTGGTTTCCTCCCTATTCATATCTCATATGGAGTCTTTGGGATGGATTTGGTAGGTACCTTGTTAAGTAGGTATGTAGCTGATTCTAGGGCATAACCCTAGAAGAAAATTAGAAGATCGGTAAAACTCATCATGGAACAAACCATGTCCAACAATATTCGATTTCTCCTTTCAGATACACAATTCATCTGTGACGTCCCTGGTGGAGTCCATTGTGAGATTATAATATTTTCTTTTTGAGACAATTGTGAAACTAATTACTTTAGTATTCACCACATCGATCCGATCGAAGAATCTTAATACTGTAATGTCCACAAATTTGAAACTTCTTATTTAATTAAATATGTGATTTAATTTTTTATGAGTTAGTTTTGTGAGTTTATTTAAACCGTATGTAGTTGTGAGAATGTATGAAATGATTAAAGGGAGTCACTAATAGTTATTTAAATTAGTGGACTAACCCTAAGGTTTTTAATATCAAAGAATTGATAGGTTTATTATTAATTAAATATTCAATTTATTTGAATATAGTGGCGAGACTTGAACATATTGAGTTATGTCAATTGTGGGTATATTACCATTGTAGACGTTAAATTATCTCATATAAGACTTATGTGGTAATAGAATTTTGAACTGGCTTGAAGTTAAACCATTTTGGCACTGCCAGGGACCGGCGCAGCTGCGCCCTCCCAGCAATACAAAATGGCGCAGCTGCGCCAGTGTTCAAACTTAGAAAAATTAGTTCTACTATAGAAAATGAATTGGAACATTAATATAATGTATGACATGCTTAGAATCATATAATAAGAATACATTCTAATGATATGAAGTATCAAGTAGTGCAATAAAATTATAAGTGATTGTTAAACAGAGATAATTAAATATCTGTGTATTCCAGAAATTGGAAGAGATGTTATGTGTGCACTTTGAATATATAATATTAAATAATGTTATAATATGGCTATGTGAGTAGTAAAGATAATTATGGAATTACACGGACAATAATACTTAACTGCGTTATTTTATTACGTGTATATAATATACATGAGTTATATAATATGAGTGCATAAATAATTCCCAAATTTCCTTGTATTGTGGCATTTACACATTTATATTACATTATGGGAATTATAGTGTCCAAACAAAGCCTTAATCAAGCTAGTTGCTGAGATTTCTTTATTGTCCCAAAATGAGTGTCACCATAGTACATGAACAGTGGACAAACCTGGTTTACGTAACTTGCATTTGGCTAAACATAGGTAATGATTTCTAGGCCAATGGCTGATGGGTGGGTTGCTCAACCACTCTTTAATAACCATTGTTTTTCTCCATTACACCTTGAATTCAACCTTAGTGCAATGTGAATATGTAGTCCAAAGTTCTTCTATAAATAGTAGGCCAATTTTTAGTTTTTGGTTGTTTGTTAAGTCTGATATTAAAGGTTCTAAGTTGCTGAACAATTGTAAGAGTATACTCAGTGTGTGAAGAGTTCATTTCAAGCCTAACAAGGTATAAATCTTAACTTGTGTTCTTGAAATGGGTTTTGTCAATTTATTGCAATTCTGGAAATTCTTTGTCAGTCAAAGTGAATTAGCATGCTATAATGTGTTTAGGGAGTAGCCTTACATGTTTGAACTCTTAAATGTTGGCATGAATCATGTTTAATTTAAGGAGAATGGTTAAGGGTTAAGGCTCTGCAAACAGAGTTTGCTTACTGTCTCTGATGCAGGCATGGCGCAGCTGCGCCCTATTTGTACTAGGGTGCAGCGCAGCTGCGCCGTACCTCAGTTTTAGTTGATGGTTTTGTTTATGCTATGTGCTGAGAACTTAGTGTTATATCTTACATACATACCTGAAAAGTTGTATAGCATGAGATTTAAGGTTGTCTTATGTAGTATGAAGTGATCAACACGTTTTAGTAAGAAATTTGTAATGAAGACTTAAGTTTAGAAAACGAACTTTGAAGTAATATATGTTTTACAAGTTCTGAACTTACAAAACCATATACATGACTGATTTGGAACCTAAATGATCATGATGTATGATTCATAGCTATTATATCCATGACCAACTTGATTAGCTTTGTGCTAGAACTTAATTTGAAAAGAAAAGCTTAGTTAAGGCTAATGAACATGAATGCTAAGAGATTTAGATTCTGATATTGGAGGTTAGCATGACTTAACTCCTTATGAAAAGAGTTTTGAAGTTATCTCATATGTGTTATCTTGCATCATTCGTGTTAAAATGATTTCAAAGACAACCTTGGACATATTTTCAAACATAAGTGCATATTATGTGAGTACTTAGATACTAAAGTAGTAAGATGTCATGTTATAGCTATATTACTCCTAAACATGATTTATATGTATTAAACTTGATGATTACATGATTTTTGTGTTTTAATGACATATAATGTGTAAGTTAAACTTGAAGTAATGAATTCAAGTATGGTCATGTGTTATATGTGAAACTCTAGCATGTACGTATGTTAAAAGATATGTGTAATTGGTGTGTTAGAGTTGGACTGAAGTCAGGAGGGCAGCAGCTCAAACCTGGTCTGGCCAGGGGACAGCGCAGCTGCACCGTCCCTAAGCCTAGACCAGGCGCAGCTGCGCCGGCTTGTAGTCACAAATAGATTCTGTTTTTGATTCTGACTTTCAAGGCATGCTTATATGGTTACTTTATCTTGTAATATGTGACTAGTATGCCATATAGTATGTTGAGAAGCATGCTATGTGATGACTTGTTTCTTTTAAGTGTGGACTCATCTTAGTTTACACGTACTAATTGAAAAGACCGACTTGTTAATGTTAGGTCGTTTCAACGCAAGTTAGTTAAAGCTAGTATTATATTGTAGCTAAGCAAACATGCAAGTTCCTAAACTCTTATTCGTTTACTTGAGCAAGTATCTAAACCTTACGCACTACCTTTATTTGGTGCAACTAGGTATATGTTTATGCAAGTTCTTTGAACCCTACTTTTATTGAGCAAGTTCCTTGAACCTTACTTTTGTTAAGCAAGTTTCCCTAAACTTACCCTAAATTATATTGATCAACTATCTGAATTTATTATGTTGCAAGTTTTCTAACTTACACAACTTTGAGTTTGTGAAAGTTCTCCTATCCTTCTCATATTGCATTGAGCAGGATATTGTTGAATTGAAAGTTATTCATTTAAGCTTGAATCTTATATCCAAGCATGCTATTAAATGGTTTAATTTTCTTACAATTATTCCACATCGATATTATTGATATTCGCACTTAGTGCACTTGAGTTCGTACAGTCTTGCACTTGTACATCATTTAAAGTTCAAAAATTCTTTAACTATGGTAAATAGAGTATGAACCTTTGTCCGGTTAGACAAGCCTATGAAGTTTTATAAAAGCTATCCAAACCAATTGATGGTAAGGATTCTTAGACTGAAAGAACACCCCTTTTATGATAGGGGAGTACCCCATGTATCTAATATAAGATACAACAGAGCAGATTTAAATGTTATGCATATACATAGGGTACGCGAGGCTGATCCCCTCAAGTACTTAATCTATAGCCAGTAACCAAAGGGTCAATTAGCTATTGATTCCATTGGAGTGTTATAGTTCAAAGTCTATTTGACTAGCAGTTATTCTAAAAGCAATCATTATCTTTTCTTGCGATATTCATATTGTTGAATCTTTCAGATATTCATATTGTTGAATCTTTCAGATATTCATATTGTTGAATCCATTGCCCGATATTTTTCTATTCATCACGATATATCCTTATTGTTGTATTTAAACTTGTTGAGCAAACTTGTTGCTCATCCTTGCTATGTCATGAATTATATTGCAGCTAAGCTCGAGACCTCAGGGAAGGACAAGGGTAAAGGAAAGATGTAGAATTATTGTTAGAAGTAGAGTTTATTTTGTACTTAGTTTAAATTACTATTGTAAGACCTCGAATTTTATGAAATAAAAGTATTCAATTTTTCTTATAATTACAATTCAGTAAATGGTTAAATTGATAAAAAGTTAAAGTTGTGGGTGAAATGTGAAAACTTTTCAAAATACGCAAGTGGTTATAAAATATTCATTGTTGTCGGGGAATATTCGTTTGGTCGTGGAATATTCTTTCTGTCGGGGAATATTCGTACGACGGCACAGACATTTGTGGGCCCCATAATAGAATAACTGTCGGATGAAGATAACGATAAAAATTGAGTTTTTATAATTAACGGTGTAGTTGTTACCGTTAACTCTGTTGGAATACCCGGTGGTTAAAATACAGTAATACACGTGTTTGCACAGTAGCACACGGTTTTACACAGTATTTTTGAATTATTGATCCTTACGTAAGAAGGCACTACTCAATAATTGTCACAGTAATTACTGTTCAATATTTTATTTTATTGATTCAATAATTGCTGAGTTGATATTTTATATTATTGTTATTTCAATAATTGTTGCTGCACAGTATTTCCCATTATCAGATCAATAATTCATATTATTTGAATAATATTATTAGATAACATTATTGGCAATGTCTAGAAAGTTCTGTCTAAGGAGAGGTTTGGTCATCTAATTACGCGCCAGTAAGGAGAAATCCTTATTGGAAAGCCCCCTCTTTCCTGAGAACGGTCTGGTTGTCATAAATGTGATTCTGTAATATTATTTGTGAATAGTTAATTATTGATTCATATGATAAGGAAATATTTATTTTATGTGGATATAAATGAGGGATATATTTTTGTGGTTAAAAATGAAGGAGTTAATGTTGAGGTATTTTATCTGTATTTTTGTCAGAACGGAGGTATTAAAAATCAAATTAGGGTTTTTGAGATATTTTGCGGGGGTTATAATTTATAATTCGACCGTTGGATCGTGGTAAGTTTTGGATATATTATACATATATAAGTTGAGTATATGTCCACAAATTTTGAACCGTTAAAAATGAACGTATTATTTGTTATGAATTTTACGAGATGTCTGGTTCAGAAATTGTTGAATTTTCGGAGTTAATCATTTTGGTAAAAAATTCTAGAATTGGTGGGCCCCACTCTTGGTTGGTGAAAAAATATGCTGAGATTTTTATTCAAATGTGGTGGGTGGAAATAGTAGCAGGTAAAGCCATCAGGTTGCAGGTTAAGTCTGCTTCGGCGTACTAATATTTTCCTATAAATAGAGGGCTAAGTTAGAATTGAAAATCACACCAAAATTCATAAGTGTTCTCTCTTTTTCTCTCTAGATTATCGAGTGTATTTTATGAGTATTTAGATACTTCGTGAGTTGCTATTCATCAGTGCAAGTTTCCTTCAGCGTCATATTCGATATCCAGTCAGAAGTACTGCTCTTTTGAGGTAAGGGATAGTAAGGGATTTTAAAGGTTATTATGTTTTTCAGTTCGTAATTTTTCTGACCTTCAAAAAATTTTGGAAAACTTTGAAGTGATATTTTGATGAGTTTTATTGATTGTGTCCAAAAATGGTGATTTTTGGATGTATAGATTAAGAGTTGTGAATTTTACGGGAAAAGACTATTTTAAAAGTAATCGCTTATAACTCATTGTGGTTAACTCCAAAATTGATGAAATTTTTATTGGAAGTATATCTATATAATATTAGTGTACTCTGTAAATTTTGGAATTTTTGGATAAAACTATAATTTATGATAAATGTCTAAATATTCGGCTATTTTGGCCATATGAAAAATAGTAAATGAGTTTTAAAAATTCTGAGAAAAATATATGTTCAATATGGGATTATATTCTGCTAAATTCCAGAAAAGAAATATTTTTGGAACTGATTTGATATTTTTTATAAAAATAGACTAGTTATGAGTAAATAAATTAAATATGTTATGTGAAGTAAAAAAATTAAAAAATAGGATTTTATGGCTTGAGAATCCTATATGAGGTATATATAGATTTTTGATGAGGGTTTTGGTTATTAGTAATGAGATCTTATGAGTTTGACATTTTAGGATGATTAAATACATTATTTAGTAAAGTGTAAACAATTAAAATAAATTATTTATAAATTTAAAAAATGTTATTCTTTCAATATTATTATACCGAAATATTGGCATGAATTTTATTGTGGAATTTCTTTTTTTTGTGTCGGAGTTACTATTCATGAGTTACTATTCACGAGTTACTATTCATGAGTTACTATTCACGAGTTACTATTCACGACAAAATTAGTTTCTTTTTCTGAACAAATTATAGTTAATTTATGAATATTACTCTTTAAATTAAATCTATATTTTGATCATATTATTTTTATTGTCATATATAACATTTTTATAACCTTGATGTTGAAATTCTCTTTCACTTGAGTGTAAAGATGGGTAGATTATTGGTATGATCATGACTATAGGTTCTCTTTGGCCAATAGTGCAAAGTTAAATTGTTGACTGGTATGATCATGACCATTGAATTTATAATTGAATATCTTTAACTTAAGTGTAAATGTGAAATGATCAACATGATTATAATTATTGTTTATATAAATTCTGAAATGATTATATATTCTTTGAAATATTAATATATTTGGCCTGTAGTGCAAATATGAACTGTTGATGAATGTATTTGGCCTGTAGTGCAAATATGAACTGTTGAGAAATATATTTGGCCTGTAATGCAAATATAAACTGTTGAGGAATATCTTTGGCCTGTAGTGCAAAGATGAATTGTTGAGGAATATCTTTGGCCTGTTGTGCAAAGATGAATTATAGATGAATATCTTTGGCCTGTAGTGCAAAGATGGTTTGTTGATGAATATCTTTGGCCCGTAGTGCAAAGATGACATGTTGTTGAATATCTTTGGCCAGTAGTGCAAAGATGAACATGTGTTGAGATGAACATGACCAATTGGTGATACAAATGAATATCTTTGGCCGTAGTGCAAAGATGAAGTTATTAGTATGATTATGAATAACAAATGTGATTTGGTGTAACCATGATCTTTAATGTTTTAGGTAAAGATAGGTGATAAAAATTATATTCGTCCTGGATGAGAAGAGGAATTTAGAACTACAGTTATGATTATGAGTTATTCATATGATTATGGACTAGAATTGTTGATTGATGTTTCAGGGATAAAACATTGTTGGTGGATTTTTAACATGAAGAAGATAATAGACTTTATAGTCTATTTGACTCTTCTAATGGATTGCTCGTTCCCCTGCAACTATGGTTGAAATTTTTATCATCTACCATATGTTCTAAATCTCTGATTTAATTCTGTTGAAGGCTATTGATAACTTATTTATCTTTAGTCATGATATTCTTTATTGGGCTAGTTGTGCTCACCCTTCTGTTTCACAATTCCTTTCAGGTAATAAGAGTGTAGCTGGGTCGAGCGGGGGTAACAGGGGAATAGAACGGTGGTCATCATTTAGTAGTTATATTTGGTGAATCATCTAGGGTGAAGCGAACCTAACGTTGGAAGGATATTTTGCCACTATCATACAAGATGTCTAATGACATACAACCTCGTGTCATCATAAGACAGGATTGTGCTCATTCACTTGCTGAGTATATTTATGAGCACTACCTATATAATCTTGGTGTTTGTTTGAAGTATAATTCCCAATTAGAGACAGTGGAGATAATGATAAGTCAAGAGAAGACTCACCATTGGGAAGAATATGATAGTAATCTTCTCGTTTTTCTTTGGGGTATATTGGGTCAACCAAGGATAATTCTGTGGCCATATGATATCTATCATAACCTAGACGCATGGCCTCCCATGTACGAAGGTTTCCTTGAGCACTTCCTAAAGATTCTAATTTCTAAAACAGTTTTTGACTATACCTTTATGTAAGGTGTTATTGTAAGGTGCTGTCCACGGTTGGGACATGAGTCACATTTGGTATATATTTGTATCCAAACTCACAGCATATGTGTTGTTGTATTTTATACGACAATTGTTGTAATAAAGTTGTAGTTATTTTCTGTACCATGTATTTGGCGACTCAGAATCGGTTGGATGGAATGGACCTATTTTGGGGTCGTTACAACTATTATGTAATACGAACCCTAATGATTATTATATGGTATGTGTGTAAGACTTTATTAAGGTTATCAAATCTTGGGACTAGTAACACCTTTTGAATGAACGACGTACGTTTATTATTTTTCCGCATTTTAGTTATCGTATGTTGTTTAGAGATGGATGTTTGTATTTTATCGTGATGACCGAACCGGGGTCAGAGGCCCCGGATTCGGGGACGTCACAAATACTCTTGCCAATTTGTTTCTCTACTTCACTTCTGACTTCTTTGAACTTTTTAAACAATTCAGATTTGTATTTCATCAAATACACATATCCAAATCTTGAATGATCATCAATGAAAGTAATAAAATATGAATACCTTCCTCGTGCATTCGTTGTCATAGGTCCACATACGTCTGTGTGTACTAACGCTAACAACTCTACAACTCTTTCTCCTTTTCCACTAAAAGGAGATTTGGTCATCTTACCTATGAGACAAGATTCACAAGTTGGATATGATTCATAATCAGATAGATCTAAAAAGCCCTTCTTTATGCAACTTGGATAATCTTGTTTCATTAATATGACCAAGTCTACAATGCCACATAAAGGTATAATTAATATCATCTTTTTCTTTTCTTTTCTTAGTGTGTTCAATTTGAAGTATATTTTCATGCAAGTTAAGTATGTAAAGTCCATTTATTAATTACAAACACCATATAAAATATTTTTATTATAAATAGAACAACTGTTGTTCTTTATAATAATATTAAAACCATCCATATCCAATACAGAAATTAAAATAATGTTGGAACATAATAACAATTATTTAAATTGATGGACTTGCCCGTAGGTAGAGCTAAACAATAAGTCCCTACAACTAATATAGTAATATTTGCTCCATTTCCTACTCGTAGGACGACCTCATCTTTGTTTAACTTTCTACTTTTTACTAGTCCTTGCATAATGTTACATATGTGAGAACCAAAGCCGGTATCCAATACCCAAGTAGAATTTAATTTTTAGAAAAATTAATTTCAATCATGAACAAATCTTGATTGGAAGTTGAAGCTTGTCTAAGCTTCTTCTGCTTTTGTTCCGCAAGGACCTTATTGCAGTTCCTCTTCCAATGACTCGACTTGTTGCAATGGAAGCATATTCTTTTGCTATATGGATTAGGTTTCTTATTATCCTTTCTTTTAGCCTTGCCCTTAGCCTTCTTGGATTTCTTCTTTTCAGAAGATACCTTGGCCACTTCCTTTTCTTGGAAGAATCATCCACCAGTAAGACCATATCCTTCTTGGATGGGAAGTGACCTTCAGTTGTTTTCAAAATGTTAAGTAACTCAGGAAACGTCCAACTTATTCATGCGAAAATTCACAACAAAATGTGAGAAAGTGTCTGGGAGTGACTGCAAAATCAAATCTTGACTTAAACTCCCCATCCATTATGAACCCTAATTGTCCAAGGCTGTTCAATCAGATTGATCATCTCCAGGACACGAGTCTCAACAGTAGTACCCTCGGTCATCTGAGATTGGAAGAGATCCATAGATATCTGATATCTAGCAGTCCTACTTTGCACACCAAACAACTCTTTGAGGCGTAACAATTGTAAGGACCGAGAATTTTATACGATTATATATGCATATTTTTACGAATAATTTTTTTAAGCATATAAGTGAATATGTGAATTAAGTGAGTTAGTTAATTTAATTATTTTAAGTTAACTAAGATAAATACTTAATCAATTTGATTAAAGAAGAGTAAGATAAGTTATGTTGAGAATTAACATAACTTGAATGGTAAATTAAAAAGATTTATAATCTTTAAGTGATTAAATTGATATGATTAATATAAAGAGATTATATGATTATGTAATAACTTATTAAGCCAATAGGGCTAATTAAATTAATGAATTAATGGAACAAAAAAGAAAGCCAAGATATAAGAATATATAAATTAAATATTAATGATATTAAAAATTTTGTGACATATTGTGAATGATAAATGTGTTATGATTTATGTGGAAAGTGTATGTGTCTAAATAAATATATATTATAAATATGTATATGTATTTATTTATTAAAGAGAATTAAAAAGGAAAAATTACATAACCTAATTACACATTAGGTATGGTAATTAAATAACCTAATGGTTGTGGTATTGAAGAATGATAATATCTAAAATTTATACTACCCTAAGAGATTTATTTTATATATCTCAACTAATTAATTATATAACTTAATTAAAGCAAGTCTAATTGAGTTATAAAATTAAATGCACATGAGTAATTATTTAAATTCCAAAAGAGTGAAATAAAAACCATAATTAAATAATTAGGATAAGATAAAATTTTAATATTGGACCCATTGTATTTTACATGTCCCAATTATTTTAAATAGCAAGCCCAAACAATTTAATGGAAAGCCAATTTTTAGCCCATGGAAGAGGGACTTTTTAGTCATTTGATTAAGCAATTAAAAATAAATCAAAATTGGACAAAATAGGGGGAAGGTACCCGACCATTTCAAGTGGGAGAAAGAGCATGTGTTTTAATTATTTTTCTTACTTTAGTTGGTCACCAACCAAGCCATGTGTCTTCATTTTATTTGGCCACATTTTATCACCAAAATTGCAAGTAAGGTAAGAGAGAGGAGATGAAGATTACATTGGGAGATTTATATGTATATACACAAGTTATATGTATATATTTTTGCCATTATAAATTGCTTCCACCCCATTTTCTTTAAGAAGTTTGTTTCATTTCATAAGTTCCAAAAAGCTAAGAAAAATAAAATAAAAAGAGAAGAAAAAAGAGAGAGAATCCGTGGGTAACAAGGAGGGAGAAAGAAGAAAACTTTCTTCATACCATCTAGCTTGGTAGGAGAAGGAGGAGATCATCCAACCAAAAAGGTATAAAAATTTCAAAAACTAAAAATGTAGTTAGATTTAAATGTATTCCCTTGTGGTTATTTTTGATAAGATCATGAGCTTATATTTCCAAATTCAAAAACCTTAGATCTACATGTTAATAAGTGTTTTATGTTTAGATTTAACCATTTTGGGTGTTTAAATGTTGATCAAAAGGAATAAAAGAAAAATAGGTTTTCTAGTTTAGAAAACTCTAATCTTTCTTCACTTTGAAAATCCACCATTTGAAATCTACACCTTCTTTTTGTGATCCGTCAAAGAGGGGTACTAGATATGTAAGTTAAATAGTAAACCCAAGTGGTAGCACTCAAAACTGTTGAGTTTACAAGCCTTGGCAATCATTTTAGTACAAACGGTCCAGTTGAAAGAAAAACTGTTAAATGGCAATTTCTGGCTTGTTTTTGCAGGGGCAGTTTTTTTCATTTTTTGTGCTTTAAAAATTATGAGAAATTTTGGTATGTTAATATGATGAGTTATCTAGATATTGTCTAAAGATGGCTATTTTTGGATGTATAGAATGAGAGTTACGAATTTTACAAGGAAGAACTATTTTAAAAGTAAACTAAAATAACTTTTTCCTTGTTACTCCAAAAATTGTGATTTTTTTTTTGAAAGTACATATACATAACACGAACATCTCCTCAAACTTTCGTAATTTTTGGACTTAAAGACTATTCATGATAATTGTTGCAAGATCTGACTATTTTGGTCATTTTAAAAATAGTAAATGAAAACCAAAAATTTTAGAAAAATTATATGTTCATCATGATACCATGTATTGATATTTTCCAGAAAATAAAAATTTTCATAACTGTTTTACTATTTTTCATGGATGTGTTTGAGTTATGAATAAATAAGAATAATAAGTTATGTGATGTCATAAATGGCAAAAATATAATTTTATGACTTAGAGACCCTAAATATGATGTGTCTAGATTTTTGAAGGGTATTTTGGTAATTTTTGATGATATTTTATATTTATGGCTTGTTAGGGTTGTTAAATAAAGTAATTAGTAAAGGGTAACAATTAGAATAAATTGTTTATTAGTATAATAAATGATTAAAATATTATTAAGAGATTAATAATATTAGATTAAGATATTATTAAGTAATTAATAATATTTAGATGAGAATTAAATTAAAATATTATTAAATGATTAATAATATTAGATAATAATTTAAAATATTATTAAATTATTAATAATATTAGATTAAAGTTAAGTTAAAATATTATTAAATGATTAATAATTTTAGATTAAAGTTACATAATAATATTATTAAATGATTAATTATATTATTAATTGATTAAAATATTATTAAATGGTTAATAATATTTATGAATGATTAAGATATTAAATATTAATTAAAATATTATTAATTGAATAATAATATTAATAATTAGTTAAGATGTGATTAATATACGAAATATTATTAAGTGATTAATAGTATTATCAAGTGACTAAAATATTATTAAATGATTAATAATATTAATAAGTGATTAAAATATTATTAAATGGTTAATAATATTAGAAAGTGAATAAAATATTATTAAATGATTAATAATATTAGACAAGAGTTTAAGACAATGGTTATATGGTAATAGTATTATCAAAGAATGATAATATTCCTAATGAGTAAAATATTATTGAATGTTTGATTACATGATTACATGTTAGATAAACAAGAATAGTAGTGTTATGAGTTATAATATGTTATGCTAATTGAGAGATCAATATTATTAATGATAGGTCTTTCAAATTGTGTAGCAGTAGTCAACGACCAAGGTAAGTTTCCTAACTCAACTTGAGTTATTAATTTCAAAGCATGATTAGTGGATAATTATTATTGGTTATTCACATCTATAATGATTATTGTTATTCACACATAGTGCATTTGATTTCATGTTCTATTACTTGATATGTGAAATAATTTAAAGTTCTTTTATTCATGAATTGTTTATGAGCCATGTCTCAACTATTCGTTTCGGCTGGACTAATAATTGATGAATCGTTCTATTATTTGAACTAAGTTGTTATTGAAAGATTTATGCCATTTATTTTGGCTAGATAATTATTGATATTATATGTTGAAATCATAACATTTATTTGAAAGTAATCCAAACCATATTGTTATGGTACAGACTCATGATGTAAGACTGAGATGAATGACCCTTATAAAAAGGGGAACTTTATTGTCGGACATCCGACCCTTGTGCTATTTTTGAGTATTATGCATACTATAGGGTACAATGAGGCTGATCACTTCATGTACTCGCAGAAGAGTATGATTTAATATTTTTCGTTAACTGATACTCTTGAGGTAATTCAATATTAATTAACTGATAATTCCTCTATTAGTTCTTGATCCATTTGTGATCACTCAGCATGAAATCTGGGAATATCCCACTTTATTAAATATTGTTGCATTATTGCTAATTGTTCCTAATCAAATGAATATTATTGAATCTTTGAACAAATTTAATTATTTCATTCTTGAAATGTTATTTATTTTAGAATTCAAGGAAATTCTTGTTATTGAAAATAATTTATTGTTCAGCTACTTCAAAATCTTTTGAACATTGTTGACATTCTAGAAAGTTAGATTCTTCTATATCTTTTATTGTATGCTTTAACTTGCTGAGCAAACTCGTTACTCTCCCTTGCTTAAATATAACATTTCAGCTAAGGACGAGGTATCAGGATGGTCAAATAAAGACAAGGGCAAATGCAAAGTTCAGGAATAGTTATTATACACTTTACTTATAATGTTACTGTATGTAAATTAATTATGTATACCTTTTTGAATATCTAAAGGTATGTAAGTTATGTTAAGGTTAGATAACCTGGGATGTTGTTATTATGATGTCTTAAGATATGTTTTTATTAAAGACATGTAATGAATAATGAAATTCACAAATGATGGGTAGTTAGATGTTATATATATGATGGATCGTGAGCACCAAGCCCGAGGTTAGCGAACCCAGATTTGGGGGCATCACAGGTCGGTATCAAAGCTATATGTTATAACCCTTAGGTGGGGGAAAAACCTTAGGAATATAACCTTAAGAAAGATAGATAAAACTCATTTAGAGTTCTAAGTGAAGAGATTAAGGAATAGCAGGAGATAAAACTTATGTAGAGTTTCCTTGGAGAATTAGTAGTTTTATGAAATATATTTTTAAATGGAATTTATTTGTTGTGTTATGATTGTAGGATGTCAGAAGATAAAGAGATTAGATAAACTCAAGTGGTTACTGAGACGTTAGCAGTTGCACCAATTCCAATAGCCGAGGTGCCAGCTCAGAGTGAGACAGTTGAGAACGTCCTAAAAGATGAACCTGCGGTAAATCTAGGAAGAGATCATGACGAGTACCCCGAGATGGAACTGAATGAAAAGAAGGAAGTAGATACCATGGAAACTAAAGTAGAACCCGAAATAGAGACAAAAGATAGGAAAAAATGCAATGTATTAGCTGAAGATGGCCAAGCATCAGTGGAAGTTCAAGATTTATGGAATAAGGTGTTTTTTTTGGAGGAAATGTGGAATACAGAAGGATTATTAAATGATCAATTGGTAAGGGCATTGAGTAAGATGATAGAAGAACGAGATGAGTTGAAGGCACAAGTCAATGGTATAAGAGCTGAGTGTAATGTATCGTCTGAAGCTTTAAGAATGAAGGAGAAGAAGAATAATAATAAAAGGAAATGGAACAACGACAGTGACAGTGAGTCAAGGAATCCACAACAAAAGAAGAAAGCATGTGCTGATTGCAGAAAGATACATTTTGGGGAATATATGAAGGGTAGGAATGTGTGTTATAATTGTGGACAAGGAGGGCATATATCACCAAATTGTCCTAAGCCAAAGAGAAGAGGATGTTTTTCGTGTGGTGGAACGGGTCATTAGTTTAAAAATTGTCCTAAGAAGAAGACATGTGAAGGAAGTGGACAAAAGAAAGATTAAGTATGAGAAGTAGTACCTTTTTGAAGTAAGATAATATGTTAGCAATGAAGTATCATAGACGATGGATATATATATATATATATATATATATATATATATATATATATATATATATATATATATATATGAATGTAATTCTCTTTTTTGTATGAATATCAAGATAACTTTTGTATGTCTCAACTTTTTGTAAAAGTTGTAGCAGTAAATCCCGACTTTTGTCATAAAGGGATGGTAGATGTTTATAACAATATGCGCTATATGATGTAAAGTACTATAAACTAGTTGAATGAATATGAATATTTGTTTAATTAAGTATATAAGTTTTGAGAATAAAGATAGTGAGCTATCTATCTGATAAATTGTTAATTCAGCAAACTGAATTCGTTAATCCAATAAGCTAAGTTGAAGAAAAAAATATCCAGTAAATTGAATTATGGTTTGAGTTTAAATTACGTGTTAAATTTTTAAGATACCACTAATAAGATGTTGTGACGCCCCCAAAATAGGTATACATCACCCATTCTGAGTCGCCAAATACATAGTACAAAATACAAATACAAACTTAATTATACAACAAGAGCTGAGAGTTTTTACAATAATATTGTCTTCTAGACAGTATTCAAACTCAAATGGAGTCCTTATTACATTTATTATCACACTATTTTACTAAATAATGAGGACTACTAATGCAAACATCTGGACCGTCACTCCATTCTCTGACTAGTCCCAGCTATATTCTCATTTCCTGAAAAGAATAATGAAAATAAAGGGTGAGCTCAACTAGCCCAGTAAGTAATATTATGACTAATATAATGCAGAATAAATTATCGTTATCCTTCAACAGTGTTAAACTGATAAAATATAATGAACATCAAGTTTAACTATAGCTGAACAAACAATCCATTAGAAGAGTCAAGTAGAGCATGGTACCTACTATCTTATATGATTTAAAAAGTTTATCATCAATTTTATCGCAGAGACTCAGCTTAATAAATAAACCACATCATTGAATCATCCCTGCACTACTGGACAAGGATATTCATGTAATCATCAATGGTCATGATTATACCGAATAATTCCTGGTCATAATCATACCAACAACTGTCCATTAATGCACTACAGGCCAATGAGGATTTTTACCACATCATTTGTAACATTACAGTCATGATTATACCGAATAATCCCTGGTCATAATCATACCAATCAATAGTACATCTATGCACGTAAGCCACATATAACTTTTATCACAATATAAGCATTAGGATGATGACAATGATATAAGAATTCAATTAAAAGAAAGCAAAGGATAAATTTTTAAAGATTTATAATTTAATTTATCTAGAATTCAATAATGCCCAAATTGTCAACATGATACTGCTTTGTGGAGTAAAATTCAAGAATAATATTGTATCAAAAATAATTTGGAGAGCAAAGAAATCAATCTTTGTCATGAATAATTTCCCGGGTGAATAGTACCCTAGTGAATAGTACTCTATGAATAGTACTTCAAGAATAGTACCCCGTGAATAATACTTTGTGAATAGTATTTGTGAATAGTACTTTATGAATAGTACCCATAAATAGTACTTTGTAATTAGTACCCCGTGAATAGGACTTTGTGAATAGTACCGTAAAAATGAATACTACTCATGGACAGTACTCCGGCATGAAAAGCTTAAAATTGAACAAGACTGTGCAGAAAATATCCTTGTGAAACGATACTAGATGAAGCGCAAATATCAAGGATATTCTACTAATTTTAAGGAGTATAAAATCAATACTTTAACAAAATGAGGGTATAATCAGGAATACGAGACGAAATAATATTACTCACATACTACAGAGTATGGAAGAAAATATTATTCCTTATGAATACTAAAAAAAATAATATTCCTTACCTCAGAAGAAGACTGGATACTAGAATAGTGAGGTAGCAGACTTCTCTTCTACTTTCTCTCTAAAGCTTCTATCTCTATGGCTTCTCTCTCTATAATTGCTCTTGAGAGTCTTAGTGAAATGGTGAGAATGAAAGAAGAATGAGCTTCTATTTATAGGAAAACATAGTTTTGATAATTGCACGTTTTGGGGCTCAAAATATTACAGTATAATACCTTCATCTTTTCCTTCATTTTTAATTTAGTCCTGCAAGTATTATCAAACATGCACCACCTCCCCTAATAGTACATCATGTGAATCAATAGTACAATCATGTGAATCAATAGTTCTATACATGTGAAAAAAATAATTACAGTATAGTTCCTTCATCTATACCTCTATTTTTAATTTAGTCATACAAATATTATCAATCTTGCACCACCTCCCCTAATATTACATGTATGTGAATCAATAGTATACACATGTGAACAAACAGTTATAAGCATGTGAATTAATAGCAATTTATTGCTCATTTATCTGATTAATTACCCGATTGGTCGATATAACCTCCAGACATCAATTATTATCGGAATAAATGTCGATTTCTACTAACACTAATAATCCCAACACAATAAAAATATCAATTTCATCTTTAATCAACACGAACTTATTCATCATTAATATTATAACTCACAATATTTAACAACCAGATCATTCCCAGGAAAGAGGGGGCTTTCTGATAAGGATTTCTCCCTATTAGCGCGCAATTAGGTGACCAAACCTCTCCTTGACAGAACTTTCTTGGCATTCTCAATATTACAAATAATAATATGAATAACTTTGTCGTCTCAATTATGGATTTAATAATAAATATTATGCAGATGATACTATGACAATAATTGAATCAATAATATGAGAGATATTATGCAGCAATTACTGTAGCAATAATTGAGTATAACTGAGTGACTTCTCACGTAAGTATCAATAATCAATACCGTGTGCTCCTATGCAACCACGCGTATTATTGTTCTTTAACCACCGGGTAGTTCAACAGTTTAATGGTAAAACTTTCGCCGTTATTTTTATAAAAAGATAATTCTGTCATTTTTTAAATACGACAATACTTTCGTTGTGGGGTCCACTAATGATTGTGCCGTCGTACGAATATTTCCTGTTAAAACGAATATTCCCAGACCAATCGAATATTATATAACCACTTGCTTACTTTGCAAAATTTGTAAATATTACCCACAACTATAACATTATATCAAATTCACACCATAATATTCAAAAATATATTTCGAGAAAAATTAATCTTTATTCATAAAAGTTGGGGTCTTACAACCTCCCATTCTTATGAAATTTCGTCCTCAAAATTAGGGTGCATACTTGGTATGTCGAAGAGGTCAGGATACCTTAACTTCATTTCAGATTCTAACTCCCAGGTCATTTCATCAACATCATGATTTCTCCACAAAACTTTAACTTGAGGTATAACCTTGGAGCGTAGAATATGATCCTTCTTATCCAAGATTTTAACAGGTACCTCTTCATACGTTAAATCTTCTGCTATCTCGTCCGATTCTAATTCAATAATGTGGTTCGGGTCTTTCACATATTTACGTAACATAAATATGTGAAAAACGTTATTAACACAAGATATACTTGGCGGTAAGGCGAGTCTATAGGCCACAGTTCCTACTCGATCGCGGATTAAAAATGGGCTAATAAATCGAGGATTAAGCTTTTCTCTCTTTCTAAATCTCGTAACTCCTTTCCATGGCGTAACATGTAACAACACATGATCTCTAATATTGAATTCCACGTCCTTTTGATGAAGATCAACATAACTCTTTTGTCGAACTTGTGAGGCTTTTATATGTTGTCGGATCATTTGAATCTTTTTCGTAGTCATACGTACTAACTCCGGTCCCAACAACGTTGCTTCACCCACCCCATTCCAGCATACTGGAGAACGATACTTTCTTCCATACAAAGCCTCAAATGGAGCCATGCCAATACTTGCTTGATAACTTTTGTTGTGGAAAAAATCCACCAATGGTAAGAACTTGTCCTAACTTTCTTTGAAGTCAAGGACACATAGTCTTAATAAATCTTCAAGAGTTTAAATAGTCCTCTCCGACTGCCCGTCTGTTTGAGGATGATATGCCGAACTAAATTATAAATTCGTGTCTATAGCTTTTTGCAAACTAACCCAAAATCGTGAAGTGAATCTTGGGTCTCGATCAGAAACTATGGATACTGGCATACCATGGAATCTTACAATCTCATTTATGTACATATGAGCAAGACGTTCAAGTGTATAAATTTCTCGCATCGGTAAGAAATGAGCAGACTTGGTCAATCTATCAACAATGACCCAAATCACATCTATGCCTTGAGAAACCTTGGGAAGACCAGTAACGAAATCCGTGGTAATGTGCTCCCACTTCCATTCTGAAATTTTAAGTGGTTGCAATGAACCTTTTGGCACTTGATGCTCTGCCTTGACTCGTTGACAAGTTAGACACCTTGAGATAAATCCCATTATCTCTCTCTTTATATTGCTCTACCAAAATGTATGTCGAAGATCACGATACATTTTGGTACTCCTAGGATGGATTGGAAACGGTGTGTTGTGTGCCTCCATCATGATTTTAAACTTCAAGTCCGAATCATTAGGAACACAAAATCTGGAGTTGACTCGAAGTATTTCTTCTTCATCGATTTTTGCTTCCAGAATAGCACCTTCTTGCACTTTCTTCCTCATACGCATCAGGTAATGCCTCCAAATCTTAAGCGCAAAAATGATAGCTGCCAACTTTAGATCATGAGTAGGTTAATTTCTCTCATATTTTTTGAGTTGTCGTGAGGCATAGGCTATGACTTTCCCATGTTGCATGAGAATACACCCTAAACCTTTGCCTGAAGCATCGCTGTATATGACAAATCCCGCCAAACCAGCTGGTATTGTCAAAACAGGTGCTGAAATGAGCCTCCTCTTGAGTTCTTGAAAACTCTTCTCACATTCCTCGCTCCAACTGAATTTTGTATCTTTTTGAGTTAGCTGAGTTAATAGAGTAGTGATTCGAGAAAACCCTTCTACGAATCTCTGATAATAACCAGCTAAGCTGAGAAAGCTACATACTTCGGTCATTGACTTAGGTTGCTTCCAGCTTTGAATTGCTTCAATCTCTGTCGGGTAAACAGATATTTCGTGATTTGATATTACGTGCCCAAGGAATGCTACTTCCTCAAGCCAGAACTCGCATTTTTTTAACTTGGCATATAACTTGTTTTCACGAAGCTTTTGGAGTATCAACCTCAAGTGTTGCTCATGATCTTTACGGCTTTTGGAGTAAATGAGGATGTCATCAATAAAGACGACCACAAAGTGATCCAAATATTCCTTAAATACTCGGTTCATCATATCCATGAAGGCAGTAGGAGCACTAGTCAATCCAAAAGACATGACAAGAAATTCGTAATGCCCGTACTGAGGTCTGAAAGCAGTTTTTGGGATGTCATCAGTTTTAATCTTTAATTGATGATATCCATAAAACTGATGACATCTAGAACGAAGATCGATCTTTGAAAAGAATTTGGCGCCTTGCAACTGGTCAAACAGATCATCAATACGAGGTAACGGGTACCTATTTTTGATGGTGACATGATTCAACTCCCAATAATGAATACAAAGTCGCATACTTCCATCTTTCTTCTTCACGAATAGAACAAGAGCACCCCAAGGAGATGTACTAGGATGAATAAAATTGATGTCTAACAATTCCTGTAGTTGGGTTTTTAACTCCTGAAGTTTAATAGGAGCCATTCGATATGGGGCTTTGAAAATGGGTTTTGTACCGGGTTCAAGATCGATACAAAATTTAATTTCACGCTCTGGGGGTAGGCCAGGAAGTTCTTCAGGGAATACGTCAGGAAATTTATTAACAATAGAAATATCATTCAAATCTGACATATTTTAGTTTAAATCCGTGACATGGGCTAAGAAAGCTTGACATCCGTTTTTCAATAAACGAATAGCTTTATGGCTTGATATGACAATGATTGACTTTAGTGGTTTGGTTACTTGAATTCGCATAATAGGTTGGTTAGAAATATGAAAGCTAACAACCTTACGAAAATAATCAATTTTAGCATGATGAGTATTTAACATATCAATCCCTAAAATCACATCAAACACAAGTATTTTTAAGGAAATAAGATCGATAGGTAATGTGCGAGTACCGATTTGAACCAAACAGGACTTATAAATAGTGGATGTATTGAAGGTTTCTCCCAACAGAGTTTCAACAGATAAATCAAAGTCTAATTTCTCTGGAGTTAAATTTAAACGTTGAGCGCAAGTAGGAGAAATAAAAGAATGGATAGAACCGGTATCAAATAAGGTATATACTTCGCTAGAGTTGATGATTAGCTTACCCGTGATCACCTCGTTAAAATTCCTAGCTTTTTAGGAGATTACGACAAACGCTCTCCCTTGAACTACCGATTTTGTCTTGTCTGGGACGACCTTTAATGCCTCCATCCCAGCTGGACTTGACTTCGGTGCACGATAAAATCGGGTTAGGCGACCTTCTCTTCCATAATTGTAACATGCCTTGGACTGTTGCGTACAGTTTTGACTGATGTGTCCCTCCCCTCCGCATTTGTAATATACGACCGACAGTCGTTCTCCTTCCTTAACAACAGGTGCTGGTGCTGACGTCTTTCAATCATTATTGAATTTCCTCTTCTTGAAATTTCCACTTCTATTATCTTGGCCATGATTACCACCGAAGTGGTTACCATTTCTGGCATGTTAATTCCCTCCACGTTTGTTGTCACCGCTTCGATGACTGCTACCACTGGTATTATCGATTTGTCGGCTGCTCTCTCTTGGTTGGGCTAACTCATTATCGCGCTCCAATAACTGAGCCCTATTTACAACATCTGAATACAAACACAGTTTGTGAGAAATTAAGTATTGACGTATCTCAGGTTTCAAACCTCTTAGAAACATCCGTGTCATTCTCTCCTCATTATCAACCAAGCAGGACGCAAACCGGGATAACTCGGCAAACTTAGCTTTGTACTGTGACACGGTCATATTGTTTTGCTCCAGCTTGATAAACTCTACCTCCTTCATGTGACGAATACTTTCGGGAAAGTACTTGTCATTGAACAGTTCTTGGAATTTCTCCCAAGACATCTTTAGTGCGGCAGGTTGAGTATGCTTTACAGATTCCCACCAGTAATCTGCCTCTCCTCGCAACATGAAGGTGGTAAAGGGAACCTTTTGCTCCTCGGATCATCCCAAGACATCAAATATCTTGGTGATATACTTTATTCACGTCTCTGCCTTAAGTGGTTTTAGCTCTCCAATAAACTCCAATGGTCCCAGCTCCTTGAACTGTTTAGCAGTGACCGACCGAGAGTTGGCAATGATTCCATATGCATTTTGAACAGGAGCCGCTCTCGCCTGATGTGGCATGAATTGCATAAAGCCTCTGTGTAAGACCCCAACTTATTAATGAATAAAATCAAATTTTCTCTAAATATTATTGTGAATAATAAGGGGTTAATTTGATATAATGCTTTGGTTATGGGTGAAATGTGCAAATTTTGCAAAATAAGCAAGTGGTTATAAAATATTTATTTTTGGTCGGTGAATATTCGGTTGGTCGTGGAATATTCTTGCTGTCGGGGAATATTCGTACGACGACGCAGCCTTGTGTGGGCCCCATAACGGAAAGCGATTGGATGAAGAAAACGACAAGTATAAGTTGTTTATACATAACGACGTAGTTGTTACCGTTAATACTGTTGGAATACCCGGTGGTTAAAATACAGTAGCACACGGTATTGCACCAATTATTGATTCTTACGTAAGAAGGCACTACTCAATAATTGTTACAGTAGTTATTATTCAATATTTTATTTTATTGATTCAATAATTGCTGCGTTGATATTTTATATTATTGTTGTTTCAATAATTATTGCTGCACAGTATTTTCATTTATCAGATCAATAATTCATATTATTTGAATAATATTATTAGATAACATTATTGGCAATGTCTAGAAAGTTCTGTCTAAGGAGAGGTTTGGTCATCTAATTGCGCGCCAGTAAGGAGAAATCCTTATTGGAAAGCCCCCTCTTTCCTGGGAACGGCTTGGTTGTCATAAATGTGATTCTGTAATATTATTTGTGAATAATTAATTATTGATTCATATGATAAGGAAATATTTATTTTATGTGGATATAAATGAGGGATATATTTTTGTGGTTAAAAATGAAGGAGTTAATGTTGAGGTGTTTTATCAGTATTTTTATCGGAATGGAGGTATTAAAAAATCAAATCAGGGTTTTTGAGAAATATTGCGGGTGTTATAATTTTTAATCCGACCGTTGGATCGTGGTAATTTTTGGATATGTTATACATATATAAGTTGAGTATATGTCCACAAATGTTGAACCGTTAAAAATGAACGTATGATTTATTATGAATTTTACAAGATGACTGGTTCAGAAATTGTTGAATTTTCGGAGTTTATCATTTTGGTGGAAAATTCTAGAATTGGTGGGCCCCACTTGTGGTTGGTGAAGAAATGTGCTGAATTATATTTCAAATGTGGTAGGTGGGAATAGTAGCAGGTAAAGCCATCAGGTTGCAGGTCAAACCTACCAAAATTTTCCTATAAATAGAGGGCTAAGTTAGAATTGAAAATTACACCAGAAACAAGTTTTCTCTCTTTCTCTCTCTAGATTATTGAGTGTATTTTGTGAGTATTTAGATACTTTGAGAGTTTCTATTCATCAGAGCAAGTTTCTTTCAGCCTTATACCGGTATTCCGACCAGAAGTACTGATATTTTGAGGTAAGGGATATTATTTTCTTCTTAATGATATTATTTTCTTCAATATCATTATGCTGAAATATTGATATGAACTTTTTATCAAATTTGGAACTTTTTGTGTCGGGGTTACTATTCATGTATACGGCACTATTCACGTATACGGCACTATTCACGAATACGGCACTATTCACCGAAAAATAAAATTTTTCCTTTTTGTCCAAGATGTCTATTATGGTTACTATCTTTGATTGTATCCATGTTTTGATCTTTATTTTTGAATTCTGCTTCACAATTGATTATTATGAAGTATTATTGATCTTGGATAAACTGTTATACGAATCCCTACTATTTGTCCTTCTGTCTCATTGGATTCGTTCTCTTTAAGATATTTTTCATCATCCTCAGTCCTAAATGATGATACAAATGAATATCTTTGGCCTGTAGTGCAAAGATGTATAATTACTTGATGAATATCTTTGGCCTGTAGTGCAAAGATGAACAGGTGTTGAGATGAACATGACCGACTGATGATACAAATGAATATCTTTGGCCTGTAGTGCAAAGATGAATATTTGGTTAAAGATGATTATTAATTGATGTTACAGGGATAAAATATTGATGATGGACTTTTAAATCTTAGAAGATAGTAGAATTCTTTCTCTACTTGACTCTTCTAATGGTTTGTTGTTTCCGCTGCAGTTGTTGATCTAAAACTTGTTGTCGATTATATTTTATCAGATTTTTCCCTGTTGAAGACTAACGATAATTTGTTGTATATTATCTTAGTCATAATATTCTTTACTGGGCTAGTTGAGCTCACCCTTTTCCTTTTTGTTCCATTTTTCTTCTCAGGAGGTGAGAACATAGCAGGATCTAGTCGGGGTATGGAGTAATGGTTCTAGAAAGATGTATTAGCAGTCCTCACTATTTCTGTAAAATAGTGTTTGAATAATTGTAATGAGGATTTATTTGAGTGTGGATATTGTCTAGAAGACAATATTTGTATTTAAACTCACAGTATGTGTTGTCGTATTTTGCACGACAATTGTATTATTGAAGTTGTAGTTTGCTTTCTGTACCATGTATTTGGCGACTCAGAATGGGTGTTGTATACCTATTCTGGGGGCGTCACACTCTGAACATATTATCATTCATCATTTGATCGGTGTTATTGTTTACCTGAGGATTATTATCTTCTTGTTGCACATTATCCTGGGTATTGATCGTTGGTGACTCAACGGTCTCATGTGCTTCATTGCTTATCTCAACATTTTCGGATGCCATTTGCGAATACTACCACAAAACAAGGGTTAATTGACATGTCACATATTATCCCTATACTCTGACCGACCAAATAAATACCAAATAAACTTAGGTAGGTCATACTAGCGAAGAAATTTCCCGTCTCTGCCCTCCTAGTTCTTGTCTCACATCTCAGCCAGGAATTATATCCCTAAGCTTTGATACCAACTGTGACACCCCTAAAATAGGTATACATCACCCATTCTAAGTCACCAAATACATGGTATAAAATACAAATACAAACTTAATTATACAACATGAGCTGAGAGTTTTTACACGAACATTGTCTTCTAGACAGTATTCAAACTCAAATGGAGTCCTTATTACATTTATTATCACACTATTTCACTGAATAGTGAGGACTACTAATGCAAACATCTGGACCGTCACTCCGTTCCCCGACTAGTCCCATCTATATTCTCATTTCTTGAAGAGAACAATGAAAACAAAGGATGAGCTCAACTAGCCCAGTAAAAAATATTATGACTAAGATAATGCAGAATAAATTATCGTTAGCCTTCACCAGTGTTAAACTGATAAAATATAATAAACATCAAGTTTACCTGCAGCGGAACGAGCAATTCATTAGAAGAATCAAGTAGAGCATGATACCTATTATCTTCTATGATTTAAAAAGTTTATCATCAATCTTATCGCTGAGACTCAGCTTAACAAATAAACCACATCATCGAATCATCCCTGCACTACGGGCCAAGGATATTCATGTAATCATCAATGGTCATGATTATACCAAATAATCCCTGGTCATAATCATACCAACAGCTGTCCATCAATGTACTACAGACCAATAAGGATTTTTACCATGTCATTTGCAAAATTACGGTCATAATTATACCGAATAATCCCTGGTCATAATCATACCAATCAATAGTACATCTATGCACGTAAGCCACATATGACTTTTATCACAATATAAGCATGAGGATGATGACAATGATATAAGAATTCAATTAAAAGAAAGCAAATGATAAATTTTTAAAGATTTATAATTTAATTTATCCAGAATTCAATAATGCCCAAATTGTCAACATGATACAGCTTTGTAGAGTAAAATTCAAGAATAATATTGTATCAAAAATGATTTGAACAGCAAAGAAATCAATTTTTATCATGAATAATTCCCCGGGTGAATAGTACCCGAGTGAATAGTATCTCGTGAATAGTACTTCGAGAATAGTATCTTATGAATAGTACTTTGTGAATAGTACTCATGAATAGTACCCGTGAATAGTACTTTATGAATAGTACCCTGTGAATAGTACTTTGTGAATAGTATCGTAAAAATGAATACTACTCATGGACAGTACTCCGGCATGAAAAGCTTAAAATTTAACAAGAATATGCAAAAAATATCATTGTGAAACGATACTAGATGAAGAGCAAATATCAAGGATATTCTACTAATTTCACATAGTATAGAAGCAATACTTTAACAAAATGAGAGTATAATCAGGAATACGAGACGAAATAATATTACTCACATACTACAGAGTATGGAAGAAAATATTATTCCTTATGAATACTTAAAAAAATAATATCTCTTACCTCAGAAGAAGAATAGATACTGGAATAGTGAGGTAGCAAACTTCTATTCTACTTTCTCTCTAATGCTTCTCTCTCTATAGCTTCTCTCTCTATAATTGCTCTTGTGAGTCTTAGTGAATTGGTGAGAATGAAAGAAGAATGAGCTCTATTTATAGGAAAGCATAGTTTCGATAATTGCACGTTTTGGGGACTCGAAATATTACAGTATAATACCTTCATCTTTTTCTTCATTTTTAATTTAGTCCTGCAAGTATTATCAAACTTGCACCACCTCCCCTAATAGTGCATCATGTGAATCAATAGTACAATCATGTGAATCAATAATTCTATACATGTGAAAAAAATAATTACAGTATAGTACCTTCATCTATACCTCTTTTGTTAATTTAGTCATGCAAGTATTATCAATCTTGCACCACCTCCCCTAATAGTACATGAATGTGAATCAATAGTAACACATGTGAACAAATAGTTATAAGCATGTGAATTAATAGCAATTTATTGCTCATTTATACGATTAATTACCCGATTGGTCGATATAACCTCCAGACATCAATTATTATCGGAATAAATGTCGATTTCCACTAACACTAATAATCCCAACACAATGAAAATATCAATTTCATCTTTAATCAACACGAACTTATTTATCATTAATATTATAACTCTCAATATTTAACAACCAGACCATTCCCAGGAAAGAGGTGACTTTCCGATAAGGATTTCTCCCTATTGGCGCGCAATTAGGTGATCAAACCTCTCATTGACAGAACTTTCTTGACATTGTCAATATTGTAAATAATAATATGAATAACTTTGCCGTCTCAATTATTGATTTAATAATAAATATTATGCAGATGATACTGTGACAATAATTGAATCAATAATATGAGAGATATTATGCAGCAATTACTGTAGCAATAATTGAGTATAACTGAGTGACTTCTCACGTAAGTATCAATAATCAATACCGTGTGCTCCTATGCAACCACACGTATTATTGTTCTTTAACCACCGGGTAGTTCAACAGTTTAATGGTAAAACTTTCGCCGTTATTTTTATAAAAAGATAATTCTGTCATTTTTTAAATACGACAATACTTTCGTTGTGGGGTCCACTAATGATTGTGCCGTCGTACGAATATTTCCTGTTAAAACGAATATTCCCAGACCAATCGAATATTATATAACCACTTGCTTACTTTGCAAAATTTATAAATATTACCCACAACTATAACATTATATCAAATCCACACCATAATATTCAAAAATATATTTCGAGAAAAATTAATCTCTATTCATAAAAGTTGGGGTCTTACAGATGTGACATAAATGTATAAAAGATGAAGTAATAATTTAAGGTATTGTATAACCAGATAATGCCGCCAAGAAGAGAACCACAAAACCGAAGGGTGGAAGACTGTGTTAACAATGCAAGAAGTCAAGCAAACCCTATGCAAGACTTTGTGAATATGTTAGCTGAGGCTATGCAAAATCAAGCCCCGGCCGCAGGAAATCCTACAGGTTATCAACTGGCGAACTTCAAAGACTTTAAGGCAGTAGGACCGTCAGAGTTTAAGGGGACAACAAACCCTATAGAAGCTCAGATTTGGGTGAAAGAAATAGAGAAAACTTTTGTTATTGCTAGTGTGACACCCCCAAATCTGGGTACTTTATTTCCATCGGATTTGGTGTTCACTTGATAAAACATTCATATATACTACCCAAATATAATAAAATTAAATCATAAATCCTCCCTTTAAAAAGGGTTACATCATTAATCAAAAAGTTTTTCCAGGTTGTCTAACCTTAAAACATCAATCAAGTGCGGAAATAAAATAATTACATAACATCAATAAATGTAAAGTCTGTCATCATGACAATAAATGAAATTACAAGTCTTCATCACTTGTACATTTTTCCTTTTCCTTTGTTTGTAGTAGGTTCATCGACCTTCTCAACCTTCGCTGAAATAATTATATTTATGCAAAAGTGAGCAAAACAAATGCTTACTAGATATAGCAATGAATCAACAAAAGAATAGTAACTGCCAATGAATAGGCTCATCAAACTGAATAATACTCTATCAATGATATTCATCAAAACTGAATAGTACTTTATCAATAATACTCAAAAACTGAATTCAAAATATGAAATAAATCTGAGGGTCATAAGACCATGAACTATGTCCACGATTACAAGTAATCTTTCAACTTTAACCTAAACAGTTATACTATAGGGACTTCACGTACTTAGGGGAATCAGCCCTTCGTACCATGTATTGTGCACAAACATCTAAACGCATTGCGTATCCCCTATAATAGGGTTGTTCTTCTCAGTTTTAGAGTACAAGTCCGCACCAAAGAAAGTTTAGTTTAGATAAGCTTTCAAGATAATTTAGAGTTTCACAATCATCAACTAAGGGATTAGTTGAATCAACAAGACTTAATAACACTACGAGTGATCAATAATAGTTTAATATGGGAAAAAAATAAGCATAAGTAAACTAACTATATATTAAACTTATAAGATCCCAACTTATTAATGAATAAAATCAAATTTTCTCTAAATATTATTGTGAATAATAAGGGGTTAATTTGATATAATACTTTGGTTATGGGTGAAATGTGAAAATTTTGCAAAATAAGCAAGTGGTTATAAAATATTCATTTTGTCGGGGAATATTCGTTTGGTCGTGGAATATTCTTACTGTCGGGAAATATTCATACGACGGCGCAGCCTTGTATGGGCCCCATAACGGAAAGCGATTGAATGAAGAAAACGACAAGTATAAGTTGTTTATAAATAACGGCGTAGTTGTTACCGTTAATACTGTTGGAATACCCAGTGGTTAAAATACAGTAGGACACGGTATTGCACCAATTATTGATTCTTACGTAAGAAGGCACTACTCAATAATTGTTACAGTAGTTATTGTTCAATATTTTATTTTATTAATTTAATAATTGATGCGTTGATATTTTATATTATTGTTGTTTCAATAATTGTTGCTGCACAGTATTCTCCATTATTAGATCAATAATTCATATTATTTGAATAATATTATTAGATAACATTATTGGCAATGTCTAGAAAGTTCTGTCTAAGGAGAGGTTTGGTCATCTAATTGCGCCCCAGTAAGGAGAAATCCTTATTGGAAAGCCCCCTCTTTCCTGGGAACGGCCTGTTTGTCATAAATGTGATTCTGTAATATTATTTGTGAATAATTAATTATTGATTTATATGATAAGGAAATATTTATTTTATGTGGATATAAATGAGGGATATATTTTTGTGGTTAAAAATGAAGGAGTTAATGTTGAGGTTTTTATTAGTATTTTTGTCGGAATGGAGGTATTAAAAATCAGAGTTTTTGAGATATTTTACGGGGTTATAATTTTTAATCCGACCGTTGGATCGTAGTAATTTTTGGATATGTTATACATATATAAGTTGAGTATATGTCCACAAATTTTGAACCGTTAAAAATGAACGTATGATTTATTATGAATTTTACGAGATGACTGGTTCAGAAATTATTGAATTTTCGGAGTTTATCATTTTGGTGGAAAATTCTAGAATTGGTGGGCCCCACTCTTGGTTGGTAAAGAAATGTGCTGAAATTTTTATTCAAATGTGGTAGGCTTGAATAGTAGCAGGTAAAGCCATCAGGTTGCAGGTTAAGTCTGCTTCGGCGTGCTAACATTTTCCTATAAATAGAGGGCTAAGTTAGAATTGAAAAATCACACCAGAAACAAGTTTTCTCTCTTTCTCTCCTAGATTATTGAGTGTATTTTGTGAGTATTTAAATACTTTGAGAGTTTTTATTCATCAGAGCAAGTTTCTTTCAGCCTTATACCGGTATTCCGACCAGAAGTACTGATATTTTGAGGTAAGGGATATTATCTTCTTCTTAAATGATATTTTCTTCAATATCATTATGCCGAAATATTGATATAAACTTTTTATCAAATTTGAAACTTTTTGTGTCGGGGTTACTATTCACGTATACGTTACTATTCACGTATACGGTACTATTAACGAATACGACACTATTCACCAAAAAATAAAATTTTCTTCTTTTTATCCAAGTTGTCTATTATGGTTACTATCTTTGATTGTATCCATGTTTTGATCTTTATTTTTGAATTCTGCTTCAAAAATTGGTTATTATGGGGTATTATTGAACTTGGATAAACTGTAATACGAATCCATAATATTTGTTCTTTTATCTCACTAGATTCGTTTTCTTTAAAATATTTTTCATCATCCTCAGTCCTAAATGATGATACTACTGAATATCTTTGGCCTGTAGTGCAAAGATGTATGATTACTTGATGAACATGACTGATAGGTGATACAAATGAATATCTTTGGCCTGTAGTCCAAAGATAAATATTTGGATAAAGATGATTATTAGTTGATGTTACAGTGATAAAATATTGATGATGGACTTTTAAATCTTAGAAGATAGTAGAATTCATTCTCTACTTGACTCTTCTAATAGTTTGCTGTTTTCGCTGCAGTTGTTGATCTAAAACTTGTTATCGATTATATTCTATCAGATTTTTCCCTGTTGAATACTAATGATAATTTGTTGTATATTATCTTAGTCATAATATTCTTTACTGGGCTAGTTGAGCTCACCCTTTTCTTTTTGTGTTCTATTTTGCTTCTCAGGAGGTGAGAACATAGCAGGATCTAGTCGGTGTAAGACCCCAACTTATTAATGAATAAAATCAAATTTTCTCTAAATATTATTGTGAATAATAAGGGGTTAATTTGATATAATACTTTGGTTATGGGTGAAATGTGCAAATTTTGCAAAATAAGCAAGTGGTTATAAAATATTCATTTTGTCGGGGAATATTCGTTTGGTCGTGGAATATTCTTGCTGTCGGGGAATATTCGTACGACGGCGCAGCCTTGTGTGGGCCCCAAAACGGAAAGCGATTGGATGAAGAAAACGATAAGTATAAGTTGTTTATAAATAACGGCGTAGTTGTTACCGTTAATACTGTTGGAATACCTGGTGGTTAAAATACAGTAGTACACGGTATTACACCAATTATTGATTCTTACGAAGGAAGGCACTACTCAATAATTGTTACAGTAGTTACTGTTCAATATTTTATTTTATTGATTCAATAATTGTTGCATTGATATTTTATATTATTGTTGTTTCAATAATTATTGCTGCACAGTATTTTCCATTATCAGATCAATAATTCATATTATTTGAATAATATTATTAGATAACATTATTGGCAATGTCTAGAAAGTTCTGTCTAAGGAGAGGTTTGGTCATCTAATTGCGCGCCAGTAAGGAGAAATTCTTATTGGAAAGCCCCCTCTTTCCTGAGAACGGCCTGGTTGTCATAAATGTGATTCTGTAATATTATTTGTGAATAATTAATTATTGATTCATATGATAAGGAAATATTTATTTTATGTGGATATAAATGAGGGATATATTTTTGTGGTTAAAAATGAAGGAGTTAATGTTGAGGTTTTTATCAGTATTTTTGTCGGAATGGAGGTATTAAAAATCAGGGTTTTTGAGATATTTTGAGGGGGTTATAATTTTTAATCCGACCGTTGGATCGTGGTAATTTTTGGATATGTTATACATATATAAGTTGAGTATATGTCCACAAATTTTGAACCGTTAAAAATGAACGTATGATTTATTATGAATTTTACGAGATGACTGGTTCAGAAATTGTTGAATTTTCGGAGTTTATCATTTTGATGAAAAATTCTAGAATTAGTGGGCCCCACTCTTGGTTGGTGAAGAAATGTACTGAGATTTTTATTCAAATATGGTGGGTGGGAATAGTAGCAGGTAAAGCCATCAGGTTGCAGGTTAAGTCTTGTGACGCCCCCAGAATAGGTATACAACACCCATTCTGAGTCGCCAAATACATGGTACAGAAAGCAAACTACAACTTCAATAATACAATTGTCGTGCAAAATACGACAACACATACTGTGAGTTTAAATACAAATATTGTCTTCTAGACAATATCCACACTCAAATAAATCCTCATTACAATTATTCAAACACTATTTTACAGAAATAGTGAGGACTGCTAATACATCTTTCTAGAACCATTACTCCATACCCCGACTAGATCCTGCTATGTTCTCACCTCCTGAGAAGAAAAATGGAACAAAAAGGAAAAGGGTGAGCTCAACTAGCCCAGTAAAGAATATTATGACTAAGATAATATACAACAAATTATCGTTAGTCTTCAACAGGGAAAAATCTGATAAAATATAATCGACAACAAGTTTTAGATCAACAACTGCAGCGGAAACAACAAACCATTAGAAGAGTCAAGTAGAGAAAGAATTCTACTATCTTCTAAGATTTAAAAGTCCATCATCAATATTTTATCCCTGTAACATCAATTAATAATCATCTTTAACCAAATATTCATCTTTGCACTACAGGCCAAAGATATTCATTTGTATCATCAGTCGGTCATGTTCATCTCAACACCTGTTCATCTTTGCACTACAGGCCAAAGATATTCATCAAGTAATTATACATCTTTGCACTACAGGCCAAAGATATTCATTTGTATCATCATTTAGGACTGAGGATGATGAAAAATATCTTAAAGAGAACGAATCCAATGAGACAGAAGGACAAATAGTAGGGATTCGTATAACAGTTTATCCAAGATCAATAATACTTCATAATAATCAATTGTGAAGCAGAATTCAAAAATAAAGATCAAAACATGGATACAATCAAAGATAGTAACCATAATAGACATCTTGGACAAAAAGGAAAAATTTTATTTTTCGGTGAATAGTGCCGTATTCGTGAATAGTGCCGTATACGTGAATAGTGCCGTATACATGAATAGTAACCCCGACACAAAAAGTTCCAAATTTGATAAAAAGTTCATATCAATATTTCAGCATAATGATATTGAAGAAAATAATATCATTAAGAAGAAAATAATATCCCTTACCTCAAAATATCAGTACTTCTGGTCGGAATACCGGTATAAGGCTGAAAGAAACTTGCTCTGATGAATAGAAACTCTCAAAGTATCTAAATACTCACAAAATACACTCAATAATCTAGAGAGAGAAAGAGAGAAAACTTGTTTCTGGTGTAATTTTCAATTCTAACTTAGCCCTCTATTTATAGGAAAATTTTGGTAGGTTTGACCTGCAACCTGATGGCTTTAAATGCTACTATTCCCACCTACCACATTTGAAATATAATTCAGCACATTTCTTCACCAACCACAAGTGGGGCCCACCAATTCTAGAATTTTCCACCAAAATGATAAACTCTGAAAATTCAACAATTTCTGAACCAGTCATCTTGTAAAATTCATAATAAATCATACGTTCATTTTTAACGGTTCAAAATTTGTGGACATATACTCAACTTATATATGTATAACATATCCAAAAATTACCACGATCCAACGGTCGGATTAAAAATTATAACACCCGCAATATTTCTCAAAAACCCTGATTTGATTTTTTAATACCTCCATTCCGATAAAAATACTGATAAAACACCTCAACATTAACTCCTTCATTTTTAACCACAAAAATATATCCCTCATTTATATCCACATAAAATAAATATTTCCTTATCATATGAATCAATAATTAATTATTCACAAATAATATTACAGAATCACATTTATGACAACCAGGCCGTTCCCAGGAAAGAGGGGGCTTTCCAATAAGGATTTCTCCTTACTGGCGCGCAATTAGATGACCAAACCTCTCCTTAGACAGAACTTTCTAGACATTGCCAATAATGTTATCTAATAATATTATTCAAATAATGTGACGCCCCCAAAATTAGGTATACATCACCCATCTTGGGTCGTCAGATACATAGTACAGAATACAAATACAACTGATTAATACATCTGTCGTGTACAATACGACAAAGCATAAACTGTGAGTTTGAATACAAATATTATCTTCTAGAGAGTATTCATACTCAAAAGGAGTCCTCATTACATTTATTAACACACCATTACATAGAATAGTGAGGACTACTAACTAATACTATCATTCGGACCATCACTCCGTACCCCGACTTGTCCCAGCTACGTTCTCATTTCCTGAAGAGAACAGTGAAAGAAAGGGTGAGCTCAACTAGCCCAGTAAGAAATATTATGACTAAGATAATGCAGAATAAATTATCATTAGCCTTCAACAATGTTAAACTGATAAAATATAATAGACATCAAGTTTAACTGCAGCGGAACAAGCAATCCATTAAAAGAGTCAAGTAGAAAATAAACTCTACTATCTTTTATGATTTAAAAGATTTTCCAACACTGTGATCGCTGAGACTCAGCTTAATAAAATAATTCACATCATCGAATCACCCCTGCACTACGGCCAAGGATATTCGTATATTCATTAATGGTCATGATCATGCCAACAACTGTCCATCAATGCACTACGGGCCAATGAGGACTTTTACCACATCATTTGTAACATTACGGTCATGATTACACCGAATAATCCCTGGTCATAATCATACCAAGTCCATCTATGCACTACAGGCCACAGATGACTTTCAACATTTTATAAACATGAGGATGATGACAATGATATAAGAATTCAATAAAACAAGTTCAAGAATTAATTTATCCAAGAATTAACAACGTCCAAATTGTCAACATGATATTGCTTTGTGGAGTAAAATTCAAGAATACTTAGAAGAATATTTTCATGAAAAGATACTGGATGAACCGCAATTATCAAGGATATTCCACAAATTTCATGGAGTATAGAAGTCAAAACTTAACCAACTGAGTACAATAAAGAATGGAATAACAAAAGAAATCACCATGCATGCGATAGACCGCACAAACAGGTTATTCCAACAGAATAATAAATAATGGAACCAGGTCCGGCGTAAACGCACAGACAGGATATTCCGACAGAATAATAAATAATGGAACCAGGTCCGGTGTAAAACACACAGACAGGATATTCCAACAGAATAATAATAAAACGGAACCAGGTCCGGTGTAAAACACACAGACAGGATGTTCCAACAGAATAATAAACGGAACCAGGTCCGGTGTAAAACACACAGACAGGATGTTCCAACAGAATAATAGAAGAATGTCACCAAGTATAGGGTAGACCGCGTATACTGGTTATTCCAACAGAATAATAACAAATGGAATAACAGAAGTTCTCTTCATGAATATAAAAGAAATAATATTCCCTACCGTTTTAAAGAAGAGCTGAAGTAAGGAAGTAGTTAAGTAGCAGAATACTCTTCTTCTCTCTCTTTATAGTTTCTCTCTATAGTTTCTCTCTCTAGAGTTCAGTGAATTCGTAAGAAATAATGAAGGAATGAGCTTCTATTTATAGGAAAATGGAATGCATAGTAACTAATCCATGAACGGTCCAGATTGATTACTTTAATCTGATGGTCCATATTTAAAGAAAAATCTTTTAAATAAAATATAATATATTCTATTTATAGAATAACTTTAATAAAGTATTCTGTTTTATATAAAAAGATGTTTCTGTTTTATTACGTTAATAATACGAATAAAACAAAACGTCATTATCGCTAAATAATTCATATTATTAACTGACAATAATGGAATCAAACTGAGTGACTTCTCACATAAGCATTAATAATTAATACCGTGTGCTACTATGCAACCACACGTATTACTGTACTTTTACTACCGAGTAGTTCAACAGTATCAACGGTAAAACTTCCGCCGTTATTTTCATAAAGTATTTTTGTCGTTTTCTCAATCCGACAATAATTCCGTTGTGGGGTCCACCAATAATTGTACCGTCGTACGGATATTCCCCGACAAAAAGAATATTCTCCGACCAATTGAATATAATATGACAACTTGCATACTTTGCAAAATTTATAAATACTACCCATAACTATTATATCAAATCCACACATTAATATAAAAAAAAATTATTTCGAGAAAAATTAAATATTTATTCATAAAATCTGGGGTTTCACAATCTCCCCTCCTTATAGAATTTCGCCCTCGAAATTTACGTACGTACTTGGTATGCCGAACATGTGAGGATACCTTGACTTCACTTCAAATTCTAACTCTTGAGGTATAACCTTTAAGCATCGAATATGATCCTTCTTATCCAAGATGTTAACACGTATCTCCTCATACGTTAAATCTTTCGCTATTTCGTCCGGTTCTAAATTAATAATGCGGTTCGGGTCGTCCACATATTTACGTAACATCGATACGTAAAAAAAAAAAATATTCTGAACACGCAACATACTTGGCGGTAAAACGAGTCTATAGGCCACAGTTCCTACTTCATCGAGGATTTCAAATGGGCCAATTAAATCGAGAGTTGAGATTTCCTCTCTTCGTCGATTCTTGCTTCTAGAATAACGCCCTCTTGAACCTTCTTCTTCACATTTATCAGCTCTTAGTATGTAGCTTGAGCGGCTTTAACTTTATCGATTAAAGTCGATTTTAATCGTATATTCGTTATCTTCACGTGGGTTCGAATATTCACACTTGTAACCGTATACGATCTTCTACACAACGCGTCAGCTACCACGTTCACTTTTCCACGATGTTATTGAATGGTACGATCGTAATCTTCAACAGCTCGAGCCAACGTCTTTGGCGCATAATACGTTCGTTTTAGTTGAAGAAATATTTGAGGGTTTAAGAAATAGGTTTTGTACTGGGGTCAATACAAAATTCAATTTTACGCTCTGGGGTAGGCTAAGAAGTCTTCAAGAATACGTCAAGAAATTTATTAACAATAGAAATATCGTTCAAAACTGTGACCCTCATCCAAGACTTGGATAACACGTCACATTGATACCTATCAACTTGCCATCATCATTTACAACGTCTCCTACGGAAAGTCTAGCTTCGGTGCATTCCACACCAGGAAGTCAACAACGAAAGGAACGGGGATTTTTACTTATGGCTTGATATGACAATGATTGACTTTAGTGGTTTGGTTACTTTGAATTTGCATAACAGGTTGGTTAGGAATATGAAAGCTAACAACCTTACGAGAAGCATGATGAGTAGTGAACCAATCGTTTCAAAAAAATCACATCAAAGGCAAGTATTTTCAAAGAGATAAGATCGACAGGTAACGTGAAAGTGTTGATTTGAACAAGATTTATAAATAGTAGAGGTAACGAAGGTTTCTCCCAACTGAGTTTAAATAGACATATCAAAGTCTAAGTTCTCCGGAGTTAACTTCAAACATTTAACACAACTAGGTGAAATAAAAGAGTGAGTAGAACCGGTATCTAACACGGTATAGACTTCGCAAGAGTTTATGACTAACATACCCGTGATAATTTTATTCAGGTTCCTCGTCACGAAAAAAAAATACTCTCTCTTAAACTACTGGCTTTGGCTTTTCTGGGACGGTCTTTGGTGCCTCCATCCTATCTGAACTTGTCTTCGGTGAACGACAAAATCGGGCTAAATGACCTTCTCTTCCACAATTATAACATGCTTTGGACGGCATCGCGCAGTTTGGACTGATGTGCCCCTCCCCTCCGCATTTGAAACATATGATAGGTGGTCGTTCTCCTTCCTTAACGACAGGTGCTGGTGCTGACATCTTTCCATCATTGTTGAATCTCCTCTTCTTAAAATGTCCATTCTTATTGTTTTGGCCCTGATTACCACCGAAGTGGTTACCATTTCTGGCCTGTTGATTCCCTCCACGCTTGTTGTCACCGCTTCGATGACTGCTCTCACTGGTATTATCATTTTGCCGGCTGCTCTCTTTTGGTTGCGTTATCTCGTTATCGCGCTCCACCAACTGAGCCCTATTTACAACATCTGAATACAAACACAGTTTATGAGAAACAAGATGTTGACGTATCTCCGGCTTCAAACCTCTTAAAAACATCCGCGTCATTCTTTCTTCATTATCCACCAGGTGGGACGCAAACCGGGATAACTCCGCAAATTTTGCCTCGTACTGCGACACGGTCATATTATTCTGCTCCAATTTGATGAACTCCACCTCCTTCATGTGACGAATACTCTCGGGAAAGTATTTGTCGTTAAACAGATCTTGGAACTTCTCCCAAGACATCTTTAATGCGGCAGGTTGAGTACGCTTTATCGATTCCACCAGTAATCTGCCTCTCCTCGCAACATAAAGGCGGCAAAGGGAACCTTTTGCTCCTCGGAGCAACCCAAGACATCAAATATCTTGGTGATCTGCTTTATCCATGTTTCAGCTACAAGTGGTTTGGGTTCTCCCTTAAACTCCGGTGGTCCCAGCTCCTTAAACTGTTTAGCGGTGACCGCCTGAGAGTTTCCAGTATTTCCACCTACGTTGTGGACAGGAGCCGCTTTCACCTGTTGTTGCATGAATTGCATAAAGCCTCTGAACATTTGATCATTCATCATTTGGTCAGTGTTGTTGTTTGCATGAGGATTGACACCTTCCTGATGCACATTATCATGATTATTGATGTGTGGTGAATCAACAGTCGTCTGTGCTCCATTGCTATTCTCAACATTCTCGGATGCCATTTTCAGATACTGCCACAAAATAAAAATTAATTGATATGTCATATATTATCCTTATGTTATGACCGACCAATTAAATACCATGCAAATAAACTTAGGTAGGTCATACTAGCGAAGGAATTCCCCGTCTCTCCCCTCCTAGTTCTATTCTCACATCCTAGCCAGGGATCATATCCCTAAGCTCTGATACCAACTGTGACGCCCCCAAAATTAGGTATACATCACCCATCTTGGGTCGTCAGATACATAGTACAGAATACAAATACAACTGATTAATACATCTGTCGTGTACAATACGACAAAACATAAACTGTGAGTTTGAATACAAATATTATCTTCTAGAGAGTATTCATACTCAAAAGGAGTCCTCATTACATTTATTAACACACCATTACATAGAATAGTGAGGACTACTAACTAATACTATCATTCGGACCATCACTCCGTACCCCGACTTGTCCCAGCTACGTTCTCATTTCCTGAAGAGAACAGTGAAAGAAAGGGTGAGCTCAACTAGCCCAGTAAGAAATATTATGACTAAGATAATGCAGAATAAATTATCATTAGCCTTCAACAATGTTAAACTGATAAAATATAATAGACATCAAGTTTAACTGCAGCGGAACAAGCAATCCATTAAAAGAGTCAAGTAGAAAATAAACTCTACTATCTTTTATGATTTAAAAGATTTTCCAACACTGTGATCGCTGAGACTCAGCTTAATAAAATAATTCACATCATCGAATCACCCCTGCACTACGGCCAAGGATATTCGTATATTCATTAATGGTCATGATCATGCCAACAACTGTCCATCAATGCACTACGGGCCAATGAGGACTTTTACCACATCATTTGTAACATTACGGTCATGATTACACCGAATAATCCCTGGTCATAATCATACCAAGTCCATCTATGCACTACAGGCCACAGATGACTTTCAACATTTTATAAACATGAGGATGATGACAATGATATAAGAATTCAATAAAACAAGTTCAAGAATTAATTTATCCAAGAATTAACAACGTCCAAATTGTCAACATGATATTGCTTTGTGGAGTAAAATTCAAGAATACTTAGAAGAATATTTTCATGAAAAGATACTGGATGAACCGCAATTATCAAGGATATTCCACAAATTTCATGGAGTATAGAAGTCAAAACTTAACCAACTGAGTACAATAAAGAATGGAATAACAAAAGAAATCACCATGCATGCGATAGACCGCACAAACAGGTTATTCCAACAGAATAATAAATAATGGAACCAGGTCCGGCGTAAACGCACAGACAGGATATTCCGACAGAATAATAAATAATGGAACCAGGTCCGGTGTAAAACACACAGACAGGATATTCCAACAGAATAATAATAAAACGGAACCAGGTCCGGTGTAAAACACACAGACAGGATGTTCCAACAGAATAATAAACGGAACCAGGTCCGGTGTAAAACACACAGACAGGATGTTCCAACAGAATAATAGAAGAATGTCACCAAGTATAGGGTAGACCGCGTATACTGGTTATTCCAACAGAATAATAACAAATGGAATAACAGAAGTTCTCTTCATGAATATAAAAGAAATAATATTCCCTACCGTTTTAAAGAAGAGCTGAAGTAAGGAAGTAGTTAAGTAGCAGAATACTCTTCTTCTCTCTCTTTATAGTTTCTCTCTATAGTTTCTCTCTCTAGAGTTCAGTGAATTCGTAAGAAATAATGAAGGAATGAGCTTCTATTTATAGGAAAATGGAATGCATAGTAACTAATCCATGAACGGTCCAGATTGATTACTTTAATCTGATGGTCCATATTTAAAGAAAAATCTTTTAAATAAAATATAATATATTCTATTTATAGAATAACTTTAATAAAGTATTCTGTTTTATATAAAAAGATGTTTCTGTTTTATTACGTTAATAATACGAATAAAACAAAACGTCATTATCGCTAAATAATTCATATTATTAACTGACAATAATGGAATCAAACTGAGTGACTTCTCACATAAGCATTAATAATTAATACCGTGTGCTACTATGCAACCACACGTATTACTGTACTTTTACTACCGAGTAGTTCAACAGTATCAACGGTAAAACTTCCGCCGTTATTTTCATAAAGTATTTTTGTCGTTTTCTCAATCCGACAATAATTCCGTTGTGGGGTCCACCAATAATTGTACCGTCGTACGGATATTCCCCGACAAAAAGAATATTCTCCGACCAATTGAATATAATATGACAACTTGCATACTTTGCAAAATTTATAAATACTACCCATAACTATTATATCAAATCCACACATTAATATAAAAAAAAATTATTTCGAGAAAAATTAAATATTTATTCATAAAATCTGGGGTTTCACAAATAATATGAATTATTGATCTGATAAATGAAAATACTGTGCAGCAACAATTATTGAAACAACAATAATATAAAATATCAACGCAGCAATTATTGAATCAATAAAATAAAATATTGAATAATAACTACTGTAACAATTATTGAGTAGTGCCTTCTTATGTAAGAATCAATAATTGGTGCAATACCGTGTGCTACTGTATTTTAACCACCGGGTATTCCAACAGTATTAACGGTAACAACTACGCCGTTATGTATAAACAACTTATACTTGTCGTTTTCTTCATCCAATCGCTTTCCGTTATGGGGCCCACACAAGGCTGCGTCGTCGTATGAATATTCCCCGACAGCAAGAATATTCCACGACCAACCGAATATTCACCGACCAAAAATAAATATTTTATAACCACTTGCTTATTTTGCAAAATTTGCACATTTCACCCATAACCAAAGCATTATATCAAATTAACCCCTTATTATTCACAATAATATTTAGAGAAAATTTGATTTTATTCATTAATAAGTTGGGGTCTTACAACCTCCCCTCCTTATGAAATTTCGTCCTCGAAATTGACGTACGTACCTGATATTTCAAAAAGGTGAGGATACCTCGCTTTCATTTCTGATTCCAACTCCCAGGTCATTTCTTCAATAGCATGGTTTCTCCACAAAACCTTAACTTGTGGTATAACCTTCGTGCGTAGGACATGCTCTTTCCTATCCAAGATCTTAACAGGTACCTCCTCGTACGTTAAATCTTCAGCTATCTCGTCTGGTTCTAACTCAATAATGTGGTTCGGGTCTTTAACATATTTACGAAGCATAGATATGTGAAAAACATTATGAACACGAGACATGCTTGGAGGTAATGCGAGTCTATATGCCACATTTCCTATTCGCTCAAGAATCTCAAATGGACCAACAAATCTTGGATTGAGCTTTCCTCTCTTCCCAAATCTTGTAACTCCCTTCCATGGTGCAAAACGTAACAATACATGATCCCCAATATTAAATTCCACGTCCTTCCGATGAAGATCCGCATAACTCTTTTGTCGATCCTGTGCCGTTTGTATACGTTGTCGAATCGTTTGGATCTTCTCTGTAGTAATGCGTACCAACTCTGGTCCCAACAATGTTGCTTCACCCACCTCGTCCCAGCATACTGGAGAACGACATTTTCTTCCATACAACGCCTCAAATGGAGCCATACCTATGCTCGCCTGATAACTGTTGTTGTAGGAGAATTCCACCAATGGTAGGTACTTATCCCAACTCCCTTTGAGATCTAAGACACAAAGTCTTAATAAATCTTCAAGAGTTTGAATAGTCCTCTCTGATTGTCCGTCCGTTTGAGGATGGTATGCTGAACTGAATCGTAAATCCGTGCCCATAGCTTTCTGCAAGCTAACCCAAAATCGTGAAGTGAATCTTGGGTCACGATCCGAAACTATGGATACTGGCATGCCATGCAATCTCACAATCTCGTTCACGTACATACTAGCAAGACGTTCAAGGGAATAAGTCTCACGTATCGGCAAGAAATGAGCGGACTTGGTTAATCTATCAACAATAACCCAAATCGCATCTATGCCTTGAGAAACCTTGGGAAGACCCGTAACAAAATCCATAGTAATGTGTTCCCACTTCCATTTTGGAATCTCAAGTGGTTGCAATGGACCCTTTGGTACTTGATGCTCCGCTTTTACACGTTGACAAGTTAAACATCTCGAGATAAACTCCGCGATCTCTCTTTTCATATTGCTCCACCAAAATGTATGTCGAAGATCGTGATACATTTTGGTACTCCCAGGATGGATTGCAAACGGTGTGTTGTGTGCCTCCATCATTATTCTATGCTTCAAGTCAAAATCGTTAGGAACACAAAGTCTGGAGTTGACTCGAAGTATTCCTTCTTCATCGATTCTTGCTTCTGGAATAGCACCTTCTTGCACTTTCTTCTTCATACGCATCAGCTCTATATCCGTAGCTTGAGCAGCTTTAACTTTATCGATTAAAGTCGGTTCTACTCGTATATTTGATATCATCATGTGGGTACTTGGAGCCTTCATCTCTATCTCCATCCTTTGCAAGTCATACAAAATGGGCCTTTGTGTTAAAAACATTGCACTCGTACCCGCATATGATCTTCTACTCAATGCGTCAGCTACTACGTTTGCTTTTCCAGGATGGTATTGGATGGTATGATCGTAATCTTTCAACAGCTCAAGCCAACGTCGTTGCCGCATGTTGAGTTCCTTTTGGGTGAAGAAATATTTGAGGCTTTTATGATCTGTATAGATCTCCACTTTCTCCCCATAAAGGTAGTGTCTCCAGATCTTCAACGCAAAAACGACTGCTGCCAACTCCAAATCATGAGTAGGATAATTCCTCTCATATTCTTTGAGTTGTCGTGAGGCATAGGCTATGACTTTTCCATGTTGCATGAGAACACATCCTAACCCTTTGCCTGAAGCATCGCTGTAGATAACAAATCCATCCGAACCAGATGGTATTGTCAAAACAGGTGCCGAAATGAGTCTCCTCTTGAGTTCTTGGAAACTCTTCTCGCATTCCTCACTCCATACGAATTTTGTATCTTTCCGAGTCAGCTGAGTTAACGGAGTAGCGATTCGAGAAAATCCTTCCACAAATCTCCGATAATAACCAGCTAAGCCCAGAAAGCTACGTACTTCGGTTACCGACTTCGGTTGCTCCCAACTTTGTATGGCTTCAATCTTCGCCGGGTCGACAGATACTCCATGTTTTGACACCACGTGCCCAAGGAATGCTACTTCCTCAAGCCAGAACTCGCATTTCTTCAGTTTGGCATATAGCTTGTTTTCACGAAGCCTTTGCAGTACCAGCTTCAAATGGCGCTCATGATCTTCACGGCTTTTGGAATAGATGAGGATGTCATCAATAAAGACAACAACGAACTGATCCAAATATTCTTTGAATACACGGTTCATCATATCCATGAAGGCAGCAGGAGCATTAGTCAATCCAAAAGACATTACTAAGAATTCATAATGCCCGTACCGAGTTCTGAAGGCAGTCTTTGGAATATCCTCAGTTTTAATCTTCAGCTGATGATATCCAGAACGAAGATCGATCTTTGAAAAGAATTGTGCTCCTTGCAACTGGTCAAACAGGTCATCAATGCGAGGTAGCGGATACCTATTCTTGATGGTGACATGGTTCAATTCTCGATAGTCAATACAAAGTCGCATACTCCCGTCTTTCTTCTTTACGAATAAAACAGGAGCACCCCAAGGAGACGTACTAGGACGAATAAAACCGATGTCCAACAACTCCTGTAGTTGGACTTTTAACTCCTGAAGTTCAATAGGAGCCATTCGATATGGGGTTTTAGAAATGGGCTTTGTACCGGGTTCAAGGTCAATAAAGAATTCAATTTCTCGTTCCGGGGGTAGACCGGGAAGTTCTTCAGGAAATACATCGGAAAATTCTCTAACAATAGAAATATTATTCAAATCTGACTTGTCTTTGTTCAAATCCATAACATGGGCTAAGAAAGCTTGACATCCGTTTTTCAATAAACGAATAGCTTTGTGGCTCGATATGACAGTGACTGATTTTAGTGGTTTAGTAGTTTGAATTCGTATGACAGGTTGGTTAGGAATATGAAAACTAACAACCTTACGAAAACAATCAATTTTAGCATGATGAGTGGTTAACCAATCAATTCCTAAAATCACATCAAAAGCAAGTATCTTTAAAGAGATAAGATCAACAGGTAATGTGATAGCGCCAACTTGGATCATGCAAGATTTATAAACTGTAGATGTAACGAAGGTTTCACCCAACGGAGTTTCAACAGATAAGTTAAAGTCCAATTTCTCCGGAGTCAAGTTTAAACGTTGAGCACAAGCAGGAGAGATAAAAGAATGGGTAGAACCGGTATCTAGTAAAGTATAAACTTCGCAAGAATTCAAGATTAGCTTACCCGTGATCACCTCGTTCGGGTTTCTCGCGTTTTGGCCAGTAACGACAAACGCTCTTCCAGGAACCGCTGATTTCGCCTTATCCGGGACAGCCCTTGGAATCACCACTCCCGCTGAACTTGGTTTCGCTATAGTACAATCTCGAGCGATGTGGCCTTCCTTCCCACAGTTGTAACACACCTTGGATTGTTGTGGACAGTTTGGGCTGATATGTCCCTCTTTCCCGCATTTGTAACATCTAACTGGCGGTCGTTCTCCTCCCCTAAAATTTGTTGTTGGTGCTGGTGCTGATGTCTTCCCGTCATTGTTGAATCTCCTCTTTCTGAAATTTCCACTTGACTCACCTCTCCTATTATCATGGCCACGATGACCACCCGAGTGGTTACCGCCTTTGTTCGTATTTTTCCCTCCTCGTTGGTTATCATCGCTCTGATGATTGCTGTCACCGGTATGACCCTGGTTGTGGTCCCTCGGTTGAGTATACTCATTATCTCTCTCTAATAATTGGGCCCTGTTGACAACGTCTGAATACAGAGAAAATTTATGAGAGATAAGGTATTGACGAATCTCAGGTTTTAAACCTCTCAGAAACATCCGCGTCATTCGTTCCTCATTTTCGACCAAATGAGGTGCAAACCTGGATAACTCTGCAAACTTCGCCTCGTACTGGGACACCGTCATGTTGTTTTGTTCCAGTCTAATAAACTCAACCTCCTTCATATGACGAATACTTTCGGGAAAGTACTTGTCATTGAACAGTTTTTGAAATGTTTCCCAGGACATGTTGAGTGCGTCAGGCTGGGTACGCTTCACAGACTCCCACCAGTAGTCTGCCTCACCGCGGAACATAAATGTGGCGAATGGAACCTTCTGTTCCTCCGTGCATCCCAAGACATCAAATATCTTGGTAATTTGCTTGACCCACGTTTCCGCCATGATCGGATCCGGCTTTCCCTTAAATTCTGGTGGTCCCAATTCTTTGAACTGCTTAGCTGTGACAAACCGCGCGTTGTTATCATTTCCACCCGTATTCTGCACACGAGTCTCCCTCGTCTGATTTTGCATGAACTGCAAAAAGCTCCTAAACATTCCATCATTCATCGTTTGCTCGGTAACGTTGTTTACAGGAGGAATATTGCCTTCCTGTTGCACGTTCCCCTGGGTAGTGATCAAAGGTGTCTCCACGGTCTGATTTACTCCATTATTAACGTTCTCAGCTGCCATTCTTAAATACTGCCATAAAACAAGGGTTAATAGTCATGTCATATATTATCCCTATACTCTGACCGACCAAATAAACACCAAATAAACTTAGTCAGGTCATACTAGCGAAGGAATTCCCCGTCTCTCCCCTCCTAGTTCTTGTCTCACATCTCAGCCAGGGATCATATCCCTAAGCTCTGATACCAACTGTGACGCCCCCAGAATAGGTATACAACACCCATTCTGAGTCGCCAAATACATGGTACAGAAAGCAAACTACAACTTCAATAATACAATTGTCGTGCAAAATACGACAACACATACTGTGAGTTTAAATACAAATATTGTCTTCTAGACAATATCCACACTCAAATAAATCCTCATTACAATTATTCAAACACTATTTTACAGAAATAGTGAGGACTGCTAATACATCTTTCTAGAACCATTACTCCATACCCCGACTAGATCCTGCTATGTTCTCACCTCCTGAGAAGAAAAATGGAACAAAAAGGAAAAGGGTGAGCTCAACTAGCCCAGTAAAGAATATTATGACTAAGATAATATACAACAAATTATCGTTAGTCTTCAACAGGGAAAAATCTGATAAAATATAATCGACAACAAGTTTTAGATCAACAACTGCAGCGGAAACAACAAACCATTAGAAGAGTCAAGTAGAGAAAGAATTCTACTATCTTCTAAGATTTAAAAGTCCATCATCAATATTTTATCCCTGTAACATCAATTAATAATCATCTTTAACCAAATATTCATCTTTGCACTACAGGCCAAAGATATTCATTTGTATCATCAGTCGGTCATGTTCATCTCAACACCTGTTCATCTTTGCACTACAGGCCAAAGATATTCATCAAGTAATTATACATCTTTGCACTACAGGCCAAAGATATTCATTTGTATCATCATTTAGGACTGAGGATGATGAAAAATATCTTAAAGAGAACGAATCCAATGAGACAGAAGGACAAATAGTAGGGATTCGTATAACAGTTTATCCAAGATCAATAATACTTCATAATAATCAATTGTGAAGCAGAATTCAAAAATAAAGATCAAAACATGGATACAATCAAAGATAGTAACCATAATAGACATCTTGGACAAAAAGGAAAAATTTTATTTTTCGGTGAATAGTGCCGTATTCGTGAATAGTGCCGTATACGTGAATAGTGCCGTATACATGAATAGTAACCCCGACACAAAAAGTTCCAAATTTGATAAAAAGTTCATATCAATATTTCAGCATAATGATATTGAAGAAAATAATATCATTAAGAAGAAAATAATATCCCTTACCTCAAAATATCAGTACTTCTGGTCGGAATACCGGTATAAGGCTGAAAGAAACTTGCTCTGATGAATAGAAACTCTCAAAGTATCTAAATACTCACAAAATACACTCAATAATCTAGAGAGAGAAAGAGAGAAAACTTGTTTCTGGTGTAATTTTCAATTCTAACTTAGCCCTCTATTTATAGGAAAATTTTGGTAGGTTTGACCTGCAACCTGATGGCTTTACCTGCTACTATTCCCACCTACCACATTTGAAATATAATTCAGCACATTTCTTCACCAACCACAAGTGGGGCCCACCAATTCTAGAATTTTCTACCAAAATGATAAACTCCGAAAATTCAACAATTTCTGAACCAGTCATCTTGTAAAATTCATAATAAATCATACGTTCATTTTTAACGGTTCAAAATTTGTGGACATATACTCAACTTATATATGTATAACATATCCAAAAATTACCACGATCCAACGGTCGGATTAAAAATTATAACACCCGCAATATTTCTCAAAAACCCTGATTTGATTTTTTAATACCTCCATTCCGATAAAAATACTGATAAAACACCTCAACATTAACTCCTTCATTTTTAATCACAAAAATATATCCCTCATTTATATCCACATAAAATAAATATTTCCTTATCATATGAATCAATAATTAATTATTCACAAATAATATTACAGAATCACATTTATGACAACCAGGCCGTTCCCAGGAAAGAGGGGGCTTTCCAATAAGGATTTCTCCTTACTGGCGCGCAATTAGATGACCAAACCTCTCCTTAGACAGAACTTTCTAGACATTGCCAATAATGTTATCTAATAATATTATTCAAATAATATGAATTATTGATCTGATAAATGAAAATACTGTGCAGCAACAATTATTGAAACAACAATAATATAAAATATCAACGCAGCAATTATTGAATCAATAAAATAAAATATTGAATAATAACTACTGTAACAATTATTGAGTAGTGCCTTCTTACGTAAGAATCAATAATTGGTGCAATACCGTGTGCTACTGTATTTTAACCACCGGGTATTCCAACAGTATTAACGGTAACAACTACGCCGTTATGTATAAACAACTTATACTTGTCGTTTTCTTCATCCAATCGCTTTCCGTTATGGGGCCCACACAAGGCTGCGTCGTCGTACGAATATTCCCCGACAGCAAGAATATTCCACGACCAACCGAATATTCACCGACCAAAAATAAATATTTTATAACCACTTGCTTATTTTGTAAAATTTGCACATTTCACCCATAACCAAAGCATTATATCAAATTAACCCCTTATTATTCACAATAATATTTAGAGAAAATTTGATTTTATTCATTAATAAGTTGGGGTCTTACAAGTCTGCTTCGGCGTGCTAACATTTTCCTATAAATAGAGGGCTAAGTTAGAATTGAAAATCACACCAGAAACAAGTTTTCTCTCTTTCCTCTCTCTAGATTATTGAGTGTATTTTGTGAGTATTTAGATACTTTGAGAGTTTCTATTCATCAGAGCAAGTTTCTTTCAGCCTTATACCGGTATTCCGATCAGAAGTACTGATATCTTGAGGTAAGGGATATTATTTTCTTCAATATCATTATGCTGAAATATTGATATGAGTTTTTATCAAATTTGGAATTTTTGTGTCAGGGTTACTATTCACGTATACGATACTATTCACGTATACGGTACTATTCACGAATACGACACTATTCACCGAAAAATAAAATTTTCTATTTTTGTCCTAGATGTCTTTTATGGTTACTATCTTTGATTGTATCCATGTTTTGATCTTTATTTTTGAATTCTGCTTCATAATTGATTATTATGAAGTATTATTGATCTTGGATAAACTGTTATACGAATCCCTAATATTTGTCCTTCTGTCTCACTGGATTCGTTTTCTTTAAAATATTTTTCATCATCCTCAGTCCTAAATGATGATACTACTGAATATCTTTGGCCTGTAGTGCAAAGATGAATGATTAACTGATAAATATCTTTGGCCCGTAGTGCAAAGATGAACAGGTCTTGAGATGAACATGACCGACTGGTGATACAAATGAATATCTTTGGCCTGTAGTGCAAAGATGAATATTTGGTTAAAGATGATTATTAATCAATGTTACAGGGATAAAATATTGATGATGGACTTTTAAATATTAGAAGATAGTAGAATTCTTTCTCTACTTGACTCTTCTAATGGTTTGCTGTTTTCGCTGCAGTTGTTGATCTAAAACTTGTTGTCGATTATATTCTATCAGATTTTTTCCCGTTGAAGACTAACGATAATTTGTTGTATATTATCTTAGTCATAATATTCTTTACTGGGCTAGTTGAGCTCACCCTTTTCCTTTTTGTTCCATTTTTCTTCTCAGGAGGTGAGAACATAGCAGGATCTAGTCGGGGTATGGAGTGATGGTTCTAGAAAGATGTTTTAGCAGTCCTCACTATTTCTGTAAAATAGTGTTTGAATAATTATAATGAGGATTTATTTGAGTGTGTATATTGTCCAGAAGACAATATTTGTATTTAAACTCACAGTATGTGTTGTCGTATTTTGCACGACAATTGTATTATTGAAGTTGTAGTTTGCTTTCTGTACCATGTATTTGGCGACTCAGAATGGGTGTTGTATACCTATTTTGGGGGCGTCACAGTCGGGGTATGGAGTGATGGTTCTAGAAAGATGTTTTAGCAGTCCTCACTATTTCTGTAAAATAGTGTTTGAATAATTGTAATGAGGACTTATTTGAGTGTGGATATTGTCTAGAAGACAATATTTATATTTAAACTCACAGTATGTGTTGTCGTATTTTGCACAACAATTGTATTATTGAAGTTGTAGTTTGCTTTCTGTACCATGTATTTGGCGACTCAGAATGGATATTGTATACCTATTTTGGGGGCGTCACAGTTGGTATCAGAGCTTAGGGATATGATCCCTGGCTGAGATGTGAGACAAGAACTAGGAGGGGAGAGACGGAGAATTCCTTCGCTAGTATGATCTGACTAAGTTTATTTGGTCGGTCAGAGTATAGGGATAATATATGACATGACTATTAACCCTTGTTTTATGGCAGTATGTAAGAATGGCAGCTGAGAACGTTAATAATGGAGTAAATCAGACCGTGGAGACACCTTTGATCACCACCCAGGGGAACGTGCAACAGGAAGGCAATATTCCTCCTGTAAACAACGTTACCGAGCAAACGATGAATGATGGAATGTTTAGGAGCTTTTTGCAGTTCATGAAAAATCAGACGAGGGAGACTCGTGTGCAGAATATGGGTGGAAATGATAACAACGCGCGGTTTGTCACAACTAAGCAGTTCAAAGAATTGGGACCACCAGAATTTAAGGGAAAACCGGATCCGATCATGGCGGAAATGTGGGTCAAGCAAATTATCATGATATTCGATGTCTTGGGATGCACGGAGGAACAGAAGGTTCAATTCGCCACTTTTATGTTCCGCGGTGAGGCAGACTACTGGTGGGAGTCTGTGAAGCGTACCCAACCTGACGCACTCAACATGTCCTGGGAAACATTTCAAAAACTGTTCAATGACAAGTACTTTCCTAAAAGTATTCGTCATATGAAGGAGGTGGAGTTTATCAGACTGGAACAAAATAACATGACGGTGTCCCATTACGAAGCGAAGTTTACAGAGTTATCTAGGTTTGCACCTCATTTGGTCGAAAATGAGGAACGAATGACAAGGATGTTTCTGAGAGGTCTAAAACCCGAGATTCGACAATATCTTATCTCTCATAAATTTTCTTTATATTCAGATGTTGTAAACAGGGCTCAATTATTAGAGCGAGATAATGAGTATGTGCAACCGAGGGACCACAACCAGGGTCATACCGGTGGCGGCAGTCATCGAAGCAATGAAAACCAGCAGGGAGGAAAACATTCGGACAAAAGCGGTAACCACTCTGGTGGTAATCGTGGTCGTGATAATAAAAGGAGCGAGTCAGGAGGAGATTTCAAGAAGAGAAGGTACAACAATGATAATGTGAAGACGTCAGCACAAACATCAACTGTTTCTAGGGGAGGAGAACGACCACCAGTCGTATGTTACAAATGTGGGAAAGAGGAACATATCAGCCCAAACTGCCCACAACAATCCAAGGTATGTTATAACTGTGGAAAGGAGGGTTATATAGCTCGAGAGTGTTCTGTAGCAAAACCAAGTTCAGCGGGGATGGTGACTCCAAAAGTTGTCCCGGATAAGTCAAAATCAGCGGTTCCTGGAAGGGCGTTTGTCGTGACTGGCCAAAACACGAGAAACCCGAACGAGGTGATCACGGGTAAGCTAATCTTGAATTCTTGCGAAGTTTATACTTTACTAGATACCGGTTCTACCCATTCTTTTATCTCTCCTGCTTGTGCTCAACGTTTAAACTTGACTCCGGAGAAATTGGACTTTGACTTATCTGTTGAAACTCCGTTGGGTGAAACCTTCGTTACATCTACAGTTTATAAATCTTGCATAATCCAAGTTGGCACTATCACATTACCTATTGATCTTATCTCTTTAAAGATACTTGCTTTTGATGTGATTTTAGGAATTGATTGGTTAACCACTCATCATGCTAAAATTGATTATTTTCGTAAGGTTGTTAGTTTTCATATTCCTAACCAACCTGTCATACGAATTCAAACTACTAAACCACTAAAATCAGTCACTGTCATATCAAGCCACAAAGCTATTCGTTTATTGAAAAATAGATGTCAAGCTTTCTTAGCCCATGTCATGGACTTGAACAAAAATACGTCAGATTTGAATGATATTTCTGTTGTTAGTGAATTTCCTGACGTATTTCCTGAAGAATTTCCTGGCCTAACCCAGAGCGTGATATTGAATTTTTGTATTGATCTTCAACCCGATACAAAACCCATTTCTAAAATCTCATATTGAATAGCTCCTATTGAACTTCAGGAGTTAAAAATCCAACTATAGAAGTTGGTACCCGAGCCTCTATATGGTGACTTCCTTTGTGGAATGCACCAAAGCCAGACTCTCAGTAAGGGACTCTATATTTGTGTGGTGGTAAAACAATATGTGCCATTGTGACGTGCTATCCAAGATTGGGATATGAATCACAATTGAGAGCAACCGAAGTCGGTGACCAAAGTACGTAGCTTTCTGGGCTTAACTGGTTACTATCGGAGATTCGTGGAAGGATTTTCTCGAATCGCTACTCCGTTAACTTAGCTGACTTGGAAAGATACAAAATTCATATGGAGCGAGGAATGCGAGAATATTTCCAATAGCTCAAGAGGCGACTCATACAGAACCTATTCTGACAATACCATCTGGTTCGGATGGATTTGTTATCTACAGCGATGCTTCAGGCAAAGGGTTAGGATGTGTTCTCATGCAACATGGGAAAGTCATAGCCTATGCCTCGCGACAACTCAAAGAATATGAGAGGAATTATCCTACTCATGATTTGGAGTTGGCAGCAGTCGTTTTCGCATTGAGGATTTGGGGACACTACCTGTATGGAGAGAAAGTGGAGATCTATACGGATCATAAAAGCCTCAAATATTTCTTCACCCAAAAGGAACTCAATATGCGGCAGCGACGTTGGCTCGAGCTGTTGAAAGATTACGATCATACCATCCAATATCATCCTAAAAAAGCAAACGTAGTAGCTGACGCATTGAGTAGAATATCATATGCGGGTACGAGTGCAATGTTGTTAACACAAAGACCCATTTTGTATGACTTGCAAAGGATGGAGATAGAGATGAAGGCTCCAAGTACCCACATGATAATATCAAATATACGAGTAGAACCGACTTTAATCGATAAAGTTAAAGCTGCTCAAGCTATGGACATAGAGCTGATGCGTATGAAGAAGAAAGTGCAAGAAGGTGCTATTCCAGAAGCAAGAATCGATGAAGAAGGAATACTTCGAGTTAACTCCAGACTTTGTGTTCCTAACGATTTTGACTTGAAGCATAGAATAATGATGGAGGCACACAACACACCGTTTACAATCTATCCTGGGAGTACCAAAATGTATCACGATCTTCGACATACATTTTGGTGGAGAAATATGAAAAGAGAGATCGCGGAGTTTATCTCGAGATGTTTAACTTGTCAACGTGTAAAAGCGGAGCATTAAGTACCAAAGGGTCCATTGCAACCACTTGAGATTTCGAAATGGAACTGGGAACACATTACTATAGATTTTGTTACGGGTCTTCCCAAGGTTTCTCAAGGCATAGATGCGATTTGAGTTATTGTTGATAGATTAACCAAGTCTGCTCATTTCTTGCCGATACGTGAGACTTATTCCCTTGAACGTCTTGCTAGTATGTACGTGAATGAGATTGTGAGATTGCATGGCATGCCAGTATCTATAGTTTCGGATCGTGACCCAAGATTCACTTCACGATTTTGGGTTAGCTTGCAGAAAGCTATGGGCACGGATTTACGATTCAGTTCGGCATACCATCCTCAAACGGACAGACAATCAGAGAGGACTATTCAAACTCTTGAAGATCTATTAAGATTCTGTGTCCTAGATCTCAAAGGGAGTTGGGATAAGTACCTACCATTGGTGGAATTCTCCTACAACAACAGTTATCAGGCGAGCATAGGTGTGGCTCCATTCGAGGTGTTGTATGGAAGAAAATGTCGTTCTCCAGTATGCTGGGACGAGGTGGGTGAAGCAACATTATTGGGACCAGAGTTGGTACGCATGACTACAGAGAAGATCCAAACGATTCGACAACGTATACAACCGGCACAGGATCGACAAAAGAGTTATGCGGATCTTCATCGGAAGGATGTGGAATTTAATATTGGGGATCGTGTATTGTTACGTGTTGCACCATGGAAAAGAGTTACAAGAAGAGAGGAAAGCTCAATCCAAGATTTGTTGGTCCATTTGAGATTCTTGAGCGAATAGGAAATGTGGCATATAGACTCGCATTACCTCCAGCATGTCTCGTGATCATAATGTTTTTCACATATCTATGCTTCGTAAATATGTTAAAGACCCGAACCACATTATTGAGTTAGAACCAGACGAGAAAGCTGAAGATTTAACGTACGAGGAGGTACCTGTTAAGATCTTGGATAGGAAAGAGCATGTCCTACGCACGAAGGTTATACCACAAGTTAAGATTTTGTGGAGAAACCATGCTATTGAAGAAATGACCTGGGAGTTGGAATCAGAAATGAAAGCGAGGTATCCTCACCTTTTTGAAACATCAGGTACGTACGTCAATTTCGAGGACAAAATTTCACAAGGAGGGGAGGTTGTAAGACCCCAACTTATTAATGAATAAAATCAAATTTTCTCTAAATATTATTGTGAATAATAAGGGGTTAATTTGATATAATACTTTGGTTATGGGTGAAATGTGCAAATTTTACAAAATAAGCAAGTGGTTATAAATTATTCATTTTGTCGGGGAATATTCGTTTGGTCGTGGAATATTCTTGCTGTCGGGGAATATTCGTACGACGGCGCAGCCTTGTATGGGCCCCATAACAGAAAGCGATTGGATGAAAAAAATGACAAGTATAAGTTATTTATAAATAACGGCGTAGTTGTTACCGTTAATACTGTTGGAATACTCGGTGGTTAAAATACAGTAGCACACGGTATTACACCAATTATTGATTCTTACGAAGGAAGGCACTACTCAATAATTGTTACAGTAGTTATTGTTCAATATTTTATTTTATTAATTTAATAATTACTACATTGATATTTTATATTATTGTTGTTTCAATAATTGTTGCTGCACAGTATTCTACATTATCAGATCAATAATTCATATTATTTGAATAATATTATTAGATAACATTATTGGCAATGTCTAGAAAGTTCTGTCTAAGGAGAGGTTTGGTCATCTAATTACGCGCCAGTAAGGAAAAATCCTTATTGGAAAGCCCCCTCTTTCTTGGGAACGGCCTGATTGTCATAAATGTGATTCTGTAATATTATTTGTGAATAATTAATTATTGATTCATATGATAAGAAAATATTTATTTTATGTGGATATAAATGAGGGATATATTTTTGTGGTTAAAAATGAAAGAGTCAATGTTGAGATTTTTATCAGTATTTTTGTCGGAATGGAGGTATTAAAAATCAGGGTTTTTGAGATATTTTGCGGGGGTTATAATTTTTAATCCGACCGTTGGATCGTGGTAATTTTTGGATATGTTATACATATATAAGTTGTGTATATGTCCACAAATTTTGAACCATTAAAAATGAACGTATGATTTATTATGAATTTTATGAGATGACTGGTTCAACAATTGTTGAATTTTCGGAGTTTATCATTTTGATGGAAAATTCTAGAATTAGCGGGCCCCACTCTTGGTTGGTGAAGAAATGTGCTGAGATTTTTATTCAAATGTGGTGGGTGGGAATAGTAGCAGGTAAAGCCATCAGGTTGCATGTTAAGTCTGCTTCGGCGTGCTAACATTTTCCTATAAATAGAGGGCTAAGTTAGAATTGAAAATCACACCAGAAACAAGTTTTCTCTCTTCCTCTCTCTAGATTATTGAGTGTATTTTGTGAGTATTTAGATACTTTGAGAGTTTCTATTCATCAGAGCAAGTTTCTTTCAGCCTTATACCGGTATTCCGACCAGAAGTACTGATATCTTGAGGTAAGGGATATTATTTTCTTCTTAATGATATTATTTTCTTCAATATCATTATGCTGAAATATTGATATGCGTTTTTATCAAATTTGGAACTTTTTGTGTTGGGATTACTTGTGACAACCCCAAAATAGGTCCATTCCATCCAACCTATTCTGAGTCGCCAAATACATGGTACAGAAAATAACTACAACTTTATTACAACAATTGTCGTGCAAAATACAACAACACATATGCTGTGAGTTTGGATACAAATATATACCAAATGTGACTCATGTCCCAACCGTGGATAGCACCTCACAATGACACCTTATATAAAGGTATAGTCAAAAACTGTTTTAAAAATTAGAATCTTTGGGAAGTGCTCAAGGAAACCTTCGTACATGGGAGGCCATGCTTCTAGGTTGTGATAGATATCATATGGCCACAGAATTATCCTTGGTTGACCCAATAGACCCCAAAGAAAAACGAGAAGATTACTATCATATTCTTCCCAATGGTGAGTCTTCTCTTGACTTATCATTATCTCCACTATCTTTAATCGTGAATTATACTTCAAACAAACACCAAGATTATATAGGTAATGCCCATAGATATACTCAGCAAGTGGATGAGCACAACCCTGTCTTATGATGACACGAGGTTGTATGTCATTAGACATCTTGTATGATAGTGACAAAACACCCTTCCAACGTTGGGTTCGCCTCACCCTATTTTCTTCACCAAATATAACTACTAAATGATGACCACCGTTCTATTCCCTTGTTACCCCCGCTCGACCCAGCTACACTCTTATTACCTCAAAAGTGCAGTATTTCTGACTGGAATGCAAAGCCGAAGGAAACTTGCACTGAATAGCAACTCTCAAAGTATCTAAATACTCACAAAATATGCTTCATAATATAGAGAGAGAAAGAGAGAAAGCTTGTTTCTGGTGTGATTTTTAATTCTAACTTAGCCCTCTATTTATAGGAAAATGTTACCACGCCGAAGCAGACTTAACCTGCAACCTGATGGCTTTACCAGCTACTATTCCCACCCACCACATTTGAATAAAAATCTCAGCTTATTTCTTCACCAACCAAGAGTGGGGCCCACGAATTCTAGAATTTTCCATCAAAATGATAAACTCCGAAAATTCAACAATTTCTGAACCAGTCATCTCGTAAAATTCATAATAAATCATACGTTCATTTTTAACGGTTCAAAATTTGTGGACATATACTTAACTTATATATGTATAACATATCCAAAAATTACCACGATCCAACAGTCGGATTAAAAATTATAACAACCGCAAAATATCTCAAAAATCCTGATTTGATTTTCAATACCTCCGTTCCGACAAAAAATACAGATAAAACACCTCAATATTAACTCCTTCATTTTTAACCACAAAAATATATCCCTCATTTATATCCAAATAAAATAAATATTTCCTTATCATATGAATAAATAATTAATTATTCACAAATAATATTACAGAATCACATTTATGACAACCAGGCCGTTCCCAGGAAAGAGGGAGCTTTCCAATAAGAATTTCTCCTTACTGGCGCGCAATTAGGTGACCAAACCTCTCCTTCGACAGAACTTTCTAGACATTGCCAATAATGTTATCTAATAATATTATTCAAATAATATGAATTATTGATCTGATAATGGGAAATACTGTGCAGTGACAATTATTGAACAACAATAATATAAAATTTCAACGTAGCAATTATTGAATCAATAAAATAAAATATTGAACAGTAATTACTGTAACAATTATTGAATAGTGCATTCTTACGTAAGAATCAATAATTTCAAAAATACTGTGCAATACCGTGTGCTACTGTGCAATAACGCGTAATACTATATTTTAACCACCTGGTATTCCAACAGTGTTAACGGTAACAACTACGCCGTTATTTGTAAAAACTCAAATTTGTCATTTTCTTCATCCGACAGTTATTCTGTTATGGGGCCCACAAATGGCTGCGCCGTCGTACGAATATTCCCCGACAGAAAGAATATTCCACGACCAAACGAATATTCCCCGACAACAATGAATATTTTATAACCACTTGTGTATTTTGAAAAAAAATTCATATATCACCCTTAACTTTAACATTTATCAATTTAACCATTTACTGAATAGTAATTATAAGAAAAATTGAGTACTTTTATTTCATAAAATTCAGGGTCTTACAATCTCCCCTCCTTATAAAATTTCGTCCCCGAAATTTACGTACCTGGTATTTTGAAGAGTTGAGAATACCTTGCTTTCATTTCAAATTCTATCTCTCAGATCATCATGATTTCTCCATTGCTCATCTCCCATGATAACTTCATTTGGGTTCCTCATTTGTTGGGAAGTCATGACAACCGCCATCCCTCGAACTACTTGGCTTTGACTTATCTGGAGCAGCATTGGGCGTCATCATTACCGTTGGAATATACCTTTTTATAGGATATATTCCTCCCTCAACTGCCTCTTCGTACTCCTCATTCATGATCTGAATCATCAATCTTCGATCCATATCAGATTCAGGTTGACCGCTATGTACAGGGTAATTCAAAACTCGATGTTGGGTTCTCCCAATTGCTTTCAAAAAAGAGAAATTCATATCATCTATTTTAGCCTTCTTAGATCGAACATCTCTTTCCACAATATCCACGTGTCGTGCGGCTTTTGTCCATGCATCACTTATTCTCACTCGTTCAGTTTTTTCTTCTTTCAGCTCAGATTCCATTTTTATCAACTTATACTCTGCCAAAGAATGCTTCTGTTCAAGCATCACATATCGGGTAACACAAGCTTGAATTGTTGCATCCTTTTGTTCCACGACCGCCTGTCGTTCTTCTGCCTGCTCTTCTAACTCATGAATACGATTTTGAAATTCTACATTTTGATCATATAATACCTCTAATAAACTCTCCTCAGGTACTTCTTCTTCCTCTTCTTCCTCAGTCTCAGCTGTTACTTCTACGACTATCTCGGGTGCAACTATCAATTCTTCACTCACCCCATGGATATCTCTAATTTCTTCTTCGTCTGACATCACATTATCACAGTTAGTGATTAGAGGTATCCCCTCAGTCTCATTCACTCCATTGTTAGCATTCTCAGCTGTCATTCTCAAATACTGCCATAAAACAAGGGTTAAGTAAACAAATTAACATATCACATAATATCCCAATATTATGACTGACCAACAAATAAGCTTAGGTAGGACAGACTAGCGAATGATTTACTCATCTCTCCCCTCCTAGTTGTATTCCCCGATCTCCGCCAGAGATCATATCCCTAAGCTCTGATACCAAAATGTAACGACCCCAAAATAGGTCCATTCCATCCAACCTATTCTGAGTCGCCAAATACATGGTACAGAAAACAACTACAACTTTATTACAACAATTGTCGTGCAAAATACAACAACACATATGCTGTGAGTTTGGATACAAATATATACCAAATGTGACTCATGTCCCAACCGTGGATAGCACCTCACAATGACACCTTACAGAAAGGTATAGTCAAAAACTGTTTTAAAAATTAGAATCTTTGGGAAGTGCTCAAGGAAACATTCGTACATGGGAGGCCATGCTTCTAGGATGTGATAGATATCATATGGCCACAGAATTATCCTTGGTTGACCCAATAGACCCCAAAGAAAAACGAGAAGATTACTATCATATTCTTTCCGATGGTGAGTCTTCTCTTGACTTATCATTATCTCCACTGTCTTTAATCGTGAATTATACTTTAAACAAACCCCAAGATTATATAGGTAATGCCCATAGATATACTCAGCAAGTGGATGAGCAAAATCCTGTCTTATGATGACACGAGGTTGTATGTCATTAGACATCTTGTATGATAGTGACAAAACACCCTTCCAACGTTGGGTTCGCCTCACCCTATTTTCTTTACCAAATATAACTACTAAATGATGACCACCGTTCTATCCCCTTGTTACCCCCGCTCGACCCAGCTACACTCTTATTACCTCAAAAGTGCAGTATTTCTGACTGGAATGCAAAGCCGAAGGAAACTTACACTGAATAGTAACTCTCAAAGTATCTAAATACTCACAAAATATGCTTCATAATATAGAGAGAGAAAGAGAGAAAGCTTGTTTCTGGTGTGATTTTTAATTCTAACTTAGCCCTCTATTTATAGGAAAATGTTAGCACGCCGAAGCAGACTTAACTTGCAACCTGATGGCTTTACCTGTTACTATTCCCACCCACCACATTTGAATAAAAATCTCAGTATATTTCTTCACCAACCAAGAGTGGGACCCACCAATTCTAGAATTTTCCATCAAAATGATAAACTCCGAAAATTCAACAATTTCTGAACCAGTAATCTCGTAAAATTCATAATAAATCATACTTTAATTTTTAACGGTTCAAAATTTGTGGACATATACTCAACTTATATATGTATAACATATCCAAAAATTACCACGATCCAACGGTCGGATTAAAAATTATAACCGCTGCAAAATATCTCAAAAACCCTGATTTGATTTTCAATACCTCCGTTCCGACAAAAAATAATGATAAAACACCTCAACATTAACTCCTTCATTTTTAACCACAAAAATATATCCCTCATTTATATCCACATAAAATAAATATTTCCTTATCATATGAATCAATAATTAATTATTCACAAATAATATTACAGAATCACATTTATGACAACCAGGCCGTTTCCAGGAAAGAGGGGGCTTTCCAATAAGAATTTCTCCTTACTGGCGCGCAATTAGGTGACCAAACCTCTCCTTAAACAGAACTTTCTAGACATTACCAATAATGTTATCTAATAATATTATTCAAATAATATGAATTATTAATCTGATAATGGGAAATACTGTGCAGTGACAATTATTGAACAACAATAATATAAAATTTTAACGTAGCAATTATTGAATCAATAAAATAAAATATTGAACAGTAATTACTGTAACAATTATTGAGTAGTGTCTTCTTACGTAAGAATCAATAATTTCAAAAATACTGTGCAATACCGTGTGCTACTGTGCAATAACACGTATTACTATATTTTAACCACCGGGTATTCCAACAGTGTTAACGTTAACAACTACGCCGTTATTTATAAAAACTCAAATTTATCATTTTCTTCATCCGACAGTTATTTTGTTATGGGGCCCACAAATGGCTGTGCCGTCGTACGAATATTCCCCGACAGAAAGAATATTCCACGACCAAACGAATATTTCCCGACAACAATGAATATTTTATAACCACTTGTGTATTTTGAAAAAAAATTCATATATCACCCTTAACTTTAACATTTATCAATTTAACCATTTACTAAATAGTAATTATAAGAAAAATTGAATACTTTTATTTCATAAAATTCGGGGTCTTACATTACTATTCACATATACGGCACTATTCACGTATACGGTACTATTCACGAATACGACACTATTCACCAAAAAATAAAATTTTCCCTTTTTATCCAAGATGTCTATTATGGTTACTATCTTTGATTGTACCATGTTTTGATCTTTATTTTTGAATTCTGCTTCATAATTGATTATTATGAAGTATTATTGATCTTGGATAAACTGTTATACGAATCCCTAATATTTGTCCTTTTGTCTCACTGGATTCGTTTTCTTTAAAATATTTTTCATCATCCTCAGTCCTAAATGATGATACTACTGAATATCTTTGGCCTGTAGTGCAAAGATGAATGATTAACTGATAAATATCTTTGGCCCGTAGTGCAAAGATGAACAGGTCTTGAGATGAACATGACCGACTGGTGATACAAATGAATATCTTTGGCCTGTAGTGCAAAGATGAATATTTGGTTAAAGATGATTATTAATCAATGTTACAGGGATAAAATATTGATGATGGACTTTTAAATATTAGAAGATAGTAGAATTCTTTCTCTACTTGACTCTTCTAATGGTTTGCTATTTTCGCTGCAGTTGTTGATCTAAAACTTGTTGTCGATTATATTCTATCAGATTTTTTCCTGTTGAAGACTAACGATAATTTGTTGTATATTATCTTAGTCATAATATTCTTTACTGGGCTAGTTGAGCTCACCCTTTTCCTTTTTGTTCCATTTTTCTTCTCAGGAGGTGAGAACATAGCAGGATCTAGTCGGGGTATGGAGTGATGGTTCTAGAAAGATGTTTTAGCAGTCCTCACTATTTCTATAAAATAGTGTTTGAATAATTATAATGAGGATTTATTTGAGTGTGTATATTGTCCAGAAGACAATATTTGTATTTAAACTCACAGTATGTGTTGTCGTATTTTGCACGACAATTGTATTATTGAAGTTGTAGTTTGCTTTCTGTACCATGTATTTGGCGACTCAGAATGGGTGTTGTATACCTATTTTGGGGGCGTCACAGTCGGGGTATGGAGTGATGGTTCTAGAAAGATGTTTTAGCAGTCCTCACTATTTCTGTAAAATAGTGTTTGAATAATTGTAATGAGGACTTATTTGAGTGTGGATATTGTCTAGAAGACAATATTTATATTTAAACTCACAGTATGTGTTGTCGTATTTTGCACAACAATTGTATTATTGAAGTTGTAGTTTGCTTTCTGTACCATGTATTTGGCGACTCAGAATGGGTGTTGTATACCTATTTTGGGGGCGTCACAGTTGGTATCAGAGCTTAGGGATATGATCCCTGGCTGAGATGTGAGACAAGAACTAGGAGGGGAGAGACGGGAAATTCCTTCACTAGTATGACCTGACTAAGTTTATTTGGTGTTTATTTGGTCGGTCAGAGTATAGTGATAATATATGACATGACTATTAACCCTTGTTTTATGGCAGTATTTAAGAATGACAGCTGAGAACGTTAATAATGGAGTAAATCAGACCGTGGAGACACCTTTGATCACCACCTAGGGGAACGTGCAACTGGAAGGCAATATTCCTCCTGTAAACAACGTTACCGAGAAAACGATGAATGATAAAATGTTTAGGAGCTTTTTGTAGTTCATACAAAATCAGACGAGGGAGACTCGTGTGCAGAATACAGGTGAAAATGATAACAACGCGCGGTTTGTCACAGCCAAGCAGTTCAAAGAATTGGGACCCCCAGAATTTAAGGGAAAGCAGGATCCGATCATGGCGAAAACGTGGGTCATGCAAATTACCAAGATATTCGATGTCTTGGGATGCACGGAGGAACAGAAGGTTCCATTCGCCACCTTTATGTTCTGCGGTGAGGCAGACTACTGGTGAGAGTCTGTGAAGCGTACCCAGCCTGACACACTCAACATGTTCTGGGAAATATTTCATAAACTGTTCAATGACAAGTACTTTCCTGAAAGTATTCGTCATATGAAGAAGGTGGAGTTTATCAGACTGGAACAAAATAACATGACGGTGTCCTAGTACGAGGCGAAGTTTGTAGAGTTATCCCGGTTTGCACCTCATTTGGTCAAAAATGAGGAACGAATGACAAAGATGTTTCTAAGAGGTCAAAAACCCAAGATTCGGCAATATCTTATCTCTCATAAATTTTCTTTATATTCAGATGTTGTAAACAGGACTCAATTATTAGAGCGAGATAATGAGTATGTGCAACCGAGGGACCACAACCAGGGTCATATCGGAGACAGTAGTCATCAGAGCGATGATAACCAACGAGGAGGAAAAAATACAAACAAAGGCGGTAACCACTTGGATGGTCATCGTGGCCATGATAATAGGAGAGGTGAGTCAAGTGGAAATTTTAGAAATAGGAGATTCAACAATGACAGAAAGACATCAGCAGCTGCACCAGCACCAACAACAAATTCTAGGGGAGGAGAACGACCGCCGGTTAGATGTTACAAATGCGGGAAAGAGGGACATATCAGCCCAAACTGTCCACAACAATCCAAGGTATGTTACAACTGTGGAAAGGAAGGCCACATAGCTCGGGATTGTTCTATAGCAAAACCAAGTTCAACGGGGATGGTGACTCCAAGGGCTGTCCCGGATAAGTCAAAATCAGCTATTCCTGGAAGAGCGTTTGTCGTGACTGGCCAAAACGTGAGGAACCCGAATGAGGTGATCACGGGTAAGCTAATCATAAACTCTTGCGAAGTTTATACCTTATTAGATTCCGGTTCTACCCATTCTTTTATCTCTCCTGCTTGTGCTCAACGTTTAAACTTGACTCCGGAGAAATTGGACTTTGACTTATCTGTTGAAACTCCGTTGGGTGAAACCTTCGTTACATCTACAGTTTATAAATCTTGCATGATCCAAGTTGGCACTATCACATTACCTGTTGATCTTATCTCTTTAAAGATACTTGCTTTTGATGTGATTTTAGAAATTGATTGGTTAACCACTCATCATGCTAAAATTGATTGTTTTCGTAAGGTTGTTAGTTTTCATATTCCTAACCAACCTGTCATACGAATTCAAACTACTAAATCACTAAAATTAGTCACTGTCATATCAAGCCACAAAGCTATTGTTAGAGAATTTCTCGATGTATTTCCTGAAGAACTTCCTGGTCTACCCCCAAAACGTGAAGTTGAATTCTTTATTGACCTTGAACCCGGTACAAAGCCCATTTCTAAAACTCCATATCGAATGGCTCCGATTGAACTTCAGGAGTTAAAAGTCCAATTACAGGAGTTATTAGACATCGGTTTTATTCGTCCTAGTACATCTCCTTGGGGTGCTCCTGTTTTATTCGTAAAGAAGAAAGACGGGAGTATGCGACTTTGTATCGACTATAGGGAATTGAACCATGTCACCATCAAGAATAGGTATCCGCTACCTCGCATTGATGACCTGTTCGACCAGTTACAAGGAGCACAATTCTTTTTAAAGATCGATCTTCGTTCTGGATATCATTAGCTGAAGATTAAAACTGAGGATATTCCAAAGACTGCCTTCAGAACTCGGTACGGGCATTATGAATTCTTAGTCATGTCTTTTGGATTGACTAATGCTCCTACTGCCTTCATGGATATGATGAACCGTGTATTCAAAGAATATTTGGATCAGTTCGTTGTTGTCTTTATTGATGACATCCTCGTCTATTCCAAAAGCCGTGAAGATCATGAGCGCCATTTGAAGCTGATATTGCAAAGGCTTCGTGAAAACAAGCTATATGCCAAACTGAAGAAATGCGAGTTCTGGCTTGAGGAAGTAGCATTCCTTGGGCACGTGGTGTCAAAACATGGAGTACCTGTCGTCCCGGCGAAGATTGAAGCCATACAAAGTTGGGAGCAACCGAAGTCGGTAACTAAAGTACGTAGCTTTCTGGGCTTAGTTGGTTATTATCGAAGATTTGTGGAAGGATTTTCTCGAATCGCTACTCCGTTAACTCAGCTGACTCGGAAAGATACAAAATTCGTATGGAGTGAGGAATGCGAGAAGAGTTTCCAAGAACTCAAGAGGAGACTCATTTCGGCACCTGTTCTAACAATACCATCTGGTTCGGATGGATTTGTTATCTACAGCGATGCTTCAGGCAACATGGGAAAGTCATAGCCTATGCCTCGCAACAACTCAAAGAATATGAGAGAAATTATTCTACTCATGATTTGGAGTTGGCAGCAGTCGTTTTCGCGTTGAAGATCTGGAGACATTACCTGTATGGGGGAGAAAGTGTTGATCTATACAGACCATAAAAGCCTCAAATATTTCTTCACCCAAAAGGAACTCAACATGCGGCAGCGACGTTGGCTCGAGCTGTTGAAAGATTACGATCATACCATCCAATATCATCCTGGAAAAGCAAACGTAGTAGCTGACGCATTGAGTAGAAGATCATATGCGGGTACGAGTGCAATGTTGTTAACACAAAGGCCCATTTTATATGACTTGCAAAGGATGGAGATAGAGATGAAGGCTCCAAGTACCCACATGATGATATCAAATATACGAGTAGAACCGACTTTAATCGATAAAGTTAAAGCTGCTCAAGCTACGGACATGGAGCTGATGCGTATGAAGAAGAAAGTGCAAGAAGGTGCTATTCCAGAAGCAAGAATCGATGAAGAAGGAATACTTCGAGTCAACTCCAGACTTTGTGTTCCTAACGATTTTGACTTGAAGCATAGAATAATGATGGAGGCACACAACACACCGTTTGCAATCCATCCTGGGAGTACCAAAATGTATCACGATCTTCGACATACATTTTGGTGGAGCAATATGAAAAGAGAGATCACAGAGTTTATCTCGAGGTGTTTAACTTGTCAACGTATAAAAGCAGAGCATCAAGTACCAAAGGGTCCATGGCAACCACTTGAGATTCTGAAATGGAAGTGGGAACACATTACTATGGATTTTGTTACGGGTCTTCCCAAGGTTTCTCAAGGCATAGATGCGATTTGGGTTATTGTTGATAGATTAACCAATTCTGCTCATTTCTTGCCGATACGTGAGACTTATTCCCTTGAACGTCTTGCTAGTATGTACGTGAATGAGATTGTGAGATTGCATGGCATGCCAGTATCCATAATTTCGGATCGTGACCCAAGATTCACTTCACGATTTTGGGTTAGCTTGCAGAAAGCTATGGGCACGGATTTACGATTCAGTTCGGCATACCATCCTCAAACGGACGGACAATAAGAGAGGACTATTCAAACTCTTGAAGATCTATTAAGACTCTGTGTCCTAGATCTCAAAGGGAGTTGGGATAAGTACCTACCATTGGTGGAATTCTCCTACAACAACAGTTATCAGGCGAGCATAGGTGTGGCTCCATTCGAGGCGTTGTATGGAAGAAAATGTCGTTCTCCAGTATGCTGGGACGAGGTGGGTGAAGCAACATTGTTGGGACCAGAGTTGGTACGCATGACTACAGAGAAGATCCAAACGATTCGACAATGTATACAAACGGCACATGATCGACAAAAGAGTTATGCGGATCTTCATCGGAAGGACGTGGAATTTAATATTGGGGATCATGTATTGTTACTTGTTGCACCATGGAAGGGAGTTACAAGATTTGGGAAGAGAGAAAAGCTCAATCCAAGATTTATTGGTCCATTTGAGATTCTTGAGCAAATAGGAAATGTGGCATATAGACTCGCATTACCTCCAAGCATGTCTCGTGTTCATAATGTTTTTCACATATCTATGATTCGTAAATATGTTAAAGACCCGAATCACATTATTGAGTTAGAACCAGACGAGATAGCTAAAAATTTAATGTACGAGGAGGTACCTGTTAAGATCTTGGATAGAAAAGAGCATGTCCTACGCACAAAGGATATACCACAAGTTAAGGTTTTGTGGAGATACCATGCTATTGAAGAAATGACCTGGGAGTTAGAATCAGAAATGAAAGCGAGGTATCCTCACCTTTTCGAAATATCAGGTACGTACGTCAATTTCGAGGACGAAATTTCATAAGGAGGGGAGGTTGTAAGACCCCAACTTATTAATGAATAAAATCATATTTTCTCTAAATATTATTGTGAATAATAAGGGGTTAATTTGATATAATACTTTGGTTATGGGTGAAATATGCAAATTTTGCAAAATAAGCAAGTGGTTATAAAATATTCATTTTGTCGGGGAATATTCGTTTAGTCGTGGAATATCCTTGCTGTCGGAAAATATTCGTACGACGGCGCAGCCTTGTGTGGGCCCCATAACGAAAAGCGATTGGATGAAGAAAACGACAAGTATAAGTTGTTTATAAATAACGGTGTAGTTGTTACCGTTAATACTGTTGGAATACCCGGTGGTTAAAATACAGTAGCACACGGTATTGCACCAATTATTGATTCTTACGTAAGAAGGCCCTACTCAATAATTGTTACAGTAGTTATTGTTCAATATTTTATTTTATTAATTTAATAATTGCTGCATTGATATTTTATATTATTGTTGTTTTAATAATTGTTGCTGCACAGTATTCTACATTATCAGATCAATAATTCATATTATTTGAATAATATTATTAGATAACATTATTGGCAATGTCTATAAAGTTCTGTCTAAGGAGAGGTATGGTCATCTAATTGCGCGCCAATAAGGAAAAATCCTTATTGGAAAGCCCCCTCTTTCCTGGGAACGGCCTGGTTGTCATAAATATGATTCTGTAATATTATTTGTAATTAATTAATTATTGATTCATATGATAAGAAAATATTTATTTTATGTGGACATAAATGAGGGATATATTTTTGTGGTTAAAAATGAAGGAGTTAATGTTGAGGTTTTTATCAGTATTTTTGTCGGAATGGAGGTATTAAAAATCAGGATTTTTGAGATATTTTGCGGGGGTTATAATTTTTAATCCGACCATTGAATCGTGGTAATTTTTGGATATGTTATACATATATAAGTTGAGTATATGTCCAAAAATTTTGAACCGTTAAAAATGAACGTATGATTTATTATGAATTTTACGAGCTGACTGGTTCAAAAATTGTTAAATTTTTGGAGTTTATCATTTTGGTAGAAAATTCTAAAATTGGTGGGCCCCACTCTTGGTTGGTGAAGAAATGTGCTGAGATTTTTATTCAAATGTGGTAGGCTTGAATAGTAGCAGGTAAAGCCATCAGGTTGCAGGTTAAGTCTGCTTCGGCGTGCTAACATTTTCCTATAAATAGAGGGCTAAGTTAGAATTGAAAAATCACACCAGAAACAAGTTTTCTCTCTTTCTCTCTCTAGATTATTGAGTGTATTTTCTGAATATTTAGATACTTTGAGAGTTTCTATTCATCAGAGCAAGTTTCTTTCAGCCTTATACCGGTATTCCGACCAGAAGTACTGATATTTTGAGGTAAGGGATATTATCTTCTTCTTAAATGATATTTTCTTCAATATCATTATGCCGAAATATTGATATAAACTTTTTATCAAATTTGGAACTTTTTGTGTCGGGATTACTATTCACGTATACGTTACTATTCGCGTATACGGTACTATTCACGAGTACGACACTATTCACCGAAAAATAAAATTTTCTTCTTTTTATCCAAATTGTCTATTATGGTTACTATCTTTGATTGTATCCATGTTTTGATCTTTATTTTTGAATTCTGCTTCAAAAATTGGTTATTATGGGATATTATTGAACTTGGATAAACTGTAATACGAATCCCTAATATTTGTTCTTTTATCTCACTGGATTCGTTTTCTTTAAAATATTTTTCATCATCCTCAGTCCTAAATGATGATACTACTGAATATCTTTGGCCTGTAGTGCAAAGATGTATGATTACTTGATGAATATCTTTGGCCTGTAGTGCAAAGATGAACAGGTGTTGAGATGAACATGGCTGACAGGTGAATATCTTTGGCCTGTATTGCAAAGATAAATATTTGGATAAAGATGATTATTAGTTGATGTTACAGGGATAAAATATTGATGATGGACTTTTAAATCTTAGAAGATAGTAGAATTCATTCTCTACTTGACTCTTCTAATGGTTTGCTGTTTTCGCTGCAGTTGTTGATCTAAAACTTGTTGTCGATTATATTCTATCAGATTTTTCCCTGTTGAATACTAATGATAATTTGTTGTATATTATCTTAGTCATAATATTTTTTACTGGGCTAGTTGAGCTCACCCTTTTCCTTTTTGTTCCATTTTTCTTCTCAGGAGGTGAGAACATAGCAGGATCTAGTCGGGGTATGGAGTTATGGTTCTAGAAAGATATTTTAGCAGTCCTCACCATTTCTATAAAATAGTATTTGAATAATTGTAATGAGGACTTATTTGAGTATGGATATTGTCTAGATGACAATATTTGTATTTAAACTCACAGTATGTGTTGTCGTATTTTGCACGACAATTGTATTATTGAAGTTGTAATTTGTTTTCTGTACCATGTATTTGGCGACTCAGAATGGGTGTTGTATACCTATTTTGGGGGAGTCACAAAACTTATGCTTATAAACAACTAAAAAGCATAAGTATTGAAAAAAACAATAAACCTTGCTTGAACAATATTAAGCTAAGGCTAGGATCTTGATATACAAGAGTTAAGTTAAGAACATGTACTAAGGAATCATAAGCTTAAAAATGAAACTTGCTCAAAATAACATTAATATTTCAATTTGCGATAAATAAATGAAATAGAACAACTTATTAGGGATTTGGGTTTAAGAATAAGCATTTATCATAAAAGAATAGAACTTATGAAAACTTGCTTAACTTTAAACAAGTTAGAACATCTCAACAATGATTAGAAGTTAAAACTTGCTTGAATAACGTTAGAATTAGAGCTTGCTCGAATAAAGATTAAGAACAAAAGAATTTGCTTTAAAGTAAGTAACTTGCTCAATGTAAAGAGGTAAGGTTTAGAAACTTTCCTCGAGCGTAAGCTATAATATTAAAACTCTCGTTCACCTACACATATTATTAGAATCACAATATCTATTAGTTATATTAACATCCACTTTTCAAACTAACACTCACTTCTAGCTAACTTGTTATTTTAGTACAAGTCTTATTTTACCATATACATTTCAGAATGCATAAGTGTTTACTTCACAACACTTATCTATCATTCATTGTGTACACTAAGTTATACATCACGTTCGTAACTTACTAATCCATTTTAAAACTCTGAAATTATCAATGACATGACACGGTTTTGTTTTAACCTCCTTATTACACACTTGTTACATTAACACATCATTCGACTAAGTTATAATGGTATCCAAGGTCTGCTACAGTAACAGAAGCTACTGTCTCAGATCAGGGTATGACACAGCTGTGCCATACATAGGCTAGCGCAGCTGTACCGTTTCTGGCCTTGACACCAGCGCAGCTGCGCTGGTGCATAGACAGAAACGAAACACAGACTACAGTGTTCCGTTTTTAGCCCAACTAACACGAATATCACTCGCATAACAGTAAAATTAACATATACGATTGGTATAAAACTAACACAAACATGTTTCCTCACATATTCATCAACTTAGAACAATTAAACAACACTTTCAACTATTTTAATTTCTTGAATTTCATGAATTTCATGTTTTCATACAAAACTCCATTTTTTGACATTCTTCACAAAATTTCACACTGCGATCATAATTCTACTCCAAATTACTTCGTTCAAACTACGTTCTCTTCGCTTCTTAATGTACTAGCATAATCAAGACTCAATTTACAGATTAACATACAAACTAACCACTAACTTTGGTACTTTCATAAGCCATATGAAAAATATATACTGTAATTACTTTTATTTCTTTATAAACGAAATTAGCATAACAAATTCTTGTTTACATACAAACTCAAACATCACAAACACGTATAATCACCATAATTCTGTTGTATAGCAACAATTCAACAAATTGAACTCACAGAATTTGAAAACTTAACAATTTTGCCGTAAAACCTACATATATATATATATATATATATATATATATATATATATATACATACAATATAAAAGTTATAGAGAAATACCTTCTTATGCTTAAACAATCCTTACTAACCAACTGATAATTTCTTTGGAAAAACTCAGGAATCCTCTCCCAAACACCCTCAATTCCTCTGAAAACTCTCCTCTTTTCTCTTCTAGGCTTAAGCCAAATACTTTTCACGTAAACTAAAATACACCTAACGCATAAAATCCAACGTATGAAACTGCCGTTATAATAAATAGAATAATAAGTTATCAGTTATAATTATATTTTATATTTAATATTTTATTAATTTATTTATTTTATTGATTATAATTAAAATTCAAAAATTCAAAAGCCATAAGGATTTGTTTGGCAAAAACCTTTTAAAATAAAGACTTAATATCTTTAAACCTTATTTGGCAAAAAACTAAATTAAACTCTTTTAATTTATTTTAATAACCCATTTATAGCATAATTTATTGTCACACTGTTATTACCAAATTAAATTAAAAACATTATAATAATCTCTATCAACTCTCTAATTTAATTATTAAATTAAATTAAAACATTATCTCATAATAATTAATTTTCTTCACTCATAAATTATTTATTTCACAAATAAATAATCAAATCAAATCAAAACAAATATTTACTTAACAATAAACACATCAATTAAATATTTATATAATTCAATAAATATTTAAAATAAGAATTTAAAATTTCGGATTGTTACAGCTAGAGTAGCAGAGGAGCAAAAGATTGTTTTTGCTACTTTTTTGATGAAGGGTGAGGCGAATTTCTGGTGGGAGTTAAACTAGAACAAAGTTGGAGTAGGAGTTGTAGCATGGGCAAGATTCAAAGAACTATTTCTTGAAAATTATTTTTCGCCAAGTATGTAAGCAAGAATGGAGGTCAAAATTTTAAAACGAAAATAAGAAAATATGTCGGTTTTAGAATACGCAGCCAAGTTCAACGAGTTAGCCAGATTCGCTCCACATCAAGTGGACACTAAGGCACGAAAAATGTGATAACCCAAGATTTTGAATAATCCAAAATTTACGAATAATTTTTTTTATTATATATTAACATTGACTCTTAATATTATACTGTGTATCTGTGATACGAGTTTCTATAAGTGGTCAATTTGTGTATTGACTGAGAAATTAGAGTAGAGTTGTGCTTAACAGTTTTAGAAACCCTAACCCTAATTTTTGGATATGGATTCGACAGAAAATGCAATTAAAATAATTGTATCGATGAATACGTGTTTGTACTATATGGAGATTTTGATCAATGATAGATCGGATAAGGTTTAAAATTAGTAAACCCTAATGAGGGATTAAAAATCTTAATTTCAGGTTTAGAAACCCTAACGCACAGTTGGAAACCCTAATCGTATGCCGAAAAACCCTAATTTTAAATTCAGGAATTCTAAACCCTAATCCTAATTAGCAAGCTTAAGGCTATTAGTATGTGTTAATATAATTAGCAAACCTTAATTATACTTTAGAAATAGTAATTTCTATTTAAAACCCTAATTATATTTTTGAAATTTTAATTTTCTATTTTAAAATCCTAATTTAGAAAATTCTAGAAAACTAAGGGTGTAAAACCTAAGGTTTAGAACCTTAGGGTTAAACCATAAGGGTGTGGCAAATGGCAAGAATGCTCTTAAAATTCATGTACAAAGGCCAAAATGCCTTTTTCATTTTCTTTAATAGGTAACTTGTAGAAATTGCTATCCACTTTAGTTGGTAACCTAATATTGACTTTGTATAACCTACAGATACAGCAAATCATCCTATTTTGCTAGCAATCTCAGCAACATGCAATGAATCAAAGTAATATAAATAGATTTGGAGAGAGAAAGTTCACCAAAATTGCAAAATTGCTATCCAACTCTCAACAACTCTCTCTCTATCCCAAACCTCTGAATTCCTTGAGTGGATTAGTCACCAAATAAACCCTAGAAACACTAAGATCAGTTAAGGAGAATCAAGATCAAAACTTGGACTAGAAAGGTATAAACCTAAACCCATCCTAGATCTTGTATGCTAAGTTCATGTTTGTGTTTATGTGTTTAAATCAGTGTTATATGATGTTTAATGATGATCTATGTTGACATAACATCGATCCATAGCATCAAAATGCATTAAAATCGAGTATTTCCAAAACTGTCAAGAACACGATTTGTGGTCTGACAAGCTAATGTCAGGAGCCACAGATCCGTGTTTGTTTTTGATTTTTCTTGTTTGATCTTTTGGATTGGTAGTCTGGTATGAGGTCTTTCATCTACAAGTGGTATTATAGCCATTAGATGTCTAGATCGTGTGCTATAGATGGTCAAAACCCGTTGACCGGGCATGACTGGTCAAATTCTGGGTAACCCAGAAAGTGCTAAAACCGAGTCTGACAACATCTTCAAGCTTCTTGATCTGTCAAGTAATACGTGATTTGATGTTATTATTATGTAAATGTTGTAGCTGGTAATATGGTCTTTAAATACATGGCTTTAGATCATTAAAATCATCAGTATATCGAAAGTAGAAGGTGGTCAAACCATGCCACTCGATCACGTTTTAAATTTCTGGGAAACCCAGAAATGGGATGAATTTGTTTTCTGACAACATTTGACTGGATTAAATCTGGCAGTTGTGTTATTGTTTATCTGATATGTTGCTTCGTATATGTTCCTTGACACAAGGAGTACGTACTGGAACCATGAAATCACATAAATCGTGACAGGAACACTTAGATTATTGAGCTACAAGGTGGTACCCTGAAGCTGCCTGGGTTTCTAGGTTACCTAGAAAGCCCAGGAGCTGTCTGACAGTACTTTTGAAGGGTCAGATCTTGCTATCTTATTACGATATGACTCTGTTAATGATTAATAGTTGTAGTACTACATGTGTATTACAAGTGTGAACCATAAGTTAGCCAAGAAACGAATATAACAAAGAATTGCAAACGGCCAAACATGACAGGTTGATAACGAAGCTGTCAGTGTTCTTGAGCTCAAGAACACCAACAGCGACGCTTAGTGTCGCTAAAGGGCTACAGCGACGGTTTATTTATTTTATAATTTCTGATTTTCTAAAAATTATTTAAAAATAGAAATAAATTATAAAAATTATTAAAAATGGTTTTAAAAATTATTTTAAATTGTGAAAAATAATTTTTGACCAATTGGAATATTTTTCTTTAATATTTATAATTATTTAAATATTAAAGGTATTTAATTTATTTAATTAGTGTATTAAATAAATTAGAGGAAAATGATTTAATATTATGAAAAATCATTTTAAATAAGAATAATGTATTTAAAAATATTTTGAGTTATAAAATATAACTTTTAAAATTTTTAGAAAATTTTTATTAATAATTTAATATTAATAATTTTAGATTTATTTAATTATTAAATTAAATTAATAAGATAAAAATGATTTTATTGATTTAAAAATCATTTTTAAATAAGAATAAAGTGTTATAAAATATTTGGAATTATAAAGTATAATTTTTAATATTTTTAGAGAATTCTCATTAATAAATTAATATTAATGATATTAGATTTATTTAACTATTATATTAAATAAATGAATAAAAAAATGATTTTATTGATTTAAAAATCATTTAAAAATGAGAAAAATATTTTAAAAATATTTCAAATTATAATAAATGACTTTTAATATTTTGATAATAATTTCATTAATATTTAGATACTAATGGTAATGATTTAAAAATAATTTTAATTATTTTAAAAATTATTTAAGTAGAATAATGATGATTTAAAAATATTTTTAGTTATTAATAATAACTTTAATATTTTGACAAGTGTAACATTAATATTTTTATATTATTAAATATTAATGATGATAATATTATTTGATAATTAAATCATTTAAAAATGATTTAAGTGTTTGAAAAATTATTATAAATTATAATAATTGCTTATAAATTATTAAAAGCTTTCGAAAAATATTATAAATGATATTTGACTTATCTAAAATAATATTGAAGCTTAGAGACCGAATTTAATTGATAATAAATGTGTTAATTGTCGTATAGGGTGACCAGAACACCGAGATGAGACCGAAGTCCAACCAGACTGAACTAGTTAGACTTGTTAAAGGATATAAACACTGATGTGGTTATGTGGCAATGTGTCTAGGAGAAGTATTGACTGTAGAATAGTGTTTGGTGTTGTGAATTATTGTACTAATTGTGAGACCGATATTGTAATTATAGGTCTTTCAAACGCAGATAAGTTTATTGTGTAGCTGTAATCAGCGGAAGAGGTAAGTTCTCTAACTCAACCTTGAGTTAATATTGTTTAATTATTATTGGTGGTTAATTATTGCTAATTAGACCACGTCCAGAGATTTATTGCTGATTATTCGCAGTTAGTGCATGTTCGATAATAATTCAAATTGAATTACTGATTCAAAAAATATACATTCGTAGAATAACTGTTGTTGGATATTCATATCCGTAGAAGCTAGTATTGACAGTACAGATAATTCCTGTTTATTGTTGAATTATGTTGAGAAGTGTCTTAGCCAATTATTCTTGTTAGACGAACATTTGTTAGAACTTGATATGTTCGAGAAGAGAATTCAATTGTTATTGACAGATCAATGCCAATTATTTCGGCTAGATCGAGAAGTAAATAGAAATTGAAATCACAATATTTCGTTGTAAAATTAAATCTTGATTCTGAGACTGAGAAGAACAACCTTTTATATAAAGAAAATATTTTATTGGTTGTATATTCGACCTTTGCGCACGATTAAGTATTATGCATAATATAGGGTATAATAAAGCTGATCACTTTATATACTTGCAGATGGGTATGATTTAATCTTTATGGTTATTTAATACACCTGGGTATATCAAAGTCAAACCTTTTGATAGTTACTCGAGAAGAAAAGTTCAAGATCCAATGGATCGCTTATCATAAATCTAGAAAATATTCCACTTTGCTATTTCGTAGAATGAATTCTTGATTATTCATTTGAATATCGTAGAAAACCTTGAAAGCGTTGTATTATTTCATTATCAGATTATTGTTGCGTAGAATGTGAGAAGACTTGATATTGATTTCTATACCTTTATTGTATGTCTTAACTTGCGGGGCAAACTTGTTGCTCACCCTTCCTAAATAAAACTTTTCAGCTAGGGACGAAGTTATAGAAGGTGCTGCGAAGAAGAATAAAGGAAAATGCATAGTGATAAATTAGTATAATGAACATTATTATTATTATGTTGTATTGTAAACCCCTTTTTGTATATCTAAGGGGCATTTCTGTAAGGTTAAGGTTAGTGGACCTGTGACTTATGTATTAACAACATATATTAATGAGTTATGTATTCCTATTTATATTTGAATGGGTAGTTAGATTGTATTATATTGTGGAGTGAGCACCAAACTCGGGGGTCAGATAACTTGGATTTGGGGGCGTCACAAAAAATGCGAAGGTTTGAGAACGGACTGAAGACAAGAATATTTAGCAAAGTAGCTGTGTTGCAGATAAATTCATTTTTAACCCTGTTGGAAAAAGCCATCATCGCCGAGGGAGGAAGTGAAGCAGTGTCAAAGTACCACCAAGAGCAAAAGAAGAAGAAGATGAATGAAGGAGGTAGCAATGGAGGAAGTAACTCCAATAAGCGTAAGTGGACCGATAACATTCAATCGGGAAATAAGTTAGGAGCGAGTAGGAAAAGAAGTGAGCCGTGTGCAGTTTGCAGGAAGAACCATCAAGGAGTCTGCTTGAAGGGAAAAGGCGTGTGCTTTAACTGTGGTCAACAACAGTGGAATGCTAATGATCAAAGGACCAACTCAGCCAGGAAGACCAACAGCACACACGTTTAACATGACGGTCCAGGATGTGGCAGCGATAAAGGAAGTAGTGACAAGTAAAATTCCAATTAGTAATATAATTGTTTACGTTTTGTTTGATAGATATCGTTATGAGGTGCTATTCATTTACGAATATGAATCACAATTTAGTGTCACACGCATGTGAAAATGAAGGAATTGATGATACAACTTTAAAAAGTTATTAGAGAATAAATATAGTTATGAGCCATGGCTAGTCAAATGAGACTTGAGTTAAGTAAAGATTTTTCCAGTCCTGAATAGGATGGAAATAATAAATGTAATAAGAAATGAAGTGACACCTATATTAGGGTAATAAATTGATTTATTAATAAAGTTCTAAGAATAGACATAATTTGAATGTAAGGTAATAATGATTTCGGGGACGGAATCCTTATAAGGAGGGGAGAATGTAAGGATCGAGAATTTTATACGATTATATATGTATATTTTTACTAATAAATTTTTTTAAAGCATATAAGTGAATATGTGAATTAAGTGAGTTAGTTAATTTAATTATTTTAAGTTAACTAAGATGAATACTTAATCAATTTGATTAAAGAAGAGTAAGATAAGTTATGTTGAGAATTAACATAACTTGAATGGTAAATTAAAAAGATTTATAATCTTTTAGTGATTAAATTGATATGACTAATATAAAGATATTATATGATTATGTAATAACTTATTAAGCCAATTAGGGCTAATTAAGTTAATGAATTAATGGAACAAAAAGGAAAGCCAAGAAATATGAATATATTAATTAAATATTAATGATATTAAAATTTTTGTGACATATTGTGAATGATAAATGTGTTATGATTTATGTGGAAAGTGTATGTGTCTAAATAAATATATATTATAAATATGTATATGTATTTATTTATTAAAGAGAATTAAAAAGGAAAAGTTACATAACCTAATTACACATTAGGTATGATAATTAAATAACCTAAGGGTTGTGGTATTAAAGAATGATAGTATCTAAAATTTATATTACCCAAAGAGATTTATTTTATATATCTCAACTAATTAATTATATAACTTAATTAAAGCAAATCTAATTGAGTTATAGAATTAAATGTACATGAGTAATTATTTAAATTCCAAATGAGTGGAATAAATATCCTAATTAAATAATTAGGGTAAGATAAAATTTTGGTATTGGACCCATTGTATTTTACATGGCCGAATTATTTTAAATAGCAAACAATTTAATGGAAAGCCAATTTTTAGCCCATGGAAGATAGACTTTTTAGTCATTTGATTAAGCAATTTAGCAATTAAAAATAGATCAAAATTGGACAAAATAGGGGGAAGGTACCCGACCATTTCAAGAGGGAGAAAGAGCATGTGTTTTAATTATTTTTCTTACTTTAGTTGGTCACCAACCAAGCCATGTCTCTTCATTTTATTTGGCCACATTTTATCACCAAAATTTCAAGTAAGGTAAGAGAGAGGAGATGAAGATTACATTGGGAGATTTATATGTATATACACAAGTTATATGTATATATTTTTGCCATTATAAATAGCTTCCACCCCATTTTCTTTTAGAAGTTTGTTTCATTTCATAAGTTCCAAAAAGGAAAGAAAAATAAAATAAAAAGAGAAGAAAAAAGAGATAGAATATGTGGGTAACTAGGAGGGAGAAAGAAGAAAAATTTCTTCATACCATCAAGCTTGGTAGGAGAAGGAGGAGATCATCCAACCAAAAAGGTATAAAAATTTCAAAAACTAAAAATCTAGTTAGATTTAAATGTATTCCCTTGTGGTTGTTTTTGATAAGATCATGAGCTTATATTTCCAAACTCAAAAACATTAGATCTACATGTTAATACGTGTTTTATGTTTAGATCTAACCATTTTGGGTTTTTAAGTGTTGATCAAAAGGAAGAAAAGAAAAATAGGTTTTCTAGTTTAGAAAACTCTAATCTTTCTTCACTTTGTAAATCCACCATTTGAAATCTACACCTTCTTTTTGTGATCCGTCAAAGAGGGGTGCTAAATATGTAAGTTAAATGTTAAACCCAAGTGGTAGCACTCAAAACTATTGAGTTTACAAGCCTTGGCAACCATTTTAGTACAAACAGTCCAGTTGAAAGAAAAACTGTTAAATTGCAGTTTCTGGCTTGTTCTTGCAGGGGCAGTTTTGTTATTTTTTTGTACTTTAAAAATTATGAGAAATTTTGGTATGTTAATATGATGAGTAATCTAGATACTGTCCAAAGATGGATATTTTTGGATGTGTAGAATGAGAGTAATGGATTTTACAAGGAAGGACTATTTTAAAAGTAAACTAAAATAACGTTTTCCTTGTAACTCCAAAAATTGTGAAATTGTTACTGGAAGTACATATACATAACACGAACATCTCCCGAAAATTTCGTAATTTTTGGACTTAAAGACTGTTCATGATCATTGTTGCAAGATCTGACTATTTTGGTCATTTTAAAAATAGTAAATGAAAAGCAAAAATTTTAGAAAACTTATATGTTCATCATGATACCATGTACTGATATTTTCCAGAAAATAAGAATTTTTAGAACTATTTTAGTATTTTTCATGGATTTGTTTGAGTTATGAATAAATAAGAATAATAAGTTATGTGATGTCATAAATGGGAAAAATAAAATTTTATGACTCAGAGACCCTAAATATGATGTGTCTAGAGTTTTGGAGGGTATTTTGGTCATTTTTGATGAGATTTTATATCTATGGCACATTAGGGTTGTTAAATAAAGTAATTAGTAAATGTTAAACAATTAGAATAAATTGTTTATTAGTATAATAAATGATTAAAATATTATTAAGAGATTACTAATATTAGATTAAGATATTATTAAGTAATTAATAATATTTAGATGAGAATTAAATTAAAATATTATTAAATAATTAATAATATTAGATAATGATTTAAAATATTATTAAATTATTAATAATATTAGATTAAAGTTAAATTAAAATATTATTAAATGATTAATAATATTAGATTAAAATTAAATAATAATATTATTAAATGATAAATAATACTATTAATTGATTAAAATATTATTAAATGGTTAATAATATTTACGAATGGTTAAGATATTAAATATTGATTAAAATATTATTAATTGATTAATAATATTAATAATTCGTTAAGATGTGATTAATATATGAAATATTATTAAGTGATTAATAATATTATCAAGTGACTAAAATATTATTAAATGATTAATAATATTAATAAGGGATTAAAATATTATTAAATGATAAATAATATTAGAAAGTGAATAAAATATTATTAAATGATTAACAATATTAGACAAGAGTTTAAGACAATGGTTGTATGGTAATAGTATTATCCAAAAATGATAATGTGACGCCCCCAAATCCGTGTAATATCGATTACAGGACTGGGTGCTCACGATACAACATACAACATCATCTATCTAACTAAACTTTAACAATAATAATAATATTATATTACCCATTACATAAATAGTCGAAATAAAATCCCAAGTCTTTACAACCTTAAAACATACTGGAACTTAGTCTTAGCGTTTATCGCTACATTACACATATGCGGAAATAATTAACTTATTACATAACCATTAGCATCACTTCATCTTGGACTTTCCCTTGTCCTTGCCCGAACCCTTAGCCTTCTCACCCTCAACTGAAAGGTTAAACAAGAATGAGCACGAATTATCCAGCAAGTATATACAGAAATCTGAAAACATACATCAGGAGTGAAAAGTAGATGAATAGCTAAACCTCAACATTTGAAATGATTATCAAGCGTTAAATAGGAACATCAAGAATGAAAATTTAAGAATTTTCAATATCATACTAAGGGGTGTAAAATACCCTGAACATATTTTCTTTCATCAAAAATCATCAGACGGTTTAACAATCCAATAGACTGTAAACGGTCTCTGCAAGTACGCTAGTTGATCAGCCTATTGTACCCTACGTTGTGCACAAGTATTAAGTTTTAAGCTGTATAAGCGAAATGAGACTATTTGCCCGACATCTGTTTGTCCGTTTATTCGGGTTGTTCATCTTAGTAATCATGTGAGACCGCACCAAAGCAATTTGGATTGGTAAACATTTAGTCTTCGAAAGATTTGTTTTAAATCACTTTTTCCATCAATAATAACTAGCCGGAAACAAAGGCCAGGAACATACTTAGAACGGTTCGATAATGAAATGAAATTTAAACATATGGCAGTTAAAAATAATAACTGAATAATCATCGATAAGCTTGCAAGATGATTGAAGTTTGTATGACTTTTCAACGAAGAAACTTGCGCGAATAAATAACTAGCACAAGTCCAATACTTACCCTTACTGCGATAATATTAGCAAGGATTTAATAAATACCCAATAGAAATGAGGGTTAGGAAACTTGCACGAATAAATAACTAGCACAAGTCCAATACTTACCCTTACTGCGATAATATTAGTAAGAATTTAATAAATACCCAAAAGAAATTAGGGTTAGGAAACTTGCCTGATAAGCCTGCTACAATTAACGCTAGCAATTAACCTTCACATAACCTAATCACATGTGTCTCGTTAATCACCATTCATACACAATCTTGTTTGAAGTATAAGGGTCTCCTATTGGATATGCTATAAACATCAAAAGAGAATATATTTAGAAAATATATTCCACCCATTTTAGACATCATAGGCAGCCCAAAATAGAACTTAAAAATGCCCAAACATAACAGTTTTTTATTATTTTTTTTTCTCAGCTTTACCATACCTCGCTAAAACAGTCATAACTCATTCGTTTTAAAACATTTTTGAGCGATTCTTGCGCCCACGCGAAGCTAACTTCTGGGGCTACAACTTTCGTTCAGGGACCATCTTCAAATTCCAAGCACAAAATTCCAGAAAATCTGTGCAAGAGGACTGTCCCGAAGTTGTTGGACAGATTTGACACAACTACTTTGAAAAGTCATAACTCCTTGCTCCGAAGTCGGAATTAGTCCGTTCTGGAGTCTATGGAAAGCTTATTCAGTGTACTATAATAACCCAAAAGCCCACAATTTTCTGGAAACTGTAGCTAGCCCCGAATTTTGTCCTTAGGGTCAGCAGTTCACAGTTTTTTTTTCGGTTTCTAACATGCTTGCTTACGATTTTCATATCTCACTCAATATAGCTTCGATCCGAATGAACTTTGGACTGATTATACTTCATGTTACATACTATTTTACAAAATTATTACATGCAACAAATGGATTATCTAAGACATGATTTCGAGTGACCAAAAATCCTGAAAAATAATGCAAACTAGTTTAACCCAACTTTTGAGAAAATCATGATTTTGATTTTAGCATGCATGGGTTTGATTCCTATTATCCATACCACTTCTAATAACATATATATACATGTTACAACCATTCAATTCTCAAACTTTTCATGTTTTCATCAAATTAGCAACTAAGAGGCATTTTATCAAATAGTTAGCATACATGACATGATTTCTTGATTCTATACGAATTAGTAACATGTTTACACCAGAATTTTCCTTCCTTAACCGCCACATAGCAGAATCATACCCAAACATGGCATTACAAAACAAGACAAACCAATAACCATACCAATTCATGCATTTTCTCCACTATTTTACTTAGGAACATAGAAAATAGCTTGAATGCTTAACTTATGGACGAATTCCTCTTATTTTGATTGCTTCTAATGCTTCTTCTTGATTGCTAGACTCTCCCAAAATCTCCAGAACTCGTTGCTCCCAAGCTCTCACTCACAATTCTCTCTTTTCTTTCTCTTTTGCTCTCTTGGTTGGAATATTGTTGTGAAAGAGGAGAATGAGTTTAGATGTAATGTATATACATCATATATGGTGTAATGAACTGAATTCTCCAGCCCATTACACTCCCCCATGATCAGTTACCATTACACTCCCCATTCATTAGTCTAATTATGGGTATGAGTTACAAAAATGAAAGGTTTTGGTGTTATAAAGAAAAATAAACTCACTCCCTCCTTACTACCATAATATATACGAATATGCTCCTTTTATTGTCCCATTTTGATGGTCACGTGGACCCCCCCAGCTGCTGTACTTGAGGATAAATATTATAATAATCATTTAATCAATTAACAAGTCATTTTGACCATTTTGCCCTCCGTAGTCAAACGTGTTCGACACTTATATCAATTCCTACTAAAGTCGACGTCCCGGACGTCATGGAACTATCCGTTTCGTCAAACTCAACTTCAAAATTTCGTAGTTGACTTTTCCCCCAAAAAAGTCAACCGGTTGACTTTGACCTAAAAGTCAATCGTGACGCATTTTCTTGGTTATAGTCTATCTTGACTAATTTCGACGTTCCGGACTCAAATACGCTGTCCGCGTCACTAAATTCCGTTCCGAACTCAAAGTCATGCTTTAAAGTCATCCCACGAAATTAATAGCATTAATTCCATTCTTACCCATTTTAAATAGTTGAATTAAACGGAACCATCCATTCAAACACATCTCATCACATAACATATAAGTAAACATAGATGCATGTAGTAAATAATTATCACATAAGAATTTCACATATGTTCGTTTATTGAAATTGTTAAATTACATGGAAAATCTCGGTTATTACATTCACCCTCCCTTATAAGGATTCCGTCCCCGGAATCATTACACATCAAACAAAGAGATTAGGGTAATTTTTCATCATTTTCTTCTCGAGTTCTCACGTAGCCTCTTCGGCGTTGTGGTTCCTCCATACCACTTTAACAGAAGGTATTATTTTATTTCTTAACACTTGTTCTTTTCTATCAATTATCTGCACTGGAACCTCTTTGTAAGTTAAGTCTTTTTCGAACTGAATGGATTCATACTCTATGACATGCTTGTAGTCCTGCTTATATGGTCTTAAGACTGAAATGTGGAATACGTTGTGTATATGTTCTAGCTCCGGAGGTAAAGCTATTTCATAAGCTACCTCACCGACTCGTCTCAGAACTGCAAAGGGTCCTATGAATCTGGGACTAAGTTTTCCCTTCTTCCCAAATCTCATTTTCCCCTTCCAAGGTGACACTATCAGAAACACATAAGTGCCGACGTCGAAGTCTCGTTGTTGCCGGTGTTGATCAGTATATTTCTTCTGTCGATCTTGAGCCGTCACTAGCCTCGCTCGAATAGTTTTGATCACATCCGCAGTCTGCTGTACCAATTCTGGCCCTAGTAGTTGACGTTCTCCTACTTCATCCCAGTACAATGGCGTTCTGCATTTCCTTCCATATAAAGCTTCATAAGGTGGCATCCCGATGCTCACATGGTAGCTGTTGTTGTATGTAAATTCCACCAACGGTAGGTGGTCATCCCAACTCCCTTTGAAATCCATCACACATGCTCTCAGCATGTCCTCTAACGTTTTAATAGTTCTCTCGCTCTGCCCATCTGTTTGAGGATGATACGCGGTGCTCAACCTCAGTTGCGTTCCCATGCGTTCTTGAAAACTTCTCCAGAAATTCACTGTGAACCGCGTATCGCGATCTGACACAATTGATACTGGTACACCATGCCTGGAAACGATCTCTTTGATATAAAGTTTTGTCAACTGATCCAAGGTATATCTGATCTTGATTGGCAAGAAATGCGCTGACTTGGTCAATCGGTCGACGATCACCCACACTGCATCGTAACCCTTCTGCGTGGTTGGAAGTCCTACCACAAAATCCATCGTGATATGCTCCCACTTCCATTCCAGAATTTCTAACGGTTGAAGTAACCCGCTCGGTTTCTGATGTTCCGCCTTGACCCGCTGGCATGTTAAACACTTGCTGACGCACTCTGCGACTTCTCTTTTCATATTGGGCCACCAATAATGTTGGCAAAGATCCTGATACATTTTTGTGCTCCCCGGGTGGATCGAGTAACTTGAGCTATGAGCTTCCTGCAAGATTTCTTCCTTTAACTAAGATACCGCTGGCACCCAAATTCTTTCCTCAAATTTTAACAGACCATCACCACCCATGCTGAATTTAAGCTCCTCTCCGTAAAAAATTCTTTTCTTTATTTTCTCACATTCTTCATTACCGCCTTGTGCTTCCTTGATCTTGTCCAATAGAGTCGGACGAACCTCCACTGCGAATAATTTCTCATCTGGCTCTCTCGGCCTCTTTATCTCTAGCTCCAAACTGGCAATTTCCTTGATTAACTCCTCCTGAGTTGTTAGCATTGCCAATCTACCACTGCCCTTTCTGCTTAACGCATCCGCTACCACGTTCGCTTTCCCCGAATGATACAAAATATTGCAATCGTAATCCTTTATTAGCTCCAACCATCTTCTCTGCCTCATATTTAACTCCTTTTGCGTGAAAATATACTTCAGACTTTTATGGTCCGTGTATATTTCACACTTCACACCATATAAATAGTGTCTCCAAATCTTGAGGGCAAATACTACTGCTACCAATTCCAGGTCATGGGTAGGATATCCCTTCTCATAATCTTTCAACTGGTGCGATGCGTACGCAATGACTTTACCATGTTGCATAAGCACACAGCCAAGCCCCTTGTGTGACGCATCACTAAAAATCACGAAGTCACCTGTATCGTCTGGTAACGACAATACCGGTGCCTCACTCAATCTCTTCTTGAGTTCTCGAAAACTCTCTTCACACTTCTCAGTCCAGACAAACTTCACCGACTTTTTCGTTAAATTTGTTAACGTTCCCGCTATCTTCGAAAAATCTTGGATTAACCGCCTGTAGTAGCCCGCCAATCCTAAGAAACTTCTCACCTCAGTCAGTGTTCTTGGTTGCTCCCAATTCTGTACCGCTTCCACCTTTGTTGGATCCACGGAGATTCCGTCCTTGTTGATTACGTGACCTAGAAACTGAACCTTCTCCAACCAGAACTCACATTTCAAAAATTTTGCGTATAATTTATCCCTTCTCAATGCCTCCAATACCAACCTTAAATGTTCAGCATGATCTTCCTGAGTCTTGGAATAGATTAGGATATCATTTATGAACACAACTACGAATTTATCTAAATACTGTTTGAATACCCGATTCATCATGTCCATAAACGCTGCTGGCGCGTTTGTTAACCCGAACGGCATTACCAGAAACTCGTAGTGACCGTAACGAGTTCTGAACGCTGTCTTAGGTAAATCCTCCTTTCTCACCTTCAACTGGTGATACCCCATCCTCAAATCGATTTTGAAAAAATATTTTGCTCCCTTCAACTGATCAAACAGGTCATCTATCCTAGGTAACAGGTACTTGTTCTTGATCGTGACCTTGTTCAGCTCTCGATAATCGATGCACAGTCTCATCGACCCGTCCTTCTTTTTCACAAACAACACTGGTGCTCCCCAGGGAAACACGCTCGGTTGAATATACTTCCTATCCAACAATTCCTGCAACTGTACCATCAGCTCCTTCATCTCTGCCGGTGCCATTCTGTACGGGGCTTTCGAAATCGGCGCAGTTCCCGGTACTAAATCTATAATAAATTCGACCTCTCTATCCGGCGGAAGACCTGGCAATTCTTCCGGGAATACATCTGGAAATTCATTCACCACAGGTATCCGTGCCATTTCTAACCCTACTTTCTGAGTATCGACTATATGGGCCAAATATCCTACACAACCCTTTCTTAGTAACTTTCTCGCTTGCATCATCGTCAGACAGCTCGAGTGTCTCGGCGACCTACTCCCATAGAACACTACCTTAGACTGCTCGGGAGTTTTAAGGTTTATACACTTTTTCTGGCAATATATCATCGCTCCATGGTTAAATAACCAATCCATTCCTAGGATTACATCAAATTCTCCTAATTGAATTGGGATTAAATCCACAGGTAACTTATATCCCCTGATATCTACAACACAATTCCTATGGACATGGTTAACGGGAATGACTTCCTTATTAGCAACTTCTATGTTCATAGGATAGTCTAATTCTTCCTGAGGTAAGTTTAATCGTTGGGAGAATTCATGCAAAACGAAGGAACAAGTAGCACCCGAATCAAATAATATGTAAGCAGATATATCATTGATTGGAATGATACCTGAAACCACGTCCCTGGATGCAACCGCATCCTGAACCGTCATGTTGAAAGCCCTTGCTATTGGTCTATTCTGAGTTGGTGGTCCACCAATTGTGAGAGTTCCACCGCTTGGTCCCCTCCCTCCATTTCCTCCTGCTGAGTTCTTCTTTGGGCAGCTCCTCGCCTGATGATCTAATGCTCTACAGTTGAAACATCCATTTCTCTTCGGTGCAGAGCAGTTGGGAGAGATGTGCTCCTCTTGCCCGCAATTGAAACAAACATTCTTCCCCTTTAGACACGCCCCGAGTGATTCCTTCCATACTCCTTGCACGCCTCAGTCCTCTTCTTTGCTTCCCCTGGTTTGCCCCCAGGGTTTCCCGAGTTGACACTATTGTTTTTGTTATTATTGTTGTTGTTGTTCCACTTCCTCTTATTTGCATCGTTGCTGCTGCTGCCTTCTCCACGGTTTCCTCCTTCAGTCTTCTTCTTTTTCTCCTTGTTAAGCTTCATTAGGGCTTCACTTCCGCCCTCAACGATTATAGCTTTCTCCAGGAGAGTCGCGAAACTGTTCATCTGCAGCACCGAAAGACTGCTGTATAGCCATGGTTTGAGGCCTTGCTCAAACCTCCTCGTCTTTCTCTCCTCAGTGTCGACCTGATGAGGTGCGAACCTCGCCAGCTCGTTAAACTTTGCAGCGTACTGCGGTACCATCATATCTTCTTGTTTCAGCTCCAGGAATCGCATCTCCATGTGACTCTGCATACTAACAGGAAAATAGTTCTCGAAAAAGATTTTCTTGAACCCTTCCCAAGGTATCACACCTTCTCCAGCTTGGGTCTGATTTGCCTCCCACCAGTAGTTGGCTTCACCTTTCAGCATATACGTGGCGAAGATAGTTTTCTGGTCGTCTCCTACTCGGGCGATAGCGAATGCCTTTTCGATTTCCTTAACCCAAGTCTGGGCTTCGATGGGTTCCATAGTTCCTTTGAACTCAGGCGGTCCCGCGCTTTTGAAGTCTTTAAAGTGTGCCACTGGGGCCACTGGAGGGTTGTTGACATTCGGGGTTCGATTTTTAAGTGCCCCTACTAACATGTCTACAAACTGCTGCATAGGGTTCGGTGGATTCCCAGCATTACCGTCTGACCCCTCGGGTGCTTGGCGACGTCTTCCTCTAGCCATCTATCTGTTCAAAATGAACTTATTATTATTATCCCATAATTTACTCTACAATATATAGAATTCATAAAAACTGAACCATCACATCAAATACTTAAATAAAACATATTTATTTATAAACATAATACTCAAAGTATTTCATCGTTTTATGGCATTACGCCATTTACACCACATTGCATCAATCACTTGGTAGAACAGAAACCAAGCTTTTTATTACATAGATAAGCATTTTATTTGCTACTAGGAAAACGTTTATCATAATAACTAAAGACCCCGCCTAATGGCGTCCTCATGCTCCTCATCCGCTATCTCTTTCACTAGCTCTCGGCTTATAACACGGCCAGACCGGCGCTCCTCACGTGGAAAGTGACGCACCCTATGCTGGAACCTTCCATGTGCCGACTTAAACACGTATTTCATCTTGTCTATCTTAACCTTCTTGTCTCTAACTTCCCCCTCCAACTCTCCGATTAGCTTCTCAGCCCTAACACGGTCTCTTCTCTCATCTCCCCAGAAAGTGGTAATAATCTACTTGTCAAGTTGGAGACTCTGAATCCCCGACTCCAACCCATTAATGGTATGTCCCAAGTGGGTCCTAATATCTTCTTTCTCATCCTCCAGCCTATCCGCCTTCTGGTCTGATGCCCGCAGCTTGTCAGTCAGATCCCCGTTCCTAATTATCAGGTGGTGCACCAATGCCTCAAGCAATGCTGCAGCTTGCTGCTCCCCCTGATACAGCTCATTCAACTCATGGACCTTGTCGTCCAACTCCGTAATCCTATCCATCAACTCATCCAATAAAGTATCCTCAGGTGCTTCTTCCGAGTCCTCCTCGGGCTCCTCTTCCTCTTCAGGATACTCCTCTAGGTCTGAGTCAACTGCTACCTCAGCTATAGGCTCAGGTACAGCTGTCACCAACTGCTTACTCACAACGTGGATATCTCTAACCTCGTCTTCTCCTGACATCCTTCAAACAAGACAAAATAACTCGGTTAGTATTTTAAAATAGATGTTTTTGTTTTTAGAAAAAAAAAATATATTTGACACAACCCATAGAACTCTACATGAGTTCATCTCCTTATTTCCTCCACTAACTTTCCTAAGGTTATAGTCTAAGGTTTCCCCACCCAAAGTTTATAACCTAAGGCTTTGATTCCAACCTGTGACGCCCCCAAATCCGTGTAACATCGATTACAGGACTGGGTGCTCACGATACAACATACAACATCATCTATCTAAGTAAACTTTAATAATAATAATAATATTATATTACCCATTACATAAATAGTCGAAATAAAATCCCAAGTCTTTACAACCTTAAAACATACTGGAACTTAGTCTCAGCGTTTATCGCTACATTACACATATGCGGAAATAATTAACTTATTACATAACCATTAGCATCACTTCATCTTGGACTTTCTCTTGTCCTTGCCCGAACCCTCAGCCTTCTCACCCTTAACTGAAAAGGTTAAACAAGAATGAGCACGAATTGCCCAACAAGTATATACAGAAATCTGAAAACATACATCAGGAGTGAAAAGCAGATGAATAGCTAAACCTCAACAGTTGAAATGATTATCAAGCGTTAAATAGGAACATCAAGAATGAAAATTTAAGAATTTTCAATATCATACTAAGGGGTGTAAAATACCCTGAACATATTTTCTTTCATCAAAAATCATCAGACGGTTTAACAATCCAATAGACTGTAAACGGTCTCTACAAGTACGCCAGGTGATCAGCCTATTGTACCCTACGTTGTGCACAAGTATTAAGTTTTAAGCTGCATAAGCGAAATGAGACTATTTGCCCGACATCTGTTTGCCCGTTTATTCAGGTTGTTCATCTTAGTAATCATGTGAGACCGCACCAAAGCAATTTGGATTGATAAACATTTAGTCTTCGAAAGATTTGTTTTAAATCACTTTTTCCATCAATAATAACTAGCGGAAAATAAAGGCCAGGAACATACTTAGAACGATTCGATAATGAAATGAAATTTAAACATATGGCAGTTAAAAATAATAAATGAATAATCATCGATAAGCTTGCAAGATAATTGAAGTTTGTATGACTTTTCAATGAAGAAACTTGCACGAATAAATAACTAGCACAAGTCCAATACTTACCCTTACTGCGATAATATTAGCAAGGATTTAATAAATACCCAATAGAAATGAGGGTTAGGAAACTTGCACGAATAAATAACTAGCACAAGTCCAATACATATCCTTACTGCGATAATATTAGTAAGGATTTAATAAATACCCAAAAGAAATTAGGGTTAGGAAACTTGCCTGATAAGCCTGCTACAATTAACGCTAGCAATTAACCTTCACATAACCTAATCACATGTGTGTCGTTAATCACCATTCATACACAATCTTGTTTGAAGTATAAGGGTCTCCTATTGGATATGCTATAAACATCAAAAGAGAATATATTTAGAAAATATATTCCACCCATTTTAGACATCATAGGCAGCCCAAAACAGAACTTAAAAATGCCCAAACATAACAGTTTTTTATTATTATTTTTTTCTCAGCTTTACCATACCTCGCTAAAACAGTCATAACTCATTCGTTTTAAAACATTTTTGAGCGATTCTTGCGCCCACGCGAAGCTAACTTCTGGGGCTACAACTTTCGTTCAGGGACCATCTTCAAATTCCAAGCACAAAATTCCAGAAAATCTGTGCAAGAGGACTGTCCCGAAGTTGTTGGACAGATTTGACACAACTACTTTGAAAAGTCATAACTCCTTGCTCCGAAGTCGGAATTAGTCCGTTCTGGAGTCTATGGAAAGCTTATTCAGTGTACTATAATAACCCAAAAGCCCACAATTTTCTGGAAACTGTAGCTAGCCCCGAATTTTGTCCTTAGGGTCAGCAGTTCACAGTTTTTTTTTCGGTTTCTAACATGCTTGCTTACGATTTTCATATCTCACTCAATATAGCTTCGATCCGAATGAACTTTGGACTGATTATACTTCATGTTACATACTATTTTACAAAATTATTACATGCAACAAATGGATTATCTAAGACATGATTTCGAGTGACCAAAAATCCTGAAAAATAATGCAAACTAGTTTAACCCAACTTTTGAGAAAATCATGATTTTGATTTTAGCATGCATGGGTTTGATTCCTATTATCCATACCACTTCTAATAACATATATATACATGTTACAACCATTCAATTCTCAAACTTTTCATGTTTTCATCAAATTAGCAACTAAGAGGCATTTTATCAAATAGTTAGCATACATGACATGATTTCTTGATTCTATACGAATTAGTAACATGTTTACACCAGAATTTTCCTTCCTTAACCGCCACATAGCAGAATCATACCCAAACATGACATTACAAAACAAGACAAACCAATAACCATACCAATTCATGCATTTTCTCCACTATTTTACTTAGGAACATAGAAAATAGCTTGAATGCTTAACTTATGGACGAATTCCTCTTATTTTGATTGCTTCTAATGCTTCTTCTTGATTGCTAGACTCTCCCAAAATCTCCAGAACTCGTTGCTCCCAAGCTCTCACTCACAATTCTCTCTTTTCTTTCTCTTTTGCTCTCTTGGTTGGAATATTGTTGTGAAAGAGGAGAATGAGTTTAGATGTAATGTATATACATCATATATGGTGTAATGAACTGAATTCTCCAGCCCATTACACTCCCCCATGATCAGTTACCATTACACTCCCCATTCATTAGTCTAATTATGAGTATGAGTTACAAAAATGAAAGGTTTTGGTGTTATAAAGAAAAATAAACTCACTCCCTCCTTACTACCATAATATATACGAATATGCTCCTTTTATTGTCCCAATTTGATGGTCACGTGGACCCCCCCAGCTGCTGCACTTGAGGATAAACATTATAATAATCATTTAATCAATTAACAAGTCATTTTGACCATTTTGCCCTCCGTAGTCAAACGTGTTCGATACTTATATCGATTCCTACTAAAGTCGATGTCCCGGACGTCATGGAACTATCCGTTTCGTCAAACTCAACTTCAAAATTTCGTAGTTGACTTTTCCCCCGAAAAAGTCAACTGGTTGACTTTGACCAAAAAGTCAACTGTGACGCATTTTCATGGTTATAGTCTATCTTGACTAATTTCGATGTTTCGGACTCAAATACGCTGTCCGCGTCACTAAATTTCGCTCCGAACTCAAAGTCATGCTTTAAAGTCATCCCACAAAATTAATAGGATTAATTCCATTCTTACCCATTTTAAATAGTTAAATTAAACGGAATCAGCCATTCAAACACATCTCATCACATAACATATAAGTAAACATAGATACATGTAGTAAATAATTATCACATAAGAATTTCACATAAGTTCGTTTATTGAAATTGTTAAATTACATGGAAAATCTCGGTTATTACAGATAATATTCCTAATGAGTAAAATATTATTGAATATTTGATTACATGATTACATGTTAGATAATTTAATACAATAATAGTAGTGTTATGAGTTATAATATGTTATGCTAATTGAGAGATCAATATTATTAATGATAGGTCTTTCAAATTGTGTAGCAGTAGTCAACGACCAAAGCAATTTTTCTAACTCAACTTGAGTTATTAATTTTAAAGCATAATTAGTGGATAATTATTGTTGTTTATTCACACCTATAATGATTATTGTTATTCGCACATAGTGCATTTGATTTCATGTTCTATTACTAGATATGTGAAATAATTTAAAGTTCTTTTATTAATGAACTGTTTATGAGCCATGGCTCAGCTATTCGTTTCGACTAGGCTAATAATTGATGAATTATTCTATTATTTGAACTAAGTTGTTATTGAAAAATTTATGCCATTTATTTCGGCTAGATCAATATTGATATTATATGTTGAAATCATAACATTTATTTGAAATTAATCCAAACCATATTGTTATGGTACGGACTCATGATGTAAGACTGAGATGAACAACCTTTATAAAAACGGGAACTTTATTGTCGGACATTCGACCCTTGCGTTATTTTTGAGTATTATACATAATATATGATAAAATGAGGCTGATTACATCATGTACTCGCAAAAGAGTATGATTTAATCTTTATGGTTAACTGATACTCTTGAGATAATTCAGTTTTAATAACTAATAATTCCTCTATTAGTTCTTGATGCATTTGTGATCACTAAGCATGAAATCTGGAAATATCCCACTTTATTAAATATTGTTGCATTATTGCTAATTGTTCATAATCAAATGAATATTATTGAATCTTCGAACACATTTAATTCTTTCATTCTTGAATTGTTATTTATTCTAGAATTCCAGAAAATTCTTGTTATTGAAAAAAATTTATTGTTCAGCTACTTCAAAATCATTTGAACATTATTGACATTCTAGAAAGTTAGATTCTTCTATATCTTTTATTGTATGCTTTAACTTGCTGAGCAAACTCGTTGCTTACCCTTGTTTAAATATAACATTTCAGCTAAGGACGAGGTGGTAGGAGGGTCAGATAAAGACAAGGGCAAATGCAAACTTCAGGAATAGTTATTATAAACTTAACTTATAATGTTACTGTATGTAAATTAATTATGTATACCTTTTTGAATATCTAAAGGTATGTAAGTTATGTTAAGGTTAGATAACCTGTGATGTTGTTATAATGATGTCTTAAGATATGTTTTTATTAAAGACATGTAATGAATAATGAAATCCACAAATGATGGGTAGTTAGATGTTATATGTATGATGGATCGTGAGCACCAAACCCGAGGTTAGGGAACCCGAATTTGGGGGCGTCATAATAATATAGTAGGAGCATCCACGTTTTCATGCTGACGTTGAAGCTCGTTACTCATGGATGCGAGCATGATTTATTGAGCCACAGTTGCATCATCTTGCCACTTTCTAAAAGTATCAATCCCTTCCTCAAAGGCTGTGTCTACAACATTTGCATGGACATACGAATTTAGGACATAAGAAATCCTTTCAGCATTGATAACAATTCTCAGATTTCTTAACCAGTCCATGTAATTTGGTCTGGTCAGTTTGTTAGCATCAAGTACGCTACACAGTGATATTAGTGAGTTTGACATTTTCAAATTCTGCATGTGAAAAAGACAACATTTTATCATACATTCATTTAATTAATTACCAAAATAAATTAGGTCTTGTTTTAAATTGGTATCTCTCAGTAATTTCATCAAACTATATTACCCTCAATATATAGTTTGATAAATCTAATTAAAGATTTGCTAGTAAGAATAAAGATCCCATTTTAAATGTATATAGTCTTGTGATGACACAACAAACTATATATGAATAAATAGGTAGACAACTCTTGTCAATTACATTATTATGTAACTCCCTGTATTTTGTCTCTTAGATTATTTTGATAAAGTGGTGACCACAACCGAATCAAAATTATCCAAGTTAAATCCAACCTATCACTTCCATATATTTAAAGAAAAAAAATATTATCCTTGTGGTGACACAACAGAACAACATCATTTAATTTCTTTATAAGCATCAAATGTGATAAAACAACAACTCAAAAAATTAAGATAAGCCATGTATTGACACAACAAACTTATAATGATTAACTAATACCCTATTGTTTTATTATGCTAGAAGGCGACGTTCATTATTCTAAATATCTTTGAACGTTTATGACTTAATATAAAATCTTTGAGGGGTTTGTTATTATTTGTCTCATCTTGTTTAGAGTGCATGCACACACACACACAAACACACACACACACACACACACACACACACACACACACATATATATATATATATATATATATATATATATATATATATATAATATACGTCATATTAATTGACATGGGAAGCATGTTGTATAATATATAATATATATATAGTAACCATGCACATATAGGATACTATATTCTAACAAGACTGATTATAAATTTTTTTTTAGTTTGGTTCACTAGAGCAACCAAGTGAACTAAAAGGTCAAACCTAGGGTGCAAGAAATGAATTTAAATATAACTATTACATTTAGATCCATGACTCTATTACAAACGTGTCTTCATATGCTCCTTGCTCCTTGGTCTCCGGTTCTTCAAGTAATTCTAACCAATTCTATTATATAAACTATTTACATTAAATAGAAACCCTGATCAACAGTTAAAGGGAAGTAGATATGAGGGAGATAAAAATTACATCAAGAAAAAGTAGAGAAGACGAGGTACACAGACCCCATTTATAAAACCCTTACATTCATGCATCCAACTAAAATAAAATCCAATCACATTCTAGATAAAATAAACATATTATTTTTAACTCTTTTATTTTAATCAAAAACCAAATCAAAATAAAACTCCTTTAATTTTTAGCAATTTGAAATCATATTCTAGATAAAATAAACATATTTATTTTAAACTTTTATGAAGTAAATAAATAATTTATTTAATTTGAAGAAATAAAATTTTTTCATATTCTAGAGAGTGGCGCGACCGCGCCTAGAATGTACTGGGAAGCAGCGCAAGGCGCGGTCGCGCTGCAAGTCCAGAATAGTTTTTTTGGAGATGGGCGCGGCTGTGCTTCAGAATGAACTAGAGGTGGCGAAGTCGCGCCGCATAACATAACCATTTTTTTATTTGCCTAGAAAATTCGATCCAATTGCATATCAATTCATACATGGAATCATAAAATCGATAATTAACACAAAGTTAGGCTCTGATACCACTGTTAGGTTTGTATAAAGCGCAATCATGCAATCAAATTACACAAAAGTAGTGGAAGCGCGATAAAATAGGAATTTTAAATTTTTATACAAACCATCACCATGATCATACTTTGTGCTTAATTATCAATCTAAACGAAGAACAAGGAGAATCAAATTCATACCCTTATAGAAATGTGCTTCGTAAGGTACAAGTTCAACTCCTAGTGCTTCGTGCTCTCCTTGAATTCACTAGGTTTGTCTCCTTCCGTTGATCAACGTTAGCCATCCAAGCGTTTGGCCTTTATCGACATCGGGATTTTTATTTGTCCCTTTCTGTTCTTATCTTTTGGTGTTCTTATTTTAGGTGAGATTTATTTGAAAAAACAAGTTTGAAAAGGTCCGACATATATATGTCGACGATTTGACTGTAAGAGTCGCCAGTTGGTTATTTTTAAATGGTTGCACCAACTCAACCGAAAAAAGGTTTGCACAAAGACCTAGCGATATGACATTATTTAACTGGTCTGCAAAACTGAAATTCGTTAGGGTCCCGGGGCTTAATTAAGCGGAGGAAAAGTGTTAGGTACCCCCCGACTTTTGTGATAACACATTTATCGCCACTTTTCATTTAAAACTTTTATCTGCGTATGTGTGTGTATATGTGTGTGTGTGCTAGGTCTATGTGCAGTTATTTGGAAGTAGTGCTATGCCTCGTTTGCACCTATATACAAAGGGTTTAACTTTTGTATAAAAGTTTAATTTTAACAAGATATAGCAGTAATGTTTTGTAAAACAAGATTTTCAAACCCTTATGCTTAATAATAATTGAGGCCTTTGATACTTCCATTTTATTATGTATTTGGCTTGATTACTTTTATTTTTGAGATGCGAGGCATCTTCAAGAAAATAAGATACATAGCAGTGCCGAACTCCCTATGGGCATGAAAGCCATTTAAGGATATCCGGACACCGTGAATAATTTACAAGCTGGCTGCAGTTGAAATTGTCCATCATGGGAACCGAATCTAGATTCAGAAGCTGAATCTATGATCACATGATTCCTAGACTCACATGACAAATCAATATGTATAAAAGCTAGAAAACGGGCCAGATTTGAATAAATCTAAGCATTCTAAGTTCAACGGTTCTAATTTAGTCACCATAAATCGGTTAAAGTGAGAAATAGCCAGATTTAGGAAAATCTAGCCTGCAAGCTGATAAAAGCTAGAAAAAGAACTAGATTTGAGTAAATCTAAACTATTCCAGCTTCAACGGTTCCAGTTTAGTCACCATGAACCGGTTAAGGTGAGAAATAGCCAAATTTAGGCAAATCTAGCCCGCACGCTGAATAACATATATATATATATATATATATATATATATATATATATATATATATATATATATATAGCAATAAAACGCCACGGATCGACGATCCGGGCATACCCACACAACGCAACTCTCAACGTTAGTAGATATATATATACAGAAGTGATAAAAAGCTTAAAAATATGAAGTATCTTATAGTGGGCTGCCAAGAAGACTTCTGATGGCATTTGACGCCTGAAAACTCGGTTTCTACCGGTTAAATTTCAGTATGTTATAAAACACGAGCTTACAAGTATTTAGAAAGAAGAATCATTCAATTTGGAGCATTATAGAAGTGTGTACAGATTGAAATGGACAGAAGTTTATCTCTTTTTTTTTATTTTTTTTAAATGAGTAACCAAGTGCCCATATTTGTAGACCGAATGGTTGCGGGTCTACCTGCGGCTGCCTGGGTTTCCCCGGGCCATGCGGGTCCTGTCTTCTCGAAGTACGTGCACTTTGACAATGCGCTGTTCGCTCGAGCCTTCGTAATTTTCAATCCGGGTATTCGATTAAGGCATTCTGGACCTTTCCGAAATGCTGTTGTCGAGAGCTACACAATGACATAGGATTAGAGGTTGTATGAAGCTGGGAAGATGGGTCCATGACCAGATCTTCAAGTCTTCAAATTCTATCCGGTGTGCTGTCTTGTGTAGCTGTAACTCGGGATTTGAGATATGGTTCTTGTGGGACACCTTGTATGCAGTGTGGGTTTGAATGATGCTGAGACAATGTGAATGTAGTATCAAGATGGCGAAATGATGATTTTTCCCCTTACCGGGGTTATCTCCGGTTTTGCGTAGATGTAGCAGTCGTTGCTCAGGGTTATCTCTGAGATTGATCTGCTGTGGCTGCTGAGTGTCCTCAGGGTTGTCTTTGAGGTGTGCTTTATCTCCCGGGGTTATCTCCGGGGTTGGAAATGAGTGCCTTGGCGTTGTCTCTGAGGTTGTTCGGAGTTATCTCTGGAACTAGAACTGCATCCCTTAGGGTTATCTCTGAGGTTGGAACTGAGTATCTCGGGGTAATCTTCGGGATTGAAACTGAGTATCTCGGGGTTGTCTCCGAGATTGAAATTGGATCTCCCTGGGTTGTCTCTGGGGTAGAGTTGATTTGACTTCCAAGGTTATCTTTGGAAGACGATTTTACCCTCCTGCAAGGTTAGTAACAGGAATGCAAAATTTCGAGTGTCTACAGATGCCCCTCTTTATCATATTCATGCAATGTAATGGAATGGATATGATAAAGATCACTAGACACTTGAAATGTGACAAGATAAACATGATTTAATGTAATGCAGCATGATGCAAATGTAATGATGAGTGTGGTTTGTTGGACCTTTTTCCAATGGGATGTGACAACTATCTGCTCCCAGCACTTCTGTTGAGGGATGGAGTTATCACTGATGACCCTGATGAACTGCTTGGATGTCTAATCGACCAATAGTTTCCAAAGCTCACAGGAATCTCCTGACGCCACAAAATGTTGACATTGGGGTTATCACCAAAGTTCTTAATCCTTTGTACAGGTTTTCCACCAAAGATGTTTTTCTCATGTACAAAACACTCTTAGGGAATTGTGCTATGATTATCGAGGATCTGTATAATAGATTTCATCATCGGTCCTGTTAGGTTTGTAATATTCATGAACGCAATCAAATTGTACAAAATAAGCGAAAACGTGGAAAATCAGAGTTTTAAAATTTTACAAACTATATACCCGGATCATCCTTTATGCATAATTATTAATTAAACGAAAAGATAAAGAATAAGAATTATACCCTTGAAGATTCGAGCTTCCTCAAGTACAAGTTCACCTCCAAATCCTTTCGCGTTCAACTTGAATCCACCGGGTTTGGTTTCTTCTTTTGATTAACATTAGCCACCCAAATGTTTGGCCTCTAGAGGTGATCCACCAAGGAAGAAGAAATATTCAAGAAGAAGAGTATTTGATAAAACCCTAGTTTCTCTATCTCTCATAGAAAGAGGTGTACTCTCCCAACTATTGTAATTACGTATGTTGTCAAAAAGTCAACAACAACTCTTCACCCATAATAAGACTCCTCTTATTTATAGATGTGGGCAACTCTCCTTAACAATTAAGGAATTGAGTTTTATTTTAATTAATTAAATTCTTTTAATTAATTATGCTCCCAATCTTATTAGGAATAATTAATTAAAATCTTTTAATTAATTTGCTACTAAACTTATTAAGAATATATGAGAGTACTTTTATTAATTAATTCCCAAACTCCTTTAGGAATTAAATAATAATAATAGTAATAATAATAATAAGACTCCTCTTATTAATTTAAATTTAATATTTTCAAAATATTAAATAATAAATATTTAGCTATTTAATTTATTCTATCACCATAGATTAAATTCAATATATTTAACTTATTATTACGATAATGCCATTAACTTCTTAAATAATTATTCTTCCTTTTATGGTGTGACCCTTTAGGTTCTCCATATTAAACCGGTTATGAATAAATCAATTAGAATAATTCTAATCTTATTCAAATAAATAAATTAAACTATTAATTTATTTAAATAAATAATATTTATTCAACAATAAGGATAAGTCTCCATAGCGATTAACGACTTTCCAGATAACATAAATTTCAAAATTAATCATAAAGAACCTTTGAGTAAATAGTTACCGTACAATTCAATCCTTCCACCATACAATGTCCCAATTAAATATAAGACATGACATTACTATCAAGTCTTATTTTATTTAATTATATATATTTCGACTCTTAAATGTACAACTCCAAATAATACAAATTAGAAACTCTTTTCTAATTTTATTCTGCCTTGGCCAAGGACTACTGGGTTGTCATTTATCGAATCACAGAGGATATTTTTCTTCTTTTACTAGAAGTGGTAGATTCTTTATTGATCATACATTATCTACATGTACAATTTATTATACCCAAGCATACCCTTTGATATACCCTAAGGGTCTTAAGGAATAAGTCAAAGTATTACTCACCATACACAAGATACTATGATGATCTCAAGTCCAAGGATCACTTGTACTACTATCACTACAGGAATTCCTATTGACAGGCAAGTAAAACTCCATTAGGTACTCTTTAGCGAGCCACGTTCAGTAAACTTATTTTCTAATAAGCACCTACATACTTGCTTTAGTGTCTCCACACAAATGATCATGAGATCTATCATCCTCATCCAATGAGCAAGCAACGTATGTACTAATCTATCCGAATTCACTAATTCCTAATTTAGTAATCCAACGATTGGGAACTATTTTAGTTTTAAGATTTCTAAGAATTTAGATCTCATTAGAATGATCTTCATCATTATTCTAAAAGTATTGCTTAAAACTATGAGTTTATCACATATTATAAAACAGCATCATGTAGATAATTAAAAGCCTTTAATAAATTAATACTTTTTATTAATAAATGAATAAGATTGTTACAAAGTATATGTTTTATCACCAAACATGATTGGCTTGTGTGCATACTACTTTCAATCTCCCACTTGTAGTAAAGCCAATCGCCACAGTATCTCATACCCTTCTTCTCTAAGTGACGATTATCCTGCTGTTGGATAAGCTTTAGTTAATGGATATGTAATGTTGTTCTTGAGAGTCCACTATCTTTATAGTGATTTCCCATCTTTCAATAATTCCTATAATCAAGTGAAAGTGCCACAACACATGTTTAGATCCAAGATGAGACTTAGGAACTATTCTTAGTTCGAACTATTCTTAGTTCTGTAATAAACTTTTCATCCAAACAATCAACTTGCAGCTTCATTTATAGCTATATACTTTGTCTTTATCACTAAACCAGCAACTATTTGTTGTTTGAAACCTTTTCAATTCACTGCACCACTGTTCAAGGTAACGCTTTACCTTAAAGTGGATTTTCTGTTGTTTTTGTCTATCTGAAAAACTTGAGTCTGTTAAACCCTATAGTTTTAATTTAGACTCACCATTAATTTTAATCACATCCTTAGTGCCGGTTAAGTACTTTAAGATATTTTTCACTGTCTTACAGTGATCTTCTCCAGAATATGACCGATCAACATTAGGTCTCGTATATTTTATTGCATACATGATAGTTACTCATGCGATCTCTCTTTTAGGAGTCTATGGGGACTATTAAGAGAGATATACTCCATGGCTCATCAACATGAGACATCTCTTGGAGTTTTCCATGCTAAACGACTTTAGCATCAAATGAATATACATTTCTTGGGTTAAGTCAAGCATCCTCTTGAATCTATCTATATAGATTTTATCCCCAATTAAGATACTTTTCCCAAATCATTCATGGAGGAATGTTTAGATAACTTTATTTTAACTGATTGTAGCATTGATATGTCATTCCTTATCCGTAGTATATTAACATATAATATTAGGAATGTCACGACGCTCCCACTGACCATTTTGTATACACTAGATTCATTCTTATTTGTGATAAAATCAAACTCTTTTGATTTTTTCATCAAAACAAAAGTTCTATTTTTGAGAAGCTTGCTTCAATCCATTTCTCTGAGTGTCTACAACTCTTACCTCATCGTATGTAACTGGATCATCATCTTCTATGATACGTACCTCATCATCATCATCCATGATGAATCCATACCTCCTAGGTATCTTCGGTACTATTCCAAATTTACGATTCGGTTGTGGTATAATTGGTCTATCTACAGGTTCCTCTTATTTGACTTATAGTGTTTTGTGGTTCTTGAACTCTTCAAGATGTATTATCCTCCCACTAGCCCCTTCAATGATAAACACCTTTATCTTAGAAGGTAGCGAGTTTCGCAATAAACACCTTTTGCTAAGTAGGATTATAGAACATATACCCTAAACTTACTTTAGGATATCCCACAAATCTGTACTTGTCATATCTTATCCCAAGCTTATCTTTTGAAACCTTTTCACATAAGTTGGACAACCCTTTATCTTAACATACTTAAGATTAAGAATCCTTCCTGTCCATAACTTTTTATGGAGTCTTGTGGCCGAATTTTGATGTTACCTTTTTCGTAGATATACTGCCATTTCTAGGACATTATCCTTGAAAGATACTAGAATGTAGGTAAAATTATTATAGACCGCACCATGTCCAACAAGGTACAATTTTACCTTTTAGATATATCAATCAATTATTGCATATTAGGAGGCTTCCATTATGAGAAAATCATTTGAGATAATCTAGAAACTTATTGCACAAGTATTTATTCCTTGATCTAATAAAAAAAATTCTTAATACTTTGCCAATTTATTTCACTTCTGAATTCTTTGAACCTTTCAAATAATTCACACTTGTATTTTAGCACATACACACATTCAACTCTTTGAATGATCATCTCCTTTTCTTAAACTAATTTGTTCAATATGCAAAATTATTTTTACGTAAGTCAAGTATACAAAATATATTAAGTAATATTCCAGTTCTATACAAAACATTATTATTATAAATAGAACAATAATTGTTCTTAAATATAATACCAAAGATTTTATTGTCCAACAACAAAATAGAAATAATATTTCTAACAAGTACTGGAATACAATAACAACTTATTGACTTAATAGATTTGCCCGTAGGCATTGCTAAACTATATGTTTCTATGACTAATGTAGCAACCTTTGCATCATTTTCCACACATAGAATTACTTATTTTTGTTTAACTTTCTACTTCTGTTTGGTCCCTTCATAAATCTATATTTATGATAACCAAAGCCGGTATCCAATACCCAAGTAGAATCTTGACTTAAAGAAAAATTTATTTCAATCATGAACAAAACTATATTTGTAACCGAAGCTTCACTAAGCTTCTTCTGGTTAGCCTCTATAAGATACTTCTCATAGTTTCTTTCCAGTGTCCATCCTTATTGCAGTGGAAGCAAACTCCTTTGCTATCTGTATCAGTTTTATTCTTATTATCCTTTGTTTTTGCCTTTTTTTATTTACCTGCTTTGAATTGTTCTTCTTTTTAGAAGATCCTTTGGCCCCTACCAGTAAGACTTTATTTTTCTTGGTTGGAAAGTGAGTCTCAACAGTTTTTAACATGCTAAGCAAATTAGCGAAGCTGATATCTAGCTTATTCATATGAAAACTTCACAACAATTGTGAGAAGGAGTCCGGGAGTGAGTGCAAGATCAAATCTTGACTCAACTCTCCATCCATGGCAAAACATGTTGTCCTAATTGTTCAATCAAATTGATCATGTTAAGGACTTTTGTCTGTACTGTAGTTTCATCGGTCATTCTAGATCGGAAGAGCTCCTTAAATATCTGATATCTATCAGTCCTACTTTCATTACCATCAACTACTTGATATGAAGGAATATAGTAGGAGCATCCATAGTTTCATGTTGATGTTGAAGCTCGTTACTCATGGATGCGAGCGTGATACATTGAGTCAACTGTGCGTCATCTTGCCACTTTCTAAAAGTATCAATCTCTTCATCAGAGGCATTAAGGATATAAGATAGCTTTTCAGCCATGAGAACTATTCTCAAATTCTTTAACCAATCTATTTAATTCGGTCCGGTTAAATAACATCTAATATGCTTCACAGTGATAATAATTTAGACATTGTAAAATTCTATAAATGAATTTGTAATTAGCAACATTGTAGCATACATTCTTTTATTAATTACCAAAATAAATTAGGTCTTGTTTTAAATTGGTATCTTCCACTATTTTTTTCAAACTATATTACCTTCACTTATATAGTTCGGCAAAATCTAATTAAAGATTTGCTAGTGAGTATAAGGATCTCATTTCAAATGTATATAGCCTTGTGTGTGCACAACAAACTATATATAAATAAATAGGTAGACAACTCTTGTCAATTACATCAACTATGCAACTCCTTTTATTTTGCCTCTTAAATCATAATGGTCAAGTGTATGCACATCCGAACTAAAATGATTTAAGTTAAGTCAGACCCAACATTTCTATATAAGTGAAGAGAAAACTACAGCCTTTGTGTGTGCACAACAAAGCAGTAATGTTCAATTCCTTATAAACATCATATGTAATAAAACAACATCTTAAATATTAAATACTTGCCTTGTGCGTGCACAACAAACTCATATTAAATATTCAATACTCTATTATTTCTATCATGCTAGAAGGCGACGTTCGATATTCTAAATATCTTTGAACGTTACAACTTAATATAAAATATTTGAGGGGTTTGTTATTAATTTGTCTCATCTTGTTTAGAGCGCATGCACACACACACACACACACACACACACACACACACACACACACACACACACACACATATATATATATATATATATATATATATAAAATACGCGTCATATTAATTAACATGCGAAGCATGTTTGCATAATATATAACTTATATAGTATAAGCATGCACATATAGAATATTATATGATTGATTATGGACTTTTATTCTAGTTTGGTTCACTAGAGCCACCAAGTGAACCAAAAGGTCAAACCCTAGGGGTGTAAGAATTAATATTTAAATATAACTATTACATTTAAACCCGGGCTCCATTACAAACGGGTCTTCATGCGCTCCTTGATCCTTGATATACAATTCTTCAAAATTAATTCTAGCTATTCCTATTACAAAACTATTTAAAATAAATAAAAACTTTAATCAGCAGTCAAGGGAAAATACATAGGAAGGAGTTACAATTTACATTAAGAAAAATTTAGAGAAGACGAGGTACGCAGACCCCATTTAATAAAACTCATACATTCATGCATCCAACTAAAATAAAATCCAATCATATTGATAAATAGTCCATAATCAATCCCATTTATTATCATACACATCACCATAAGTATCAATAAATAACATTCATCTCATAAATAATAAACATTCAATATATATATTGATATCATTTAATTGACAAATTTAGTTAGTATAAAATCTAATTTTGAATCAAAATAAACTCCTTTATTTTAATCCAAATTTAAAATCAAAATAAACTTCTTTTATTTTAATTTATCCAATTTTGAATAAAATAAACTATTTTATTTTAATCAAAATCTTTAATCAAAATAAACTCCTTTATTTTAATTAATTATGGAATCCAATTTCAAGTAAAAAAAAACTTCTTTATTTAAAGGAAACACGGATTCTCTTTCCTATTCACAAATAAACTCCTTTATTTTTGAATAATATGAAATCTTATTTCATATCTAAATAAACTCCTTTATTTAAGGAAATACGAATTCTCTTTCCTATTCACAAATAAACTCCTTTATTTAAGGAAACATGGAATCCAATTTCAACTCCAATTAGTTAGCATGAAATCTAATTTTAAAATTAAAATAAAACCTTTTATTTTAAGATTAAAATAAATTTTTATTTTAATTATAAAATAATTAAGAATATATATATATATATATATATATATATATATACTAATAGTACAGGAAGATCACCTGAAGAGATAAAGCTAAATCACGTGATATCCTGATGATAATCCTAATCCAGGGCCACGTGGAGTTAAGTATCATATATATTATATCCTGGGCGTGTTGGTTAGCTTCGGTAATATACCGAAGTTCCTTGAATAAAATCAATCACGGATCAACGAAAAAGGATAGGGATTACCAATTTTCAAAAAAACAAACGCGAAAATTTTTATTTTTCTTAAATAATAATTTTATACAACAAAGTTATGCCCAATTAAATTGTTCTAAACACATATCAATATACATATCAAATTAAAACAATTAATAATTCGCATAAAGGTTTGACTTTGATACCACTGTTAGGTTTATAATATTCATAAACGCAATCAAATTGCACAAAATAAACAGAAACAAAAAATCAGAGTTTTAAAATTTTACAAACCATATACCCGGATCATCCTTTATGCATAATTATTAATTAAACGAAAAGATAAAGAATAAGAATCATACGCTTGAAGAATCGAGCTTCCTCAGGTACAAGTTCACCTCCAAATCCTTTCGCGTTCAACTTAAATCCACCGGGTTTGGTTCCTTCCTTTGATCAACGTTAGCCACCCAACTGTTTGGCCTTTAGAGGTGATCCACCAAGGAAGAAGAAATATTCAAGAAGAAGGGTATTTGGCAAAATCTTAATTTTTCTATCTCTCATAGAAAGGGATGTACTCTCCCAACTATTGGAATTACGTATGTTGTCAAAACGTCAACAACAACTCTTCACCCATAATAAGACTCCTCTTATTTATAGATGTGGGCAACTCTCCTTAACAATTAAGGAATTGAGTTTTATTTTAATTAATTAAATTCTTTTAATTAATTATGCTCCCAATCTTATTAGGAATAATTAATTAAAATCTTTTAATTAATTTGCTCCTAAACTTATTAGGAATATATGAGAGTACTTTTATTAATTAATTCCCAAACTCCTTTAGGAATTAAATAATAATAATAGTAATAATAATAATAAGACTCCTCTTATTAATTTAAGTTTAATATTTCTAAAATATTAAATAATAAATATTTAGCTATTTAATTTATTCTATCACCATAGATTAAATTAAATATACTTAACTTATTATTACGATTATGCTATTAACTTCTAAAATAATTATTCTTTCTTTTATGGTGTGACCCTTTAGGTTCTCCATATTAAACCGGTTGTGAATAAATCAATTAGAACAATTCTAATCTTATTTAAATAAATAAATTAAACTATTAATTTATTTAAATATATAATATTTATTCTACAATAAGGATAAGCCTCCCTAGCGATTAACGACTTTTCAGATAACATAGATTTCAAATCATAAAAGAACTTTTGAGTAAATAGTTACTGTACAATTCATTCCTTCCACCATACAATATCCCAATTAAATATAAGATATAGAATTACTGTCAAATCTTATTTTATTTAATTATATGTATTTCGACTCTTAAATGCACAACTTCAAATAATGCAAATTAGAAATTCTTTTCTAATTTCATTCTGCTTTGACCAAGGACTACTGGGTTGTCATTTATCGAATCACATATGACATTTCTCTTCTTTTACTAGAAGTGGTAGATTCTTTATTGATCATACATTATCTCAATGTACAATTTATTATACCCAAGCATACCCTTTGATATACCCTAAGGGTCTTAAGGAATAAGTCAAATTATAACTCATCATACACAAGATACTATGATGATCTCAAGTCCAAGGATCACTCGTACTACTATCACTACAGGAATTCCTATTGACAGGCAAGTAAAACTCCATCAGGTATTCCTTAGATAGCCACGTTCAGTGAACTTATTCTCTAATAAGCACCTACATACTTGCTTTAGTGTCTCCACACAAATGATCATGAGATCAATCATCCTCATCCAATGAGCAAGCAACGTATGTACCAATCTATCCGAATTCACTAATTCCCAATTTAGTAATCCAACGATTGGGAACTATTTTAGTTTTAAGCTTTCTAAGAATTTAGATCTCATTAGAATGATCATCATCATTATTATAAAAGCATTACTTAAAATTATGGGTTTATCACATATTATAAAACAAAATCATGTAGATAATTAAAAGCCTTTAATAAATTAATACTTTTTATTAATAAATAAATAAGATTGTTATAAAGTATATGCTTTATCATCAAACATGATTGGCTTGTGTGCATACTACTTTCAGGTCCTCCCCGACGAGGATGGTTTTCCACAGTTTGTGTCATCAGGTCTTTCTGACGCTTAGCTGGAGTTACTGCCAACGACTGGTATTGTCAGGGCTGCCTGACCTTCGCTGAAATGTGCTTCAACGGCTAACATCTGTTAGATTTGTAATATTCATGAACGCAATCAAATTGCACAAAATAGCAGAAACGTGGAAAAAACAGAGTTTAAAATTTTACAAACCATATACCCGGATCACCCTTTATGTGCAATTATTAATTAAACGAAAAAGAAAGAACAAGAATCATACCCTTGAAGATCCGAGCTTCCTCAGGTACAAGTTCACCTCCAATCCTTTTCGCGTTCAACTTGAATCCACCGGGTTTGGTTCCTTCCTTTGATCAACGTTAGCCACCCAAGTGTTTGGCCTCTAGAGGTGATCCACCAAGGAAGAAGAAAGATCCAAGAAGATGGGTGTTTGGCAAAACCCTAGTTTTTTCTATCTCTATAGAAAAGAGCGTACTCTCCAACCATTGGAATAACGTATGTTTGATATCTGATATAAGACTCCTCTTATAAAGATATCAAGTAACCCTATTAAAAATAAGGTATTATTTATTTAATTAAACTCTTTTAATTAAAGGGGCTCCCTAATCTTATTAGGGATAATTAATTAAACTCTTTTAACTAATTTTCCATCCTAATCCTATTAGGAATAAATGAGAGTACATATATTAAATTAATTCCTAAACTATTTTAGAAATTAAAATAATAATAATAATAATAATAATATTAATAAGACTCCTCTTATTAATTTATATTTAATATTTCTAAAATATTAAATAATAAATATTAAGCTATTTAATTTATTCTATCACTATAGATTAAATTAAATATACTTAACATATTATTACGATTATGCCATTAACTTCTTAAATAATTATTCTTCCTTTTATGGTGTGACCCTTTAGGTTCTCCATATTAAACCGGTTGTGAATAAATCAATTAGAACAATTCTAATCTTATTTAAATAAATAAATTAAACTATTAATTTATTTAAATAAATAATATTTATTCTACAATAGGGATAAGCCTCCCTAGCGATCAACGACTTTCCAGATAATATAGATTTTAACATTAATCATAAAAGAACCTTTGAGTAAATAGTCACCGTACAATTCAATCCTTCTACCATACAATGTCCCAATTAAATATAAGACATGGAATTACTGTCAAGTCTTATTTTATTTAATTATATGTATTTCGACTCTTAAATGCACAACCCCAAATAATACAAATTAGAAACTCCTTTCTAATTTCATTCTGCCTTGGCCAAGGACTACTGGGTTGTCATTTATCGAATCACATAAGACATTTCTCTTCTTTTACTAGAAGTGGTAGATTCTTTATTGATCATACATTATCTCCATGTACAACTTATTATACCTAAGCATACCCTTTGATATACCCTAAGGGTCTTAAGGAATAAGTCAAAGTATAACTCATCATACACAAGATACTATGATGATCTCAAGTCCAAGGATCACTTGTACTACTATCACTACAAGAATTCCTATTGACAGGCAAGTAAAATTCCATTAGGTATTCCTTAGCGAGCCACGTTCAGTGAACTTATTCTCTAATAAGCACATACATACTTGTTTTAGTGTCTCCACACAAATGATCATGAGATCAATCATCCTCATCCAATGAGCAAGCAACGTATGTACCAATCTATCCGGATTCACTAATCCCCAATTTAGTAATCCAACGATTGGGAACTATTTTAGTTTTAAGCTTTCTAAGAATTTAGATCTCATCAGAATGATCATCATCATTATTCAAAAAGCATTGCTTAAAACTATTGGTTTCTCACATATTATAAAATAACATCATGTAGATAATTAAAAGCCTTTAATAAATTAATACCTTTTATTAATAAATGAATAAGATTGTTACAAAGTATATGCTTTATCATCAAACATGATTGGCTTGTATGCATACTACTTTCAACATCATCAGACTACTTTTGATGTTTTGCTGGATTTACTTGCCAACAGTTGATAATGTCAAGGCTGCTTGACCTTCTCTGAAATGTGTTTCAACGATTAAAATCATCAGACCACCTCTGATGCTTCGTTGGATTTACTTGCTAATGGTTGATAATATCAGGGTTTCCTGATCTTCGCTGAAATGTCCTTCATCAGCTTAATATCATCGGACCATCTCCGATGCTTCGATGGATTTACTTACCAACGGCTGATAATGTCAAGGTTATTTGACCTTCGTTGAAATGTATTTCAACGGTTAACATCATCAGACCACCTCCGATGCTTCGCTGGATTTACTTGACAACAGATGATAATATCAAGCCTACCTGATCTTCGTTGAAATGTCCTTCAACGGTGAACATGTATGAAATCCCCACTGGGGATGGATTTCTAACGAGATGTATGCTTTTAATTGCAATTACAACCCTTGTGATGGCATCAGACCTTTGTGAGTATTTCCAAGGGTAGCTTTCAACAACTTTGATCCTTGGCTTTGTATATCCTGTGTTTGGGCGAACACCAATGATTGATATGTAGACCTGCAGTTTGGTCTCTGAAAATCAGGATTTCAGGCTTTCCGCTTAATCGCGTATCATCTTTTTTCTTGATTTGACTTTTTAGCTTGTGGGACCTCCTTTACAACTCAAATTTGATTGAGTCGGAGGGGGTAGGGACCACCCAGGATAGCCGTAGTTACATTTTAGGCACCTTTCCCTTTCACAAGTCATTTTCACTTGAAGCCACATATATAATCTGTGAGTTCTTCTTCAGATCTACCGAGTTCGGGCTATTTTATCAAAAATCTGTCATCGTACAAGTGTTTTGTGCTATCCTGGGAAACGCATAGTAGTGATTATGCATGCTTGCATGACTTGATAAAAATTATTCAACACAGTAAATGTTAATATTTAACCATGCTGAACGTATTATTGTGAAAAAAATTAACTTTTAAAACAGTCAATTTGGCACCTTTTTCTGCTACTTTTTCATCCTATTTGAGGACAAATGAGCAAAGGTTTTGAAGCAAAGTAATCCTAGTAATTAGGCTACCCTTATAGATTATGACTTTGATATTTTTCGTGCATATATGATGTTTATGACTATGAGTTGGTGTGCTACTGAATGGCCACCTAGTCATGCCTATGCACACGTGGATAGTCCTTTTTACATAGGAGACTCTGGCAAAAAATTTTCACGAGTCTAGGCATTGAATGAACATACATTTTTAACTCTATTGTAGACGTATGTTAAAGTAATGCATGCATGCATATAGACATAAAATGAATTTAATGAACTCCATGTTAGAATTTACCACACCCTTTCTGAGGTAATTTGGAGATTTTTGTCCAAATATATGGATCCAGACCAACCGAGTAGCTCCCGTAGGACCTCTTCAGGTGTGAGGAGGAGAGCTTATGATGTGCCTCGGCATCACCCAGCTCGACAGCCTCGTCGGTTGACGGAGTCAATGATTCGTCCTATCCAGGTTGAGGTACTCGATGTTGAGGACGAGGAGGAGGATGTACCGATTACGGATCCTACTCCGTCTGATTTTGTTCCCCGTAGGGAGCTACCAGCCATAAATGTGATGAATCTAGAGCTTCAAGATGATTTGAGTTGCCACCCCTCGATATATTTACATGCGAACGAGGTAAAAGTTGTGTTTGATCTTCCATTTTCCTATTGATAAGGAGCAATGTTCTGATGTTGATTTGCATTATGATGCAGGTTCCCGACTTTACGCAGCCTCAAGGGAACTGGTTCAACATACATTCTCTGTATCAGACTCTCCATCCAGAGTATCGAGAGATTGTGCAAGCTTAGGGATTTAAGGCATTTTTTTCCATCCTCCCCCGCCGTTGTCCCTGTGGTTACCTCAGGACTTTTTCTAAGCGTTGGTTTCATCAGACTCAGTCTCTCCCTTTACTGGATTGCGAGGTGATGATGACACCGATGGATTGGCGGTTCATCACTGGTATGGAGTTTTCTAGGCGCATGTACCTTGTGTGGCTGACATTTCCCCTACTGCCGTCAGGTCCTTGCTAGGAGTCCAGGCAACGACGCTCAAAGGTAGGACAGTCCGTACTGGTCCTTTGATTGAGCCATTACCCTATGATAGGAGAGTCAAAGATTGCATCCTTCGGTGATTGTTCCTGATCATCTTTTGGGGTTGTTTCCAGGCGAAAAACTCTTCCACGGTGTCGTTCGCTTTAGTCAGCGCCACACAGGATGTGGACTGTATTGGAGAGTTTGATTGGGGCTCCTATACCTTTGCCTACTTCCTCAGAGGAATGCATCTGCGCTCACAGGGCTTGATAGATGTTTGGCTAGGATTTTACCCATTTCTGCTGGTGAGTATTTCTCTTTTGATTTCCCTTATTCGGGTTGAGAGTGTTGACTGACCGCATATATTTTGATCTTGTATTGGCAGTTTTGGGCCTATGAGAGGCTCCCACGTCTTCATCCTGTTAGCATGCTAGGTTTAGATAACTCTCCATGGGGACGACGATGGCATCACTCTACATTGGTGGAGGTTTTTGTAGCTGACGGTTTCACCCATTCACGCTTACAGTTAGAGCTATTGACAGTCGATGTCATTACATGGGTTCCTTACTCTGAGGACCATTTGACAGTTGTCTTTGAGGGTGGTTTCCCGATTGGCATCAAGTTTATATTATCCATCCGTCGTGTTTCTCTATTTACAGATGGAGGTTGGGAGCTCTATTTAGGAGAGCGCGCTATTAGGAGCACCATAGGAGAGATTCGTATACCGATCTGTCCTCCTGTCAGGCGTTATTAGCCTGTGTCGTAGCCACCAATTATTGATATCCCGTTGGTGGAAGTTGATGGCTTTACTTTATAAGAGGGCTCGTTCACTCAGGAGGCATTCTACCGCTGGTGGTTCCCTCTAACCATTGGAGCCCAGACCCGCGCAACACAGTTTATGGGGGATATGGTTCCTAGTTTTATCATGATGGTAGATTAGATTGCCTGCGTCTGAGAGCCTACTCATCTGACGTAGATTGATAATTTGACCCAGCAGTTGGACCAGACACATTTCTTTATCCAGCATTTGGGCATAGATCCTTCTGAGGCGGGATCTTTTGATCCTTCCAACTCTGATGGTGGCCCATATTCAGATGGTTTTGCCGGTGCAGATTTTTTATTGTATCGGCTTGATATCCCTACTGGCAGAGATTCAGTAACTCATGAGGAGTTAAATCAGGTGGATAGGTTGGATGATGTAGACATCAACACTATCGACTTCTTCTGATGCATTTCTCGCTATATCTTTTGATAGGCCATTGTTAGATATTGGGCAGTTGTGCCCCATTCTCGTTATATCTTTTGATAGGCCTCTGTTAGTTGTTGGGAGGCTGTGCCCCATTTCCCTGTATTTTCCAACTATACACAGAGATGATGTATTTAGATGATGATGTACTTTGGAATGTATGTAGATTATTTTCCATTCCCTACATCATATTTCCATCTATTGTTTATCATACATGTATTATGTTATGCGTATGTATTTCTAGAGATGAGTTTAGCATTAATCCCTAGGTGGTCTTATGACACGACCCTACAGATGTCTTCATCGATAGTTACCCGTATTGATTATACCCCACCAATATTGACGGTATCTTCATTGAGATTGTGGTATGATAGCTTGTCCTCCCTAGATCGGGTGACAGTTGACCAGCTGAAGCGTCACTCCATGACCCTCCTGACATTCCAGGTTCCATAGGGCTTTGTAGAGGGCATGTTGGAGCATTGGGTGCCAGATAGGCAGGTATTCCGGTTTGAGACCCAAGAGTTGACCCCTACCTTGGAAGAGTATGATCGTCTGACAAATTTGCCATTAGATGGTCCTTGCACTCAGATGGCTGCCGGCGACATGAGCCGACAGTTTATGACCTTACAGGCTTGAGGCATAGAGTTGCCCTGGATGAGATCTCCTCAGGGCATGTAGTGTTCATGCATTTTCTGATAAAATTTTTTGGCTCATTAGATAGTTATTTACAGCACTCAGGGGATTTAACCATTTTGGAGGATGATTGGTGTGTTGCCCGAGTAGATGTACTTTTGGTGTGTATGGTGGCTTATCTGTACATGTCATTATACATGGACCACTTGGACATTGATGTGCTTATGGTAGTGCGTGCTCTCTTGGAGGGACATACCATTTTACCAATGATTTTGGTAGAGACCTTGAGGTCGGCCACTTATTTCCATACCCATTCTGTGGGGACATTCATAATCAGTTCGGTCTTGCTGTATGTGTGGTTTATGACACACTTGAGACTGATTTGCACTTTCTGGTGCCATGGGTATTTTTTTCCAATGAGATAGCCATGTCTTACTCCTTTCAGCTGGCAGAATGTACAGATGCAGCTTCTTGGTCGGTTATCTTGTCAAGGATCGAGGATCCGTTTGATATATTACCGTGTTCAGGGCTCAGTTCTCCCTACAGTTTTATCACTCGTGCAGCTGGCATGGATTATCTTCCCTTGGCTGGTTTGAGGGGTGTGACCACATATCACCCACTGGTTGTGATGACACAGTTTGACCAGTTTTAGGATATTCTTCCTTTTGACGGGGCATTGGGTCAGTGTTTGTCATCTCGACTTCTGTCAGCAGAGGATTTGTCTAGGATTTATGCCTGTTGGACCTAGCGTGAGAGAGCTAACTTCTCTACCAGCCATCCAGGTCGTTCTACAGAGTATTCTATATGGTTAGAGGCAGAGATTGCATCGGCTAGAGTTTTATCCTTAGAGCCGAGTATTGATTCTGATAGTGGGGAGCCTATGAAGGACCCTGATTCTCCCACCAAGGATGAGCTATTTGCTGGGTTGTCAGCAGCTCTGGTTGATTCCCCCAATATTCCTGCTACTGTGACCCAGCATTCTATAGAGTATTTAGAGCATAGTTTACATCAGATGACATTTGAGAGGGATCAAGCTAGGGCCTTGATGCTGACAACTCTTTCCGGTAGAGAAGCCGCTCTTGTTGAGAGAGATGATGCTCTCGTTCATAGGGATACTGTAGCATCCCCAAATCTGGGTACTAATCACCCAAAACCTAGTACACTAATTCTATATTTATTACGAAAGATATAAACATAAATTATTTATACATTAACATTTACACATAGCTCCTAAAGTCGATAACCTTAACTTATTACCTGAATTCAATATCCTACTCGATATACAATGTCATTTGCCTTTGCCTGTATCTGAAGTATTCGTCCTAATCTGCAATGTTTATCATGATATAGCAAGGGTGAGCAACAAGTTTACCCAACAAGTTTAAGTTCAAAGAAAGATATATCATGATTGAAAAGAATGAATAATAAGCTAACGAACTTTCAACAATACGATAATTGTGAAAGAACATGAATCAAGTTTTTATAACTGAATGACCGAGACAATACAAATGAATGGCCAACAATGAACATGAACAAATTAACTGGATCAAATGGTAATGAAGGTGATCAACCTTTCATACCTGATGAACATATGCAATATGCACAACGTGTAAATTAATAAATCATTGACGTGGTATAATCATCAATAATTATCCACTATTGTGCTTGAAAAATAATAACTCGAATTTGAGTTAGAAAACTTGCCTGAAATGTCAATTACTGTTACACAATCTATTTAAGCTTCATCTGGAAGACTTAATATTGATAATATTGACCTCCCAATTAGAATAATATCATCACATTAACTACTGTTAATTATAGTTATAAAATAACCTAAACACATTACCACATATTCCTAACAGTCACTAAAGCACATAAACTCCAATATCAAGTCAAACTATTTTAGTCTGAGTTGAGTTCGGTACTATTTCGACCTCTCGATTGCCTAATCAGATAATTATCGAGCCTATTATCAGTAAGACTCTACTTAAATGCTTCAATATTATCTTAGATAATTTATTATTTAATCAAAACATTTTTCAATAGCTCATAATGATTTTCAAATAATTATTATCATTTATAATGATTTTTCAATCATTAATATCATTTTTAAATAATTTAAATACTAAATAATTCCATTATCATTAATATTTAATTAATTTCAAATATTAATGAAATACATGACATAATATTAAAAGTTATTTACAATATTTCAAAGTATTTTTAATACCTTAATATCACCTTTAAATGATTTTAAAATATTTAAAACTATTTTTTAAATAACTGACATTAATATTAAAATATTAATGTATTTAATAACAAAATATTAAAAGTTATATTTTATAACTTAAAACATTTTTCAAACTTTGAAATTATTTTTATATGATTTTTAAAACATTTAAACTATTTTTTCATAATTTATTTAATATATTTATTAAATAAATTATTATTATTAATATTAAATTATTAATAAAATTCATCCCAAAATATTAAAAGTCATTCAAAATAACTTAAAATATTTTCTAACACTTAAATATATTTTCAAATGATTTTTAAAATATTAAAATCATTTTTAAGTAATTTATTTAATATAAATATTAAATAAATTAAATATAATTAATATTTAAATAAATTAAAATATTAATGAATTATATCTCAAATTATTAAAAATAAATTTTTATACCTTCAAATATTTTTTACAAATTAATGATGAATTTTTCATAATTATTAATCATTTTATTCTAATTATTTAATTAAAATAATTAATTTTTATAAAATCTGTTACTAAAGGGGTGTATAGAGACAAAACTGTTGCTATAAGTGTTCTTGAGTCCTTAAGAACATTTATACTCAATGTGCAGGGTGCCTACTTTGACCACTTGCAAATCCTTGATCTTGATGTTTCTGGGCATGTAGGTGTATTAGGGTTGTAGTATTGATGTAATACTACAAGCACAAACAAGTTGCAGTGCCAAACTACAACACAACAGGAAGATATAAGACATCAAAATCATGTCAGAGGCTATTCTTCATTTTCTGGGTTACCCAGAAAATGAAAACAATGCAAGGGTCCTGTTTTGGAGCTTTGTAACTTGGATTCTATGTTTACTCAGTGTGTTTAAGTGTCACAACTATGTAGTAGGTATGTCAAGGTACAAAAGTAATCCACTTTTGTAGCTTTTCAACTTCACAGATGAAAGATCCAAGCCAGTCAAACTGATGTCAGTAGCTGTTCTTGAAAATTCTAGGTTTTCCAGATGTTCTTCAGGCAGTTTGTCAACCCTACTTTGACCATTATTATTTTTTATTCTGATCATGATCTAAGTGTTCTAGTGTAATGGTTGTGTAGTCTATATGCCAGTCTACAAAACCTATACAATTACATGGCCTAGCAACTTAACCATAGCAAGATCTAAGGCCTGCAAAGTGGCTGTCAGACAGTTCTGGGTTTCTGGGTTGCCCAGATTTCCAGAACTTGTGCTTGGTCAACCATGTTTGACCGCTAATAACTTGAGACATAGACATGGTATGGACTTGATTCCACTTCCAGTCTACTCTCCTCATGGCATAGAACATGAAGAATACACTAATCTAACCTAACATCTAACATGTTAAGATTTATAGGCCCTGACATTAGGCTGTCAGGCCACAAAATTAGGGTTCATGACTTTTTAAAAAACTTTTATTTTCTTGCATTTAGATGTTATGGATCCATGATATAACATCATAGATCACTAAATAACATCGTAAAATAATAATCTAAACAACAAAACGCATAGTTCACATAAATCATCAAGATCTACAAAGATTAGGGTTTATACCTTTTATGCTCAAATCTTAATTTCTGATCCTTTGAATCTGATCTTGGCTTGCTATGAAGTTATCATGGCTTAACTTTTAACTTAGTCTACTCCTAAATTTCTAAATTGAAGAGAGAGAAAGTGTTGGCTAAAATGAGAAGTAAAGTAAGATTTTTCTTACTTTAAATCTTTTATCTTTGATTCATTGAACCCAAGTATTGCAAGGTTGCAAGACTTGGCTGATTTAAGAGATAATAAGCACATGGCATAACTAGATTGATGACTCACCAAGATTTACAAATTCTTTTACTTAAAAGATAAGTAAAAGGGCGTTTTAGTCATTTCACACCTAGTAAAGGTATTTTGGTCATTTCCTCTACAATTTGAAGGGTAATTTGGTATTTTTACATATATCCCATAAATCTTACCCCTTAAGGTTTTATACTTAGCATTTGAGCTCCCAAATTAGGGTTTTGAAATTCCTGATTAGTGTTTAGGATTCTCAGAACTGAAATTAGAGTTTCTAGAGCTGGAATTAGGGTTTCTAACCGATCGTTAGGGTTTACTAACTGAACATCGAAGTTCTTAACATAACATTAGGGTTTGCTAATGTTACTATTTATCTGATCAATAATTAACCATTAACCACATACTGTACACACACAATCACTATACACAAAACCCTATACCTCGCTATCAGATATTCACTTACAGTTTGTTATTCATACAAATCCTTCTCAAAAATTTTCAAATCCATACACTATTTACAGTCTATGTCTTATTATTCAACCTTTATTTAATCAATTAAGATTTTATAAATCCTATGAATTCTCGGGTTGTCACAGATACCGCTGTTACTGAGCGGGATGAGGCTTGATCATCTAGGGATATATCTGTTATTGAATGGGATGGTGCTCTAGCTGCCCGAGATGCTTCCACTATAGATAGTACTGCATTGAGATCTCATATTGCTGACATCATTGCGGAGATGAGCACATTCATTGACGAGCATAGTGTCACCATATATATGGTTGTGGATATCTTGGATCGCATAGATACCCTTAGGCAGGAGCTCATAGAGTTACCCCCATCTTCTGAGAGGGATGCCATGTTAGATTTAATGGCTCGCTTATCCACTGGTTTGTAGATTAGCTTTAATTTTCCTGCATAGACTAGGTTAGCCATTTTTGTCATGTACATGACACATTGTATAAATCAAACAATATTATATGGCAAGAAAATATGTTTTGATTCACATCCCTTTTAGTTATGCCTTGTTACTTGCTTGATAGTTTCCTGTTCTCCAACGCTTGTGATCTTGATGTATTCTGAACTCCTCCTTGATGGATGAACATTGATATGTCTCAAGATCTTTTAGAATAGATCATTGATCTTTGTATCCCCCTACCTTTTGGTGTCTTGGGACTGTATTCTGAATGTGGTGGTGGAGAGAATTGTGGCTTTCCTCTCTGAGGTTGACCGCTCCACAGATGGTCGCCGATACTCCTTTGTATTGGGGAGCCAAGTAGTTCCATCTCTTATGGTTTGGTGTTTCTCTTTGAGGACCCAACCGTAGCTTAGACGGTCACCGATTTTTCTCCCATTTGTGTGGGAAAACCAGGTAATTCCATCCCTTTGGTCTAAGTTGATGAGGTGTGGTTTTAACCGCCCCATAGATGGTCGCCGATACTCCTTTGTATTGGGGAGATCAGGTAGCTCGATCTCTCATGGATTGGTTTGAAAGTGGAAAGATGGTCCTAGTACCATTAACAAGGTTTTATGTTTTTGGTAGGGGTGAGACCACACCGTAAATGGCTGCCTACACACTCCCATTAAGAAGGGGAAGATCAGGTCTACGTAGTTCATACCTAACGTGAAAAGGTTCAAAGTTGAAGGTGGTGTAGAGATTTTGTTGTTTTTTTGTAGTTAGATCGGACCAGAAAAATGGCTGCCTACGTACTCCCATGTATTGGGGAGATCAGGTTTGCGTAGTTCGCCCCTGATGGGACAAACTAAAGTTGTGAGGAAGTGTTTTATCCCTGGTGGGACAAACTAAAGTTGTGAAATGTTTTATCCCTGGTGAGATAAGCTGAAGGTGTGAAAGATTTTATCCCTGGTGGTATGAACTGAAGTGGTGAAAGGTGTATGTTTAATTCTTGAACTTGTTTTATTGAATTCTTAAATCATTGTCATCATCCTCATGTTTATAAAATGTTAAAAGTCATCTGTGGCCTGTAGTGCATAGATGGACTTGGTATGATTATGACCAGGGATTATTCGGTATAATCATGACTGTAATGTTACAAATGATGTGATAAAAGTCCTCATTGGCCCGTAGTGCATTGATGGACAGTTGTTGGCATGATCATGACCATTAATGAATACACGAATATCCTTGGCCGTAGTGCAGGGGTGATTCGATGATGTGGATTATTTTATTAAGCTGAGTCCCAGCGATCACAGTGTTGAAAAACCTTTTAAATCATAAAAGATAGTAGAGTTTATTTTCTACTTGACTCTTTTAATGGATTGCTTGTTCCGCTGCAGTTAAACTTGATGTCTGTTATATTTTATCAGTTTAACATTGTTGAAGGCTAATGATAATTTTTTTTGTATTATCTTAGTCATAATATTTCTTACTGGACTAGTTGAGCTCACCTTTTCTTTCACTGTTCTCTTCAGGAAATGAGAACGTAGCTGGGGCAAGTCGGGGAACGGAGTGATGGTTCGAATGATAGTATTAGTTAGTAGTCCTCACTATTCTATGTAATAGTGTGTTAATAAATGTAATGAGGACTCCTTTTGAGTATGAATACTCTCTAGAAGATAATATTTGTATTCAAACTCACAGTTTATGTTTTGTCGTATTGTACACGACAGTTGTATTAGTAAGTTGTATTTGTATTCTGTACTTTGTATCTGACGACCCAAGATGGGTGATGTATACCTAATTTTGGGGGCGTCACAGTTGGTATCAAAGCTTAGGGATATGATCCCTGGTTGAGATGTAAGATAAGAACTAGGAGGGGAGAGACGGGGAATTCCTTCGCTAGTATGACCTACCTAAGTTTATTTGGTATTTAATTGGTCGGTCAGAGTATAGGGATAATATGTGATATGTTAATTAACCCTTGTTTTGTGACAGTGTTTGAAAATGGCATCTAACAATGTTGAGATAAGCATTGGAGCAAAATAATATGACCATATCGCAGTACGAGGTTAAGTTTGCGGAGTTATCCCGGTTTGCATCCCATTTGGTCGATAATGAGGAGCGAATGACGCGAAAGTTTCTAAGAGGTTTGAAACCCTATATACGTCAATACCTCATTCTCATGTTTATATTTTGTTGAAAGTCATCTGTGGCCTGTAGTGCACAGATGGACTTGGTATAATTATGACCAGGGATTATTCGGTATAATCATGACCGTAATGTTATAAATGATGTGGAAAAAGTCCTCATTGGCCCGTAATGCATTGATGGACAGTTTTTGGTATGATTATGGCTATGGATTCTCTTTGGCCGTAGTGCAAAGACTAATTGTTTTATGGCATGATCAGGACCGTTGATGAAAACACGATTATCTTTAGCCGTAGTGGTTGCATAATTCGTGGTCGTGATACTAAAGAATATCCTTAGCCGAAGTGCAAGGGTGATTCGATGATGTGGATTAATTATTGAGCTGAGTCTCAGCAGTGAAATATTAATTCATAGATGTGGTAAAAGTCATCTGTGGCTTACGTGCATAGATGGACTTGGTATGATTATGACCAGGGATTGTTCGGTATAATCATTACCGTAATTGAAAACACGATTATCTTTGGCACGTAGTGCATGGATAATTCGTGGTCGTGATACTAAAGAATATCCTTGGCCTGTAGTGCAGGGATGATTCGATGATGTGGATTAATTATTGAGCTGAGTCTCAGCAATGAAATATTAATTCATAGATGTGGTAAAAGTCATCTGTGGCTTACGTGCATAGATGGACTTGGTATGATTATGACCAGAGATTGTTTGGTATAATCATGGCCGTAATTGAAAACACGATTATCTTTGGCACGTAGTGCATGGATAATTCGTGGTCGTGATACTATTAAGCTGAGTCTCAGCATTATTGATTTTACAGTTGTATATCCTTGGCCTGTAGTGCGAAGATTAACTGTTGATTATTGGTTATACAGTTGTAAATCTTTAGCCGTAGTGCAAAGATGAATTTATTAGTATGATTATGAGCAGGAATTGTGATTTGGTATAACCATGATTTTTGATGTTTCAGGTGAAGATAGGTGATGTAAATTTTTTTCTTCCTGGGTGCGAAAAGTAATTCAGAATCACAATTATGATTATGAGTTATTCATATGATTGTGGACAGAAATTGTTGATTGATGTTACAGGGATATGGTCACTGACGGAGATATTAGTCTAGAAGACGAGTAATATACTTCGCTAGGGTGTGACTTACCTAAGCTGAAATTGTTTACTTAATAAGTGGATAAATTGTGGTATGTCGATTAACCTTTGTTTTGAAGGTATATTCTAGAATGATATTCGAAATACAGGAGATGAGAAATGGAAAAATCATGATAGAGCGGAATTATCCGGAAAGGTACAATCCGAAAAGAAAGTAAGGTATTCTCATCTCTTCGAATATCATGTACGTACGTTAATTTCGAGGGCGAAATTCCATAAGGAGGGGAGATTGTGAGACCCCGAATTTTATGAAATAAAAGTATTAAATTTTTCTATTTTGGTAAATGGTTAAATTGATAAAAGGTTAAAATTAAGGGTGATATGTGAATTTTTTTTTAAAGTAAACAAGTTGTCATAAAATACATGGTCATTATTCACGAGTTACTATTCACGGGTTACTATTCACCCAAATTACTAGTCACTCTAGTATCGTTCACTCGAGTATTTGGGACACTTTTTGTGTCGGAGTACTATTCATGAGTTACTATTCACGAATTACTATTCACAGGTTACTATTCACCCAAATTACTATTCACTCTAGTATTGTTCACTCGAGTATTTAGGACACTTTTTATGTCAGAGTTACTATTCATGAGTTACTATTCACGAGTTACTATTCATCTAAATTACTATTCACTCTAGTATTATTCACTCGAGTATTTGAGACACTTTTTGTGTCGGAGTTACTATTCAGGAGTTACTATTCACGAGTTACTATTCACGGGCTACTATTCACCAAATTACTATTCACTCTAGTATTGTTCACTCGAGTATTTGGGACACTTTTTGTGTCGAAGTACTATTCACGAGTTACTATTTACGGAGAATATTCGTACGACGGTACAATCATTGATGGACCCCACAACGGAATTATTGTCAGATTGAGAAAACGACAAAAATATTTTATTAAAAATAACGACAGAAGTTTTACCGTTGATACTGTTAAATTACTCGGTAGTAAAAGTACAGTAATACGTGTGGTTGCATAGTAGCACACGGTATTGATACTTATGTGAGAAGTCACTCAGTTTAATTCAATTATTGTCAATTAATAATATAAATTATTTAGCGATAATGAAGTTTTGTTTTATTCGTATTATTAACGTAATAAAACAGAAACATCTTTTTATATAAAACAAAATACTTTATTAAAGTTATTCTATAAATAGAATATATTATATTTTATTTAAAAGATTTTTCTTTAAATATGGACCGTCAGATTAAAGTAAATCAATCTGGTCCGTTCATGGATTAGTTACTATGCATTCCATTTTCCTATAAATAGAAGCTCATTCCTTCATTATTTTCTTACGAATTCACTGAACTCTAGAGAGAGAAACTATAGAGAGAAAGAAGAAGAGTATTCTGCCACTTAACTACTTCTTTATTTCAGTTCTTCTTTAAAATGGTAAGGGGTGTTATTTTTTCTTATTCATGAAGAGAACTGTTGTTATTTCATTTCGTATTATTCTGTTGGAATAACCTGTATACGCGGTCTACCCTATACTTGGTGACATTCTTCTATTATTCTGTTGGAACATCCTGTTTGTGTGTTTTACACCGGACCTGGTTCCATTTTTATTATTATTCTGTTGGAACATTCTGTCTGTGTGTTTTACACCGGACCTGGTTCCGTCTTTATTATGATTCTGTTGGAATATCCTTTTTGTGCGTTTTACGCCGGACCTGGTTCCATTATTTATTATTCTGTAGGAATATCCTGTCTGTGCGTTTTACGCCGGACCTGGTTCCATTATTTATTATTCTGTGGGAATAACCTGTCTGTGCGGTCTATCGCATGCATGGTGATTTCTTTTGTTATTCCATTCTTTATTATACTCAGTTAGTTAAGTTTTGACTTCTATACTCCATGAAATTTGTGGAATATCCTTGATAATTGTGTTTCATCCAGTATCTTTTCATGAAAATATTCTTCTAAGCATTCTTGAATTTTACTCCACAAAGCAGTATCATGTTGACAATTTGGACGTTGTTAATTATTGGATAAATTAATTCTTGAACTTGTTTTATTGAATTCTTATATCATTGTCATCATCCTCATGTTTATAAAATGTTAAAAGTCATCTGTGGTCTGTAGTGCATAGATGGACTTGGTATGATTATGACCAGGGATTATTCGGTATAATCATGACCGTAATGTTACAAATGATGTGATAAAAGTCCTCATTGGCCCGTAGTGCATTGATGGACAGTTGTTGGCATGATCATGACCATTAATGAATACACGAATATCCTTGGCCGTAGTGCAGGGGTGATTCGATGATGTGGATTATTTTATTAAGCTGAGTCCCAGCGATCACAGTGTTGAAAAACCTTTTAAATCATAAAAGATAGTAGAGTTTATTTTCTACTTGACTCTTTTAATGGATTGCTTGTTCCGCTGCAGTTAAACTTGATGTCTGTTATATTTTATCAGTTTAACATTGTTGAAGGCTAATGATAATTTTTTCTGTATTATCTTAGTCATAATATTTCTTACTGGGCTAGTTGAGCTCACCCTTTCTTTCAATGTTCTCTTCAGGAAATGAGAATATAGCTGGGACGAGTCAGGGAAAGGAGTGATGGTCCAGAAGATAGCATTAGTAGTCCTCACCATTCTGTTAAATAGTGTGACAATAAATGTAATGAGGACTCCTTGAGTATGGATATTGTCTAGATGACAATATTCCTATTAGAACTCTCAGTTTATGTATTGTCGTATGTTACACGACATTTGTATAATTAAGTTTGTATTTGTATTTTGTACCATGTATCTGACGACCCAAGATGGGTGATAAATACCTAATTTTGGGGGCGTCACATAATCTATTACAAAAAGCTACAAAAACAACAAACAGAAAGCGATCAAAAGGCTGGTCAAAGTAGCCAACTCAAACTGTTCTTGAGTTTTCTAGGTAACCTAGAAAACAGAACTCGTGATCGGTTAACCATCTTTGACCACCTATAACTTGCAATATATGGTTCTAATGAACCTATTTTCTTTTCCAGATTAAAGACCTACTATCAGGCTACAAATAACATATAAATAACATACCTAATCATAAACACATATGAATCTACAAGCTCTGACATTCGACTGTCAGGCTTGATTTTCAAAATTCTCAAATTACTAAAAACACTTAATTAAGGCATCTAGATGTTATGAAAACGTGTTCTATCAACTTAACATACTTTCTAACATACTAATACATAATTCTAAACATCTAAACAACAAATTTGTTAAAGCATCAAAGATCTAGCTATGAATTAGGGTTTGCACCATTCTTGCTTGATTTTTTATTCTAGCTTCTAAATTGTTTGCTTCTATCACCCATGCTTGATTTGATATGTTTATAAGAGTGTCTAGGCTTATAGAATTCATGAGTTTACACTAAGCTTGGATCCCCTTTTATAGAATTCTTTAACTTGGCTTTTTGGCCATTTTTGCACCTACTTACCTCTTAAAAGATCTGATCTGTGACTCTCCTGGTGCTTGGGAGTTTAGAAGCATGTCATGTGATGTTTTGGGACTTGTGTGGCTGATTCATAACCTACTTGTAAGCTTGTTGACCAAGTTAGTATCTTAATTATGTCTTAATCTTCACTAATCTTGCTTAGGGTTTTGTTTTTAATAATTAGGATTCTAGCAACCCCAAATCCGGGTCCCAAATCACCACGGATCTGGTATACTATTTCTATAACTATTGCAAAAGATATAAATATAAATTGTTTATACATTAAACATTACACACTATTCTCCAAGGCCGAGTAACCTTAACTTATACACTATTCATAAACTATCTAATATATAACGTTATTATCATACTATACTATTACAATTTAACTGCACACATAATCCCAAGCTGAACTTGACTTTGTCCTTTCCTGTATCCGACGTATTCGTCTTAACCTGCAATGTTAATCGTGATATTGCAAGGGTGAGCAATAAGTTTGCCCAGGAAGTTTAAGTTCAATAATTTAAGGATATATCATTATGGAAAGAATTAAACAAAAGCTGTCTACAGTTCTATAATATAATTACGAACTAGCATGGATAAATTTTTACATAGCTGAAAGAATATGGAACATGAACATATATATATATATATATATATATATATATATATATATATATATATATATATATATATATATATATATATATATATCTGGACCGAATGGTAATGAAGGCGATCAGCTTTTCATACCTGATGAATACATGCATTATGCACATAGTGCGATTTAATAATTCTTAGACATGGCAATCATCAATGATTAACCCCAAGTATATTTGAATGAAACAACTCGAGGTCGAGTTAAGAAAAACTTGCCTGTTTCGTTGATTATCGTTACACATTTTAATAAGCTTTGTCTGTAGACCTAATATATAAATAATATCAATATACAAATTAGAATAATATCATCACAATTTTAAAATAACCTAAACACATTAACACATAATCCTATCAGTCTATAACACACATAAAACCGATCCTCAAGTCAAACTTTGATAGTCTGAGTCGAGTTCGGCACAATTCTGACATCCCGACGGCCTAGTCGGACAATTCTTGAGTTTAAGTTCAATTAAACTCTGCCTAAACACTTAACAATTATCTTGGATAATTATATTATCGATCAAAATAATTTTCCAAGTCTCATAAATATTTTTAAATAATTATTATCATTTAACATGATTTTTCAATCATTAAAATCGTATTTATTTATTTTAAATACCATATAATTCCTTTATCATTAATATTTATTTAATATTAAATATTAATAAAAATTATAACATAATATTATAATATATTTATAATATCACAAAGTATTATTTTTTTAATACTTTAAAATCATATTTATGTTATTTTTAAACTTTTAAATCCATTATCCGTTAATTGCTATTAATATTAAAATATTAATATTTTCATGACAAAATATCAAAAGTTATATTTTATAACTTAAAATATTTTTATAACACTTAAATCATTTTTATATAATTTTTAAATCATTAATTCTATTTTTTATAATTTATTTAATATATTTATTAAATAAATTAATTATCATTAATATTAATTAATTAAATAAATTCATCACAAAATATTAAAAGTCATTAAAAATAACTTAAAATACTTTCTTATACCATAATATAATTTTTCATAATTTTTTATGTATTAAAATTATTTTTAAATAATTTATTTAATATTTTAATTAAATAAATTAAATACCATTAATATTCCAAAAATATTAAATATTTATGAAATATATTCTAAATAATTTAAAACCCATTTTTGGACTTTAAAATAATTTTTAGTAATTTATTTTGTATTTTTAATAATTAAAAACTAATTTTCTCTATTTATTTAATAAAATATTAATTTTTAGAAATTAATTGTCGCTAAAGGGGCTTTAGGCGATAAAACCGTCGCCGTAGGTGTTCTTGGCAAAACCCAGAAACTCATAGCCAGTTTGCAGGGTGGTAGGTTTGACCGGTTCTAATTCATGGATCTGGAAACTATCTGGGCTTGCACATGCGTTAATCTTGTAGTATAAGTGTAACACTACAATTTCAACTCAAGATCATAGCTAAACAACATAATAACCGAAAGATCTAAGCCACATAAAAGCTTGTCAGAGCTGTTCTTCATTTCTGGGTTACTCAGAAATGAAGAACAGTTTGAGGGTCTACTTTCTGGGCCTTTAATCAACGCGTTCCAAGCTTAGTAAGTGTGATTTAAGGGTTCATTCTTATAGTCTTGATGTTAAGGAGCAATAATACATCATCAGATCAACATCATAACATCATGTTTTAAAGATTTTGGCCGATCAAAGTAGAGGTCAGGAAACGGCTCTTGAAGATCTAGGTTTCCCATAAACCTTCATCCGACAAGTTGGTCAACGGCTGTTTGACCACGATTAATTGTCATCCTGGTAATGGTATGAGTAATCTAAAAGCATGATTGTGTAGCCTACATGTCAGACAACGACCTTAAAGCAAAAACATGGTCTAAAACATAAACGTACACAAGCAAGATCAAGACCCTGCAAAACGACTGTCAGTGATTTCTGAGTTACCCATAAACCAGATTTCGTGGCCGGTTAACGCAGTTTGACTGCTTATAGCTTTCAATATATACTTGATCTGGGCTTGATGCAAGTTTCAGATCCAAGCCCTTACAACATAGAACAGATCTATAACATAAAATACAACTAAAACCTAACATAGAAAGATCTAGAGGCTCTGACTTATGACTGTCAGGCCACTTTCCAATTTTTTTCCAGATTTCTAAAAACTTCAAAATCGTGCATCTAGATGTTATAGATCCTTGATCTAACAATCCAGATCACTAAAGGACACCCTCTAACATAACTTTAAACATCTAAACACAACACATAACAGGAATCACATAGATTTTTAAGATTAGGGTTTATACCACTTTGATGCTCCATTTTTGATTCTAATCTTGATGATCTGATCTTGTTAAGCTAAGAGGTTATCTTGGCTTTAAATCTCACTCTCTCTCACTCCCCATTTTAGAATTTTGGAGAGAGAATGGCTAAAGTAAAAATGAGAAGTCAAGTGAGCCTTTTTCTGTCTTTTTAATCTATGAAAGTATGATGCAATGAATGTTGGCTGATATTGCTACTGATTTGTGCGATATAGGTCACATGCTAGGCTTAGGGTTGGTGAACAAGCAATAATAGGGCTAGATTTACACTCTAGCACATTAAGAATTGAAAAAGGGTATTATAGTTATTTCACATTTAATTTTAATGGCATACTAGTCTTTTGCCCTAACCCTTAGGGTTTAGGATTTAACCCTTAGGGTTTAGGGTTTAACCCTTAGATTTCTGAAATTTAATTTCTAAGATTTCCAAAATTCAATTTTCAAAATAGAAAATTAATATTTCTAAATTATAATTAGGATTTTCTAATTATATTAAAATTTACCAATCATTATTCAAGTTTGCTAATTAGGATTAAAATTTTCTAATTAAAATTGCTAATTTAACAATTTAGTCCATAATTGTGCATTAGGGTTTCCAGCTAAAGAATTAGGATTTCTAATAATCAATTAGGGTTATCCCTAATTAAATATATAATCAATAACATAAAAACCTTTATACTTATCTTCAAGCTCCCAAATTAGGGTTTTCAACTTCCGAATTAGGGTTTTGGATTCTCGGAACTGAAATTAGGGTTTCTAGAATCGGTTTTTAGGATTTTTTATAAATCGTAAGAATTTTCTAACTGAACGTTGACGTTCTTAATATAATACTAGGGTTTGCCACTGATATAGGTTATCTGGTCAACCCTTGACCCTCAACTACATACTGTACACATATACACAGAACATATTTACTTATACTCTTAATCCTGAATAATTTACCACATAAATTTTTAAATTCACACAATTTCTTCTCTAAAATTTAAAATCCATTCAATTATTTTCTGTGTAGGTTTATTATTTAACCTTAATTCAATATTTTAAAATTTTAAATAATTCTCTAAATTCTCGGGTTGTCACATTGAACCCTTCTTCTAAAAATTTCGTCCTCAAAATTTACCTTACAGCTTACACCATGCACCATACACCATTCATACATTGCATCACATGCTACCCAATACATTCCTTACAAGCGTAAAAATTTTTAAATATTGCTGAGGAGTTATATAGACTATTGTCTGTCATTTTCGTAAATGTTTTATGAAAATTCATCCGCAAACCGCACTGGTCTTATGAACATAGTGGGTAATTAGCCTGTTCTGCCCAGTAATACTGGTTTGATCTGTTTCTCATCTCTACCATAGGCACAAAAATTTTACCTCAGTCTTATCATTGAATTCCGAACCAAAACAATTTAGTTCGGGAAAGTTTTCAAAGAATGCTTAGAATTTTATAAACATTGGTCTAGCCGAATCAAATAGCATAGACTCATATCAATAATTCAATTTCAATCGAAATACGAATGTGTGTAGCCAAAACACCGTTGGCAAATTAAAATTTTTAAAATTATTTGAAAATAACGTCATGATGCCATACTGTATTAACAGCCAGTTTGAGGATGCCGTCATCGAGTGACTTTGTCATAGCACATCATACAATAGTGGAACAACGATTTTAGATCAAATTCAACACTAAGTATTCCCGCATTTACAACTCCATCAACTTTTTATTATCCTTGCACCAGGTTACATGGTACATAAGTGATAAATAAAAATATATTTTGATATTTCAAATCATTATTGTAAGACCCCGAATTTTATGAAATAAAGGTATTTAATTTTTTTTATAATTATTATTTAGTAAAGGGTTAAATTGATAAAAAGTTAAAGTTAAGGGTGATATATGCAAAGTTTACAAAATAAGTAAGTGGTTATAAAATATTCATTGTTGCTGAGGAATATTTGTTTGGTCGTGGAATATTCTTGCTGTCGAAAAATATTCGTACAACGGCGCAGCTATTTGTGGGCCCCATAATGGAAAACTGTCGGATGAAGAAAACGACAAGTATTAGTTTTTTTATAAATAACGACGGATGAAGAAACGACAAGTATGAGTTTTTTTTTATAAATAACGGCGTAGTTGTTACCGTTAACACTGTTGGAATACCCGGTGGTTAAAACACAGTAATGCGCGGTGTTGCACAGTAGCACACAGTATTGCACCAATTATTGATTCTTACGCAAGAAGTCATTACTCAATAATTGTTACAGTAATTACTGTTCAATATTTTACTTTATTGATTCAATAATTACTACGTTGATATTTTATATTATTATTGTTTCAATAATTGTCACTACACAGTATTTCCCATTATCTGATCAATAATTCATATTATTATTAGATAACATTATTGGCAATGTCTAGAAAGTTCTGTCTAGGAGATGTTATTTAATTGCGCGCCAGTAAGGAAAAATTCTTATCGGAAGGCCCCCTCTTTCTTGGGAACAGCCTGATTGTCAGTATTGTGATTCTGTAATATTATTTATGAATAATTAATTATTGATTTATATGATAAGAAAAATATTTATTTATGTGGATATAAATGGAGGAATTTTTAGAAAAGTGATAATTGTTGAAAATTGATATTTTATCTTTTCTGATAAAATAATTCATTTAAATATATTATTATATTACAATAATATAATAATGGTGATATTTTTACAATGAATGTGTGATATATGAATAAATGAGAAGGAAGAGTATTTTTGTTACAATAAATGCTAAAACATGTTAAACATATTGGTGGACCCTATTTTTGACTGAAATTTGATTATAGACTGCAAAATCGTCCGTATGTGGTTTCGATCAATTTCTATTTAGAATTTGGAAAAACTTAAAGCTATAAAGTTGTAGAGAATTGGATATCCTATGGAATGGACATAAGATTTGAATTTTTTTGATAAAAGAGTTATTTATTATGAATTATTAAAGTTTCGAAATATTGGGTCTGAATTGATTTCGTTACAAAAAATATTTAAAACATGCTTTTCATTTTGGTGGGCCCCACTTGCATGTGTAAAATTTTGAATTTAGATTGTAAGGTGTGCGTAGGAATTTATTTTATAAATAATATTATTTTATAAAATTTTCTGCTTTGGTGTTCTAAGTATTTTTCTATAAATAGAGTGCTTAGGTTAGAATTAAAAATCACACCAGAAACTGAAGTTTTCTCTCTCTATATTATCGAGCGTATTTTTATGAGTATTTAGATATCTTGAGTGTTTCTATACGGTGCACGTTCTCTTCAGCGTTATATCTGACATTTTAGTCAGAAGTACTGCTCTTTTGAGGTAAGGGATAGTAAGGGGATGGTAATGGATGGTAAGGGATGTTATTTTTTTTGTAAATGATATTATTTCTTTCAATGTCATTATATCGAAATATTATGAAAATTTTACATTTTCATGTCGAGGTTACTATTTACGAGTTACTATTCATGAGTTACTATTCACGAGTTACTATTCACGAGTATTGTTTATGAAGTATGATTTTTCTTGTGGAATTTTTACCTTTTAGTGTCGGAGTTACTATTCACGTATACGACACTATTCACAAATACGACACTATTCACGAATACGGTACTATTCACAAAAAAATTAAATTTTCTTTTCTGTGCCCAAGATTGTCTGTTATGGTTCCTATCTTTGATTGGATCTATGTTTTGATCTTCATTTTTGATTTCTGCTCCACAATTGATTATTATGGAGTATTTTTAAAGTTAGATAAATTAAAGTACGAATCCCTAATCTTTGTCATTTTATCTCACTGGATTCGTTTTCTTTAAAATATTTTCATCATTCTCAGTCCTAAATGGTGAAATAACTAAATATCTTTGGCCTGTAGTGCAAAGATGAATGATTACATGATGAATATCTTTGGCCTGTAGTGCAAAGATGAACAGGTGTTGAGATGAATATGACCAACTGGTGATACAAATGAATATCTTTGGCCTGTAGTGTAAAGATGAATATTTGATGATTGATGTTACAAGGATAAAATATTGATGATAGACTTTTAAATTCATAGATGATAATAGATTTTATTTTCTACTTAACTCTTCTAATGAATTGTTGTTTCCACTGTAATTGTTGATCTAAAACTTGTTGTCTATTATATTCTATCAGATTTTCCCTATTGAAGACTAATGATAATTTGTTGTACATTATCTTAGTTATAATATTCTTTACTGTGCTAGTTGAGCTCACCCTTTTCTTTTTTATTCCATTTTTCTTCTCAGAATGCGAGAATATAGCAGGAACTAGTCGGGGTATGGAATGATGGTTCAATATAGTTGTTTTAGTAGTCCTCACGATTTTGTAAGATAGTGTATCAATAATTATAATGAGAACTCCATTTGAGTCTGAATACTATTTAGATGACAATATTTGTATTTAAACTCACAGTATATGTTTTGTCGTATTTTGCACGATAATTGTAATAATAAAGTTGTAGTTATGTTTTATACCATGTATTTGGCGACTCAGAATGGGTTGGGTGGAATGGACCTATTTTGGGGTGTCACAGTTGGTATCCGAGCCATAAGTAAAGAGCCCCGATCCTTTATCTGGTGACTTCCTATTGATGGGGGATGCACCGAAGCCAGACTCTCCGTAGGGGACGCCATTCTGCGGTGGCAAATTGATAGGTATCACTGTGAGGTGCTATCCACGGTTGGGACATGAGTCACAGTTGGTATTAGAGCTTAGGGATATGGTCTCTAGCGGAGATCCAGGATCAGAACTAGGAGGGGAGAGACGAGTAAAATCTTTCACTAGTGTGTGTCCTACCTAAGCTGATGTGAGAACCCAAGTAAGGGTTTGGTTTTAAGAAATTCCGAGGACGAAATTTTTATAAGGAGGGAAGAATGTGATAACCCGAAAATTCGGTTTGTCCAGAATTTAAGTTTAAAAAATTAGTTGTTAATAAAATAATTTTTTTATTAATACTATTCTGTGCTAAGTGTTTATTAATCGTTCTATAACCTAGAATGATTATTAATAGGGAGGATTCTGGCTATGAGCTAGATTGAATGAGTAAGAAATTTCAAGACGAAAATGAAAGTTTTCCGGGAACAAAATATTTTTCTGGGAAAAAGACGGAATAGACACTATTCACCCGTTTCTGCTTGGAGATTTATTTTAAAATTCCGAGAAGTTATAGATTACGTTTAATTCTGAGACGTGATGGAATATTCAATAATATTTCAGTTATGGCAAAAATGAAGTTTTCGCCTGCGGACTCAAAACCTAAGGGTTTAGAAAAGTGAGTTCCGAGAATTTTATGAATGCGTATAATGATTAGGGTTATTATGCGTAAGAAATACGAGTATAATACGAGTTATTATACGAGTATAGTATGAAGAATAGTACGACGTATAATACGAATATCGTACGAATGATATACGAAGAGAATACGAGAATACGAGAATGGAATGTGCAGAATACGATTAGTCTTAATGGACTTTGAGTTCATGGACTTTGTAGAATCTAATTGGACTTGGATTATGTCAAGCCAAATGAATTGTGAAGTTAAGCCCAATAAGAATTAGGGTTAAGGCCCAAACCAAGAAGATAAACCGCGGATCGAATCGATGGGTAAACGGGTGGGTAAAACCATTGGGGCAACCCATGGGATGACCCATGGGCATGTGGGCCGGCCACTTGGCCACCAAGTAAGGGTGGTGGCCAAGTAAACTTGGTGGTTAAGTTGTTGAGGAGGTGGGAATAGTAAGGAGGTGGGGGGAAAAATGACTAAAATACCCCTAGCCTTGAAAATCTATAAATAGAAAGCTTAACTTTCATTTTCTAGGATTTTGAATATCCTAGAACTTGAGAGAGAGAGAGAGAGCTCGGTTGGAAGAGGAAGAGGAAGAGAATGAGCATGAATGCTCGGATCAAAAGTGATCAAGAAATAGAAAAGCTCGCAAATCGTCGGCTTTGTCTAACGGAAGAGGATTAAAGAAGAACGGTAATCCGAACCCTAGTTCTTCTATTTATTTTCTTTAAGTTTTTATGTTTAAAAACATAACTTAATGAGAATAAGGAGTAAAAGATATTGAGAATGATTTCATATGGTTGAAATCGTAAGAAAATGAAGAAATAAGAATTAGAAATTTATTTTATAAATTTCTTAAGGAAGTATAAGATTCGTGAGGATTTTGAGCTATCCGAATGAATTTTATGAATGAGTAGGTCAAATAAGTAAGGAATGGTGTTCTATAACATCAAATTCCAAGAAAAAGTAGAATCGTAATCCAAAATATCGATTAAAATGAAGAACGAACGAAGAACACGAAGAACGTTGTTGATGGACAAATTTAAAACCATCGTAGTGTAATGGTTGTTGATGGACAAGTTTAAAACCATCGCGTATAAGTTAGGTGCTTAATGCTTGGTTAGAAACGTTCATGAAGAACGGATTAAAACGGAGCTATAACAAAGTTATGGCGAAATTTTCGTAAAAGATAGAACGAAAATTTGAAAGTTAGTAAATGAACCCGAACGTGTAGGGTTTCAAAAGAATGTAAGAGAACGTATAAAACGTGAGTCGTGGACTCAAGAACGAATGAATTCTGAGTTCGGATGACCGAATTACGGACGAACGAACGAAGAACGTTAAAAACGTTAAAATGAACGAAGAGTGAAGATTAAGCCAATTGAATGGCATGTTAACGGATTCAGAATGAAGTTTTGTCTGAGGCATATTGAAGTACGTAAGATAAGGAAGATAATGGCTTTGGAACGACTTCGTTCCGAGTTATAACGAAGAAGTTATGAGATCGGAAAATAAGCGTCTCAAAATGAAGTTAACACTTAGAAAAATTTTTTAGGTTTTATGCTCGGCGCCGCAGTGTGAGTCGTGCCTTGGAGGCCGGCACCGTAGCGCGAGATCGGCCATAACCTTCTAGAGAGTGGCGCAGTAGCGCGAGAGATAACAAAGGACTTGGCGCCACAGCGCCAGTCCGGGAAGAGAAGAGAGGGAAGTAGCTCGCGCCGCAGCGCAAGAGGAAAGGAAGGGCACGGCGCCGCAGTGCCAGTGCATAGCAATACCCAAAAATGAGATTTTTAGTTCTCAATTTCTCGGGGGATGTGCAAGAAAGAAGTATAAACATATAGTTCATGTAATGTAACACTTAATCAAGTGTCTTAAACCTTTAATGAAGGTTGAACGAAAAGATTAAACGAGATTAAAAAATAAAGAATGTAAACTCGGGTTTCGAAACAAATAGCCGGGGACCGTAGTCGTAATGAACGAATGTGAGGGATTGCTATGATTGTGATTCCTTAGACGTTGAGTGATGAAGGTAATGAATAACATTCCGATGTTATGGCACGGCATTGTAAGATGAACATAAAGCGTATAGACGCTGTGAACGCAACGTTGTTGCGAAGAACGATCAGTCTTAGCATACAACGAACAATATGGTTTTGACATTAAGACAGAATAATGAACATGGGGTTCATGGGATGGATAACAATTGAAAGTGATTAAAACCTTGAATAAAGGTTGAATGAGAGATTAAGAGACGAGCAACGTGAACGTTAAATACGTAGATGATCCTTGTGAATTGTATTCGCGTTGGACGAACGTTCTAAGTATACCCTAGTTGTATGGCATAGACGTTGATGAAGGTAGTAAGTAAGATACGAATGCTATCAAGAGAGCCGTAACGAACGGTAATAAGATTACTGAAAGCTGAATATAAGTCGGATGAGAATAATAGAATGAAAAGTAAGCGCTGAACACTTTAACCAGCGTAAGGGTTGAGTGTAAGCGAGTGTTAAACGGGCAGAACCTACACCCTGTGTATGGTTTGACTGTAAGGTAATGAAGACTAAGATTTAGCCGTGAACGGTGAAGAAAATGAATGGAAGATAATAACGTATAACGTTAAGAAGTCGAGTTAGTAGTTTTAACTTGGATAATGTTCCGAGTCGAGTGAACCGGACGTGGTAAGATAAGAATAAGGGATTGTAAAATGTTTAATGCTATGACCTTATAGTATTGACATTGAATGATCGCTCTGAGTATACAAATGACTGTATGACTTAGACGATAAAGAATGAATCCTGAGGTATGACATTTAGTTGCCAGAAAGCCGTAAGGAATATGAATTTGACTTAACAAACATTATAGTTTAATAGTTCGGATAAGTTAAGATAAATAGGTTGTGGTACAATTGTAACCTTTGATGGTTGTCATATGGACTACTATCAAAGACACGATGTGTGCTGAGTCCTAGGAGAGTTATAAGAAGAAGATAAGAATGTAAATCATCAAAGACGATAAATGTATGAATAAGACATCTCAGTATGTCATAAAGCCGTAATCTGGTAATAAAAGTAAGTCACGTAACTTAAATTACAAGAACGCTAACCTTAAGAAGTAAAGTTAAGTAAACCAATTCGTAAGTCAAGTATATGACTAATTGGTGTGCGTGTTATTTTCTTATGTGCTACATAGGAATGAGAATGAGCAGTTCAACGTAAGCTGTAGCTGTGCGTAAGGCAAGTTTCCTAACTTCATTCATATTTTAAATGGATGCTAGTTTCTTAAACTTCTTAGATGTTGAACTTGAGAAGTTTTGTCTATGTACGAATGTGCGATATTTGTACAAGGTGGTAGAGTGTATGAGGCCTTGTGCCACAATGTGAGCACTTCGGTGTTTCTATGAAATGAACTGTTTTGTGATCAAACTGTTCAATTCAAGTATGTTCGATTTATTCATGAACCGTTATTGTTAAGTCTGTGCTGATGATTCTACACAGACAAAATGTATATGAAAATGGTAGAAGAATGAAAGTATTTCAAAGTGAAAATGAGTATGGTTTTAAGATGATAGGAATCGAGATTATTCCTATTATTCAAGCTGCTTCATAACCTTTGTTCGGTTATTGAAGTTCTAAAGAAATATTTAAATTCTAAACTTGTTTGTTCAAATTGTGATGACTTGCTGGGCAATTGAATGCTCACACTTGCTTTCAATGAAAAACATTTTCAGCGTATGATGTTAGAAAGAACTTAAGGATCCCGTATAGATCAAGCTGACGGTATCCAGATGAATGTGAATGAGCGAGAAGATCAAGTGAAGACTTGTAATGTAGAAAGATAAATTAAACTATAGACTAGTTTAATGAACTGTATGTATCCTTGGTGGCGGATAAAAGTCACTCTTGTAAGATGAAAAAAATAATGTAATTATCATTATTTGTAATGAGAAATGTTATAAGATTTCGAGAACCTGAGAATTGAGAATGTATGCTGTTATATTTCAATATATAATGATGTATGATTGGTAAGAAGTGAGACAGTGACGCACGGAGTTCGGGTCTGAAGGTAGACCGGATTTCGGGGCGTTACAGCTGATTTTTGTTACTTAATTAGTTAACAAATTATGATATGTCAATTAACCTTTGTTTTGAAGTTATATTCTAAAATGATATCTGAAATACAGAAAATGAGCAATGGAGAAATCATAATACAGAAGAGATAACCGGGGAGATAGAATCTGAAATAAAAGCAAGGTATTCTCAAATCTTTGAAATATCAGGTACGTAAATTTCGGGGACGAAATTTCATAAGGAGGGGAGATTGTAAGACCCCGAATTTTATGAAATAAAGGTATTCAATTTTTCTTATAATTATTATTCAGTAAAGGGTTAAATTGATAAAAAGTTAAAGTTAAAGGTTGATATATGTAAAGTTTACAAAATAAGTAAGTGGTTATAAAATATTCATTATTGTCGAGGAATATTCATTTGGTCGTGGAATATTCTTACTGTCGGAGAATATTTGTACGACAGCGCAGCTATTTGTGGGCTCCATAACAAAAAATTATCGGATGAAGAAAAAGACAAGTATTAGTTTTTTATAAATAACGACGGATGAATTAAACGATAAGTATGAGTTTTTTTTATAAATAACGGCGTAGTTGTTATCGTTAACCCTGTGGAATACCCGGTGGTTAAAACACAGTAATACGCGGTGTTGCACAGTAGCACACGGTATTGCACCAATTATTGATTCTTACGTGAGTAATCATTACTCAATAATTGTTACAGTAATTAATATTTAATATTTTATTTTATTGATTTAATAATTGCTACATTAATATTTTATATTATTGTTGTTTCAATAATTATCACTACACAGTATTTTCCATTATCAGATAAATAATTCATATTATTATTAGATAACATTATTGGCAATGTCTAGAAAGTTCTGTCTAGGAGTGGTTATTTAATTGCGCGCCAGTAAGGAGAAATCCTTACCGAAAAGCCCCCTCTTTCCTGGGAACAGCCTTGTTGTCAGTATTGTGATTCTATAATATTATTTGTGAATAATTAATTATTAATTTATATGATAAGAAAAATATTTATTTATGTGGATATAAATAGAGGAATTTTTAGAAAAGTGATAATTGTTGAAAATTGATATTTTATATTTTTTGATAAAATAATTTGTTTAAATATATTATTATATTACAATAATATAATAATGGTGATATTTTTACAATGAATGTGTGATATATGAATAAATGAGGAAGAAGAGTATTTTTGTTATAATAAATGCTAAAAATATGTTAAACATGTTGGTGGCCCTTATTTTTGACTGAAATTTGATTATAGCTTGCAAAATCGTCCGTATGTGGATTTCGGTCAATTTCTGTTTAGAATTTGGAAAAACTTAAAGCTACAAAGTTGTAGAGAATTGGATTTCCTATGGAATGGACATAAAATTTAAATTTTTCTGATAAAAGAGCTATTTATTATAAATTATTGAAGTTCTAAAATATTAGGTCTGAATTGATTTCGTTACAAAAAATGTTTAAAACATGATTTTCATTTTGGTGGGCCCCACTTACATGTGTAAAATTCTTAATTCAGATTGTAAGGTGTACGGAAGAATTTATTTTATAAATAATATTATTTTATAAAATTTTCTGCTTTGGTGTTCTAAGCATTTTTCTATAAACAGAATGCTTATGTTAGAATTGAAAATCACACCAGAAACTGAAGTTTTTTTTGTCTCTCTCTATATATATTATCGAGCGTATTTTTGTGAATATTTAGATATCTTGAGTGTTGCTATACGGTGCAAGTTTTCTTTAGCGTTATATCCAACATTCTAGTCAGAAGTACTGCTCTTTTGAGGTAAGGGATAATAGGGAATTGTATGGGATAATAAGGGATGGTAAGGGATGTTATTTTTTTGTGAATGATATTATTTCTTTCAATATCATTATACCGAAATATTGGTAAGAATTTTATTATGAAAATTTTACATTTTCATGTCGAAGTTACTATTCACGAGTTACTATTTATGAGTTACTATTCACGAGTATTGTTCATGAAGTATGATTTTTCTTGTGGAATTTTTACCTTTTAGTGTCGGGATTACTATTCACGTATACGACACTATTCACATATACGGCACTATTCACGAATACGACACTATTCACAGAAAAATTAATTTTTTTTTTGTGTCCAAGATTGTCTGTTATGGTTCCTATCTTTGATTGGATCTATGTTTTGATCTTTATTTTTGATTTCTGCTCCATAATTGTTTATTATGGAGTATTTTTGAACTTGGATAAATTAAAGTACGAATCCCTAATCTTTGTCCTTTTATCTCACTGGATTCGTTTTCTTTAAAATATTTTCATCATTCTCAGTCCTAAATGGTGATATAATGAATATCTTTGGCTTGTAGTGCAAAGATGAATGATTATATGATGAATATCTTTGGCCTGTAGTGCAAAGATGAACATGTGTTGAGATGAACCTGACCAACTGGTGATACAAATGAATATCTTTGGCCCGTAGTGCAAAGATGAATATTTGATGATTGATGTTACAGGGATAAAATATTGATGATAGACTTTTAAATTCATAGATGATAGTAAATTTCATTCTCTACTTAACTCTTCTAATGAATTGTTATTTTCGCTGCAGTTGTTGATCTAAAACTTGTTGTCTATTATATTCTATTTGATTTTTCCCTGTTGAAAGCCTATTGATAATTTGTTGTACATTATCTTAGTCATAATATTCTTTACTGAGCTAGTTGAGCTCACCCTTTTCCTTTTTATTTTATTTTTCTTCTCAGGAGGCGAGAATATAGCGAAAACTAGTCGGGGTATAGAATGATGGTTCAAGATAGTTGTTTTATTAGTCCTCACTATTTTGTAAGATAGTGTATCAATAATTATAATGAGGACTCCATTTGAGTTTGAATACTGCCTAGATGATAATATTTGTATTTAAACTCGTAGTATATGTGTTGTCGTATTTTACACGACAATTGTAATAATAAAGTTGTAGTTATTTTCTGTACCATGTATTTGACGACTCAAAATGGGTTGGGTGGAATGGACCTATTTTGGGGGCATCACAATTATCGTATAGCCGAAATAAATAGCATAAACTATACTTTAAACCGTTCAAAAATCATTATAAATCTGTTTTATCATCTCAACAGGTAACGAAGTGTAGGTGGCCCGAAGTCCAGACATACACAATAGTCACCAAAATTTGAGAATAAAAATTTATTTTTTTCAAAAGCACACAGTGCGTAATTAGCTTGATGTTAAAAATTTCAAAGTCTAGCATAGCTATGAGTTTTGGAAAACCTATGTCACCACTAATGATAAATTTCTTAAACAGTCTATCCATTGCTATTATCTTCAATACTCCATTCACACATAACTATTCCCAGTTCGTCAAACCACACTCATGAGTTCAGGAACTTTCCACATTCATATGAGTTTAAGAACTTATCCTAGTCAGACCTTTGGTGCCCATTCGCTGAGGGGTTCATAAACATTTCATATAATCACGAGTCACTATTGGGTAAAATCTATATACGCACAACACGCAAGTATACGTGGTCAACAAGTAGTTTAATAGTAAGTAAAGTATCGTTCCCTTAGAGACTTTGCCAGAAATTAACCTCGCAACTACCAATCTTCTATTAATCCTAATTTTATTAAACTAATCAATTTCCAGTTTATAGCAAAAATATTAAAATTATTAAAAATCAACTAAATACCAACAAACCCTAAAACTGAATTTTCAAACAAATATTGGAGAATTAGGCTTGTAACTTCACTCTAAGCATCCCTTTGATTATTATCCCCTTATTCCGGTTTAATTAACTATCTCAGTTTATTAATCAAGAACACATAAATAGTATTAACCACCTCTCGATGCATTAACACCGTATTAACCCAAATTCACAATTAAGATAGAATTAAGTTAAACACCTTAATAAATCAACTCACTATATCTCTATGTGAATTCTAATTAAATAAGGTTTAAGTCCAAGTTCCCTTCATGATTACATTTGATGTCAAGCATATCTCTACCCTAACATACATCAAGATTCTGTTCATTCACATAAATCAAGAACACATGCTATATTAATTAAGTCTAGATTTATATTCCATCTCTCGAATTCATACAAATCCACATAAAATTATTGATCAAGCAATTCATAAATTCAAGCTCAAATTAATATAGATAAACAGCATAATAGCTTTATTAAACTGAAAACTGAGGTTACATAATCATTGTTCCACTTAAAGATCTATTATAAGCCTAATAAGTAATTTAGTTCATAGCTAATGAATTAAATACTGAATAAATAAAAGAAAACATCATCCCAATTACAGAATATTGAAATTAGAGGAGAATAGTAATACACCACCCTTCTCGCCCTTCAAATCTGAAATCTTCGTGAAATTATTCTTCTTCTTCGTTCCTCCAAGATTTTGCTCTCTAATCTCGTTCCCCAAAGTGTGTCTAGATCTCTCCCCATTATTTCACACTTAGCCTTAAAAATAGTCTCAACTCAGCTCCATACATCAATCCTAATCCAACTCTAACTCTCCCCATGTGCAAAACTAAATCCTTTTCAAAATCAACCACTCAATAGTCAAAGACTCCCACAAAACAAACTAACAACCATCCCACACTCCTATTATGGTCACATTACATACAGAATTAATAGTTCCCAACATAACCCAACTTCCAGCACAAAATCAATTTTCCTCAACTAAAAGTACCGACGCAGCGCGCCCCGCGCTATGTAATCAGAAGCTCCAGAATTGCTCGAAATCTCCATCCAATTATAATATTTTGATAGACCCATGGGTTATCCTGCAACAAGCAAACAACCCATCAAAAGTAACATGAAATTACCAAAAACTAACAATATATCAAGCTAAACGAACATAAATCGTAGATTAAAAACCTACTCATCAAATTCCCCCAAACTTGAACATTGCTTGTCCTTAAGCAAAATGCAATGTAATGTACTAACAACTAAACTACGAATCCAGAATTAAGACAGTAAAGATGGTTTACTCATACGACCTCAGAAAAACTAGTAAACATGTCAACACTTCATATCAAAATAAATCTGCACTCACTATCAATCCTTACATCTTACCCTGTTATCACTAATACTGTGTGTGTGTGTGTAACACCCATGCTAACTGATATCGAATCAAATTCAATTACATAACCAGTTTCTTATCAGGAATCATACAGCATAAACTCAAAAATTTCAAAAACAAACAAGTTCTAGCTTAGGTCAAACAATTACCAAGATTCAGGTTCCGAAAAGGGTATTCATGCTCACTTCTTTTGTGTTTTTGTTTCATTGACGGGGGCTCTTTACCCTTATTTTTTCGTCTTTTCTTTATTTCATTTTTTGTTTTAGATAGATGGTTGGTGAGATCGTTTTACGCTCCATCTCACGCTTGTGTTTATGGGGAGTATTTTTTCTCAACCCACCACAAGACTTAACTTGGTTCATTTCTTTTTCTCTTTTTTTGGAGCTTATATACCCCCTATCTTCCCCCAAACTTTAGATTTATGCCTAATTCTAGCTTTTCATTGCCTATCTTTGTCACTTTCTTGATTTTACTAGCAATATCCTTTAGACACTCTTTATGTAACAATTTGAACTAATCCATTAGCACATATGTTATTAACGTGCTACCCGTATTATACTAGTTTCAATCAGAACAAGATCCACATCATAATAGAAACTGCATCAAGATTCTCATACTAAGTCATGTACTTGTTTACATAATTTTAATTTCATCATTGGCCAAGAAACACAAATACAATCTAATAACTGGATTTATGCAATCTATATGCAAATATCTTTGTTATTGCCATTTTTTTTAGATAATATAACATGACATGAATACAACAATTATAAATGACTAAAGAACATGAAACATAATCCCTTAACTTAAATCAAGTAATGACCTCATTACGACAAAATAATTCAAATAAAAGTATGAGGCCTTCCCTGAAAATGAGTCACTGCTCGTCGTCGTCTGATGGAGGATATACAGGCAAATTTGGAGGAATGGGCATGACTACTGGAGGTGCAGTTGGATTGCAGCGGGTGTAAGACCCCAACTTTTATAAATAAAGATGAATTTTTTATAAATATCATTTTTAAATATTATGAAGTTAATTTGATATAATATTAAAGTTGTGGGTAATATTTATAAATTTTACAAAGTACGCAAGTTATTATATAATATTCAATTGGTCGGGGAATATTCGTTTTAACAGAGAATATTCGTACAACGGCACAATCATTGGTGGACCCCACAAAGGAATTATTGTCGGATTGAGAAAAAGACAAAAATATTTTATTAAAAATAACGACGGAAGTTTTACCATTGATACTGTTAAACTACTCGGTAGTAAAAGTACAGTAACACGTGTGGTTGTATTGTAGCACACGGTATTGATTATTAATGCTTATGTGAGAAGTCACTCAGTTTGATTCAATTATTGTCAGTTAATAATATGAATTATTTATCGATAATGAAGTTTTGTTTTATTCGTATTATTAACGTAATAAAACAGAAACATCTTTTTATATAAAACAGAATACTTTATTAAAATTATTCTATAAATAGAATATATTATATTTTATTTAAAAGATTTTTTTTAAATATGGACCGTCAGATTAAGTAATCAATCTGGACCGTTCATGGATTAGTTACTATGCATTCCATTTTTCTATAAATAGCAGCTCATTCCTTCATTATTTCTTACGAATTTACTGAACTCTAGAGAGAGAAACTATAGAGAGAAACTATAGAGAGAGAGAAAGAGAAGAAAAGTATTCTGTTACTTAACTACTTCCTTATTTCAGTTCTTCTTTAAAAACGGTAAGGGGTGTTATTCTTTCTTATTCATGAAGAGAACTTTTGTTATTCCATTTTTTATTATTCTGTTGGAATAACCTGTATACGCGGTCTACCCTATACTTGGTGACATTCTTCTATTATTCTATTGGAACATCATGTCTGTGTGTTTTACACCAGACCTGGTTCCGTTTTTATTATTATTCTGTTGGAACATCCTGTCTGTGTATTTTATACCGGACCTGGTTCTGTCTTGTTACTATTTTGTTGGAACATCCTATCTGTGTATTTTACACCGGACCTGGTTCCATTGTTTATTATTCTGTCGGAATATCCTGTCTGTGCGTTTACGCCGGACCTGGTTACATTATTTATTATTCTGTTGGAATATCCTGTCTGTGCGTTTACGCCGGACCTGGTTCCATTATTTATTATTCTGTTAGAATAACTTGTCTGTGCGGTCTATCGCATACCGGATGATTTCTTTTGTTATTCCATTCTTTATCATACTCAGTTGGTTAAGTTTTAACTTCTATACTCCATGAAATTAGTGGAATATCCTTGATAATTGCGTTTCATCCAGTATCTTTTCATGAAAATATTATTCCAAGCATTCTTGAATTTTACTCCACAAAGCAGTATCATGTTGACAATTTGGATGTTGTTAATTCTTGGATAAATTAATTCTTGAACTTGTTTTATTGAATTCTTATATCATTGTCATCATCCTCATGTTTATAAAATGTTGAAAGTCATCTGTGGCCTGTAGTGCATAGATGGACTTGGTATGATTATGACCAGGGATTATTCGGTATAATCATGACCGTAATGTCACAAATGATGTGGTAAAAGTCCTCATTGGCCCGTAGTATGTTGATGGACAGTTATTGGCATGATCATGACCATTAATGAATACACAAATATTCTTGGCCCGTAGTGCATGGATAATTGTGGTCGTGATACTAAAGAATATCATTGGCCGTAGTGCAGGGGTGATTCGATGATGTGGATTATTTTGTTAAGCTGAGTCCCAGCGATAACAATGTTGAAAAACCTTTTAAATCATAGAAGATAGTAGATTTTATTCTCTACTTGACTCTTTTAATGGATTGCTTGTTCCGCTGCAGTTAAACTTGATGTTCGTTATATTTTATCAGTTTAACACTGTTGAAGGCTAATGATAATTTATTCTGCATTATCTTAGTCATAATATTTCTTACTGGGCTAGTTGAGCTCACCCTTTCTTTCACTGTTCTCTTCAGGAAATGAGAATATAGCTGGGACGAGTCGGGGAACGGAGTGATGGACCAGATGATAGTATTAGTAGTCCTCACTATTCTGTTAAATAGTGTGACAATAATTGTAATGAGGACTCCTTTTGAGTTTGTATAGTCTCTAGTAGACAATAATTGTATTCAAACTCACAGTTATATTTTGTCGTATTGTACACGACAGTTGTATTAGTAAGTTGTATTTGTATTCTGTACCATGTATCTGACGACCCAAGATGGGTGATGTATACCTAATTTTGGGGGCGTCACAGTTGGTATCAGAGCTTAGGGATATGATCCCTGGCTAAGATATGAGAATAGAACTAGGAGGGGAGAGACGGAGAATTCCTTCGCTAGTATGACCTACCTAAGTTTATTTGCATGATATTTAATTGGTCGATCAGAATATAAGGATAATATATGACATATCAATTAACTTTTATTTTGTGGCAGCATCTGAAAATGGCATCCGAGAATGTTGAGAATAGCAATGGAGCACAGGCGACTGTTGATTCACCACATATCAATAATCGAGATAATGTGTATCAGGAAGGTAACAATCCTCATACAAACAACAATACTGACCAAATGATGAATGATGAAATATTCAAAAGATTTATGCAGTTCATGCAACAGCAGGCGAGAGCGGCTCCTGTTCAAAATGTTGGTGGAAACACTGAAAACTCCCGGACGGTCACCGCTAAACAGTTCAAGGAGCTGGGACCACCGGAGTTTAAGAGAGAGCCAAAACCACTTATAGCGGAAACATGGATAAAGTAGATCACCAAGATATTTGATGTCTTGGAATGCTCTGAGGAGCAAAAGGTTCCCTTTGCCGCCTTTATGTTGCGAGAAGAGGCAGATTACTGGTGGGAATCGATTAAGCGTACTCAACCTATCGCACTGAAGATGTCTTGGGAGAAGTTCCAAGAGCTGTTCAATGACAAATACTTTTCCAAAAGTGTTCGTCACATGAAGGAGGTGGAGTTCATCAAATTAGAGCAGAATAATATGACCGTGTCGCAGTATGAGGCTAAATTTGCTGAGTTGTCCCGGTTTACGTCCCACTTGGTGGATAATGAAGAGCGAATGACGCGAATATTTTTGTGAGGTTTAAAACCTGAGATACGTCAACATCTTATTTCTCATAAACTGTGTTTGTATTCAAATGTTGTGAATAAGGCTCAGTTAGTGGAGCGCGATAATGAGTCAACGCAACTAAAAGAGAGCAGTCGACAAAATGATAATACCAGTGAGAGCAGTCATCGAAGCGGTGACAACAAGCGTGGAGGGAATCAACATGCCAGAAATGGTATCCACTTCGGTGGTAATCAGGGCCAAAACAATAAGAATTGTCATTTCAAGAAGAAGAGATTCAACAATGATGGAAAGACGTCAGCACCAACACCCGTTGTTAAGGAAGGAGAACGACCACCTATCATATGTTTCAAATGCGGAGGGGAGGGGCGCATCAGTCCAAACTTCGCGATGCCGTCTAAAGCATGTTATAATTATGGAAGAGAAGGTCATTTAGCTCGATTTTGTCATTTACCAAAAACAAGTTCAGTCAGGATGGAGACACCAAAGGCCGTCCCAAAAAAGTCAAAACCGGTAGTACAAGGGAGAGCGTTTGTTGTGACCTCCCAAAAAGTAAGGAACCCGAATGAGGTCATCACGGGTAAGCTTATCATAAACTCTAACGAAGTCTATACTTTATTTGATACCGGTTCTACCCATTCTTTTATTTCTCCTACTTGCGCTCATCGATTAAATTTGACTCCGGAGAAATTAGACTTTGACTTATCTGTTCAAACTCCATTGGGAGAAACCTTCATTACATCCACGGTTTATAAGTCTTGTTTGGTTCAAGTTGGTACCCACACATTACCTATCGATCTTATTTCATTAAAAATACTTGCATTTGACGTGATTTTAGGGATTGATTGGTTAACTACTCATCATGTAAAAATTGATTATTTTCGTAAGGTTGTTAGCTTTCATATTTCTAATCGACCTATTATGTGAATTCAAGCAACCAAACCATTAAAATCAATCGCTGTCATCTCAAACCATAAAGCTATTCGTTTATTGAAAAACGGATGTCAAGCTTTCTTAGCTCATGTCACGGATCTAAACAAAAATACGTCAGTTTTGAATTATATTTCTATTATTAATAAATTTCCTGACGTATTCCCTGAAGAACTTCCTGGCCTACCCCCAGAGCGTGAAATTGAATTTTGTATCGACCTTGAACCCGGTACAAAACCCATTTCCAAAGTCCCATATCGAATGGCTCCTATTGAACTTCAGGAGTTAAAGATCCAACTGAAGGAATTGTTAGACATTGGCTTTATTCGTCCTAGTACTTCTCCTTGGGGTGCTCCTGTTCTATTCGTAAAGAAGAAAGATGGAAGTATGCGACTTTGTATTGATTATCGGGAGTTGAATCATGTCACCATAAAAAATAGGTACCCATTGCCACGTATTGATGACTTGTTTGACCAATTGCAAGGAGCACAATTCTTTTCAAAGATCGATCTTCGTTCTGGATATCATCAGCTGAAGGTTAGAACTGAGGATATTCCAAAGATGGCTTTCAGAACTCGGTACGGGCATTATGAATTCCTAGTCATGCCCTTTGGATTGACTAATGCTCTTGCTGCCTTCATGGATATGATGAACCGAGTATTCAAGGAATATTTGGATCACTTTGTGGTCGTCTTTATTGATGACATCCTTATTTATTCTAAAAGCCATGAAGATCATGAGCAACACTTGAGGCTGGTACTCCAAAAGCTTCGTGAATACAAGCTTTATGCCAAGTTGAAGAAATGAGACTTCTGGCTGGAGGAGGTAGCATTCCTTGGGCACGTAGTATCAAGTCATGGAATATCTGTTGACTCGACAAAGATTGAAGCTATTCAAAGTTGGGAGCAACCTAACTCAGTGACCGAAGTACGTAGCTTTCTTGGTTTAGCGGGTTATTATCAGAGATTCGTGGAAGGATTTTCTCGAATCGCTACTCCATTAACTCAGCTGACTCGAAAAGATACAAAGTTCGGTTGGAGCAAAGAATGTGAGAAGAGTTTTCAAGAACTCAAGAGGAGACTCATTTTAACACCTGTTCTAACAATAATATCTGGCTCGGAGGGATTTGCCATCTACAATGATGCTTCGAGCAAAGGGTTGGGATGCGTTCTCATTCAACATGGAAAAGTCATAGCCTATGCATCAAGATAACTCAAGGAATATGAGAGGAATTATCCTACTCATGATCTAGAGTTGGCAGCTATTGTCTTTGCACTTAAAATTTGGAGGCATTACTTGTATAGGGAGAAGGTGGAGATCTTTACGGATCATAAAAGCCTCAAATATTTCTTCACTCAAAAGGAACTCAACATGAGACAACGACGTTGGCTTGAACTGTTAAAAGATTATGATCATACCATTCAATACCATCCTGGAAAAGCGAACGTGGTAGCTGACACATTGAGTAGACGATCATATGAAAGTACGAGTGCGATATTGTCAACAAAAAGGCCCATTTTGTGTGACTTGCAAAGGATGGAGATAGAGTTAAAGACTCCAGCGACCCATGTGATGATGGCGAATATACGAGTAGAACCAACTTTAATCGATAAAGTTAAAGCTGCTCAAGCTACAGACCTGGAGTTGATGCGTATGAGGAATAAAGTGTAAGAAGGTGTTACGCCGGAAGCAAGAATTGATGAAGAAGGAATACTTCGAGTCAACTCCAGACTTTGTGTTCCTAACAACCCTGATTTAAAGTATGAAATCATAATGGAGGTGCACAACACACCGTTTGTAATCTATCCTGGGAGTACCAAAATGTATCATGACCTTCGTCATACATTTTGGTGGAGCAATATGAAGCGAGATATAGCGCTGTTTATCTCAATGTGTCTAACTTGTCAACGAGTCAAAGCGGAGCATCAAGTACCAAAAGGTCCATTGCAACTACTTGAAATTCCAGAATGGAAGTGGGAGCACATTACCATAGATTTCGTTACCGGTCTTCCTAAGGTTTCTCAAGGTATAGATGCGATTTGGGTCATTGTTGATAGATTGACCAAGTCTGCTCATTTCTTACCGATACGAGAAACTTATACACTTGAATATCTTGCTCGTATGTACATAAACGAGATTGTAAGACTGCATGGTATGCCAGTATCCATAGTTTCTGATCGAGACCCAAGATTCACTTCACGATTTTGGGTTAGTTTACAAAAAGTTATGGGCACGGATTTACGATTTAGTTTGGAATATCATCCTCAGACGGACGGATAATCAGATAGGACTATTTAAACTCTAGAAGATTTATTAAGACTCTGTGTCCTTGACTTCAAGGGAAGTTGGGACAAGTTCTTACCATTAGTGGAGTTTTCCTACAACAACAGTTATCAAGCAAGTATTGGCATGGCTCCATTCGAAGCATTGTATGGAAGAAAATGTCGTTCTCCAGTATGCTGGGATGAGGTGGGTGAAGCAACGTTGTTGGGACCGGAGTTGGTACGCATGACTACAGAAAAGATTCAAGAGATCCGACAACGTATAAAAATCTAACAAGATCGACAAAAGAGTTATGCTGATCTTCATCGAAAGGACGTGGAATTTGATATAGGAGATCATGTGTTCTTACGTGTTGCTCCATGGAAAGGAGTTACGAGATTTGGAAAGAGAGGAAAGCTCAATCCTCGATTCATCGGTTCATTTTTAATCCTCGATCGAGTAGGAACTGTGGCTTATAGACTCGCTTTACCGCCAAGTATGTCTCGTATTCATAACGTTTTTCACATATCCATGTTACGTAAATATGTGGAAGACCCGAACCACATTATTGAGTTAGAACCGGACGGAATAGAAGAGGATTTGACGTATGAAGAAGTTACTGTTCAAATCTTGGATAAGAAGGAACATATTCTACGCTCCAAGGTTATACCTCAAGTCAAAATTTTGTGGAGAAATCACGATGTTGAGGAAATGACTTGGGAGTTAGAATCTGAAATGAAGTCAAGGTATCCTTACCTCTTTGACATACCAGGTACGTACCCTAATTTCGAGGGCAAAATTTCATAAGAATGGAAGGTTGTAAGACCCCAACTTTTATAAATAAAGTTGAATTTTCTATAAATATCATTTTTGAATATTATGGAGTTAATTTGATATAATATTATAGTTGTGGGTAATATTTATAAATTTTACAAAGTACGTAAGTTGTTATATAATATTCAATTGGTCGGAGAATATTCATTTTAACAGAGAATATTCGTATAACGGCACAATCATTGGTGGACCCCACAACGAAATTATTGTCGGATTGAGAAAATGACAAAAATATTTTATTAAAAATAACGGCAGAAGTTTTACCATTGATACTATTGAACTACTCGGTAGTAAAAGTACAATAACACGTGTGGTTGCATAGTAGCACACGGTATTGATTATTAATGCTTATGTGAGAAGTCACTCAGTTTGATTCAATTATTGTCAGTTAATAATATGAATTATTTAGCGATAATGAAGTTCTGTTTTATTCGTATTATTAACGTAATAAAACAGAAACATCTTTTTATATAAAACAGAATAATTTATTAAAGTTATTCTATAAATAGAATATATTATATTTTATTTAAAAGATTTTTCTTTAAATATGGACCGTCAGATTAAAGTAATCAATCTGGACCGTTCATGGATTAGTTACTATGCATTCTATTTTTCTATAAATAGCAGCTCATTCCTTCATTATTTCTTACGAATTCACTAAACTCCAGAGAGAGAAACTATAGAGAGAAACTATAGAGAGAGAGAAGAAAAGTATTCCGCTACTTAACTACTTCCTTATTTCAGTTCTTCTTTAAAAATGGTAAGGGGTGTTATTCTTTCTTATTCATGAAGAGAACTTTTGTTATTTCATTTCTTATTATTTTGTTGGAATAACCTGTATACGCGGTCTACCCTATACTTGGTGACATTCTTCTATTATTCTGTTGGAACATCCTGTCTGCGTGTTTTACACCGGACCTAGTTCCGTTTTTATTATTATTGGAACATCTTGTCTGTGTGTTTTACACCGGACCTGGTTTCGTCTTGTTATTATTCTGTTAGAACATCCTATCTGTGTGCTTTACACCAGACCTGGTTCCATTGTTTACTATTCTGTCAGAATATCCTGTCTGTGCATTTACGCCGGACCTGGTTCCATTATTTATTATTCTGTTGGAATATCCTGTCTGTGCGTTTACGCCGGACCTGGTTCCATTATTTATTATTCTGTTAGAATAACCTGTCTGTGCGGTCTATCGCATGCCGGGTGATTTCTTTTGTTATTCCATTCTTTATTATACTTAGTTGGTTAAGTTTTAACTTCTATACTCCATGAAATTAGTGGAATATCCTTGATAATTGCGTTTTATCCAGTATCTTTTCATGAAAATATTATTCTAAGCATTCTTGAATTTTACTCCACAAAGCAGTATCATGTTGACAATTTGGACGTTGTTAATTCTTGGATAAATTAATTCTTGAACTTATTTTATTGAATTCTTATATCATTGTCATCATCCTCATGTTTATAAAATGTTGAAAGTTATCTGTGGCCTGTACCGCATAGATGGACTTGGTATGATTATGACCAGGGATTATTCGGTATAATCATGACCGTAATGTCACAAGTGATGTGGTAAAAGTCCTCATTGGCCCGTAGTGCGTTGATGAACAATTGTTGGCATGATCATGACCATTACTGAATACACAAATATTCTTGGCCCGTAGTGCATGGATAATTGTGGTCGTGATACTAAAGAATATCCTTGGCCATAGTGTAGGGGTGATTCGATGATATGGATTATTTTGTTAAGCTGAGTCCCATCAACAACAGTGTTGAAAAACCTTTTAAATCATAGAAGATAGTAGATTTTATTCTCTACTTGACTCTTTTAATGGATTGCTTGTTCCGCTACAGTTAAACTTGATGTTCGTTATATTTTATCAGTTTAACACTGTTGAAGGCTAATGATAATTTATTCTGCATTATCTTAGTCATAATATTTCTTACTGGGCTAGTTGAGCTCACCCTTTCTTTCACTATTCTCTTCAGGAAATGAGAATATAGCTGGGACGAGTCGGGGAACGGAGTGATGGACCAGATGATAGTATTAGTTGTCCTCACTATTCTGTTAAATAGTGTGACAATAATTGTAATGAGGACTCCTTTTGAGTTTGTATAGTCTCTAGTAGACAATAATTGTATTCAAACTCACAGTTAAGTTTTACCGTATTGTACACGACAGTTGTATTAGTAAGTTGTATTTGTATTCTGTACCATATATCTGACGACCCAAGATGGGTGATGTATACCTAATTTTGGGGGCGTCACAGCGGGAAAATGCATCAGCAGGCGTGTTGAAGGCATTAGCATTGTACTGATGCATTAGATCTTGACGCTGGGCCAACTATAGAAATTGATTCTTTGAAGCCCTGATTGGTGGCTCATGCCTTGGTTCCGCTGCAACTGGGGGTGAGGGTTGTCGAATCATAATATAGCCTTCTCCACGTGGATGTGATCTCGCCCCATCCCATGCCTTATACTTCTCAATTGTTGCATGATCAATGATTGCCATGGGGTGTTGGATAGGTTTGGAAGGTTTCTATTGCACTCCAGCTTTACGGTACAAGTCAGTGATTAAGAATCCATGCAGCAAACCTCCCGTAGTGCTCCCGCGTAACACCCGGTCAATGGACTCTTGAATGCACTCCCCTACATCAACATTATAGAATGCAATTGAGTTGTCCACATGGAAATGGTGATGAACAATACCATACAATAGCCGAGCTCGTGCCTTAGTGACATCGGTCTGATGGCGAGTGGGCATTAAACGGGCACACAAAAATGCATACCAAGCTTTTCCATATCGACTATGTGCAGAGTGGGGAAAACTTATCTTTTCATTTGTTCCGGTTTGAATTACCCATTGAGTACCTGGTTTACATAGTCTAACAACCAACTCGTCTAAATCGGGCAATCCATCTTCATATCTGTCATCTTGTGGTGTCTTTAACCCAAAATACTCATTGATAGCATCGGCATGAAACGCCACCAGTTTCCCCCGGACCATGACTATGTGATTGACATGTTCCATTGCATTGGCGTAAAACTCTTTCACTATGTTGATTGCCGCTGGAAGTGGTTGTTCAACCAACTAAAACCAATTCCGCTCTACAATTTGCAAAGCCATGTTGCCATCCAAATTAGCATTCGACATCAACCCACGTTCGAGAACCAATGTTTTCTTGTCAATGGTTGACTTGAATCGGTTAGCGGCCCTCTCACTAACAAACCTTGTGTGATCGTATTGAGGCCGAGCGGTGGAGGAGGATGGGCGTCGTCTTTTGTGGGAAGACATGGAGGTTCGTGGGGTGAGTAGGCTTAAAGTGCGGTTTAGAAATTTTATCAAACAGGTGGCGAGCGCACTGAGTTTTTCCCCATAATTAGTATGTTTGTGTTATCTTGCTACCCAAATTTTGAAAACACACACCCAATAACCCAGCTGTTCTACTTACTTGGTATCAAGAAAAGAGAAGATGATTTGAGCAAGAAGTAAGTTGTTCCTCCCTTGAATAGTTGTGCATTCCTCGTTAGATTGGTGTCCTCAATTGAAAGGGGTTGTGCACAGAATGAGTTTGATGTAGAATTGGAGTGTAGTGTGTACAATTAATATGAATTTGATTATATATATATATATAGTTGGGGTTCATATAGGAGATGGGCAACCAACATGGGTTGGAAGATGGAATGGGAGTGGGTGTAATGGGAATAGAATTTGAAAAGGAGAAGGATTGATGGGGTGTTGTCATTAGTGTTGGAGTTATAGAGTGTTGGAAGTTGAAGTGGTGTAGGAGAAGTGGATGAATTTGATTTGGTGAAGGAGAGGCAAAGTGGGAGTTATGGTTAAGGACACGTCGTGTAATACAAGTAGGCGCCTGGAAAGTAATCGCAGCGCGACCCACACTGCAACGAAGGTGTAGGTAGCGCGCCCCACTCTAGGAGGTCAGGGAGATGGTGGGAGAGCAGCGCGCCCCGCGCTAAGTATAGCTCTTGGAGAGCGTGCCCCGCGCTAGGTGGTCAGTGAGCAGAGGATCCGTAGCGCACCCCGCGCTGTGAATGATGCGCCCAGCACTGAGATGTCGGCGAAGTGGGGTGCCTGCGCTGCATGGCATAAAGGACTGGGCTTGTAGCGTGCCCTGCGCTAAGAGTGTATAATGGATAGCGCGGCCCGTGCCATGAGGTCAGAATTGATTTCCTTCTTCATCCTGCAAATCATTCAGAATTGACGTAAAAATTCTACGAAAGCTAATACTTAGATTTGATTATAAACTATCTTATAAAGAAATAGAGTGTAGAACATGGGTTACCTCCCAAGTAGCACTAGTTTTAACGTCGTAAGCCCGATGGTGCCTCTTAGGTCACTGAGCATCGGCGAGGGTAATGTTGACGGCATCCCAGTTCGCATCTCTGCCCCAGTAATGCTTTATCCGTTGACCATTGACCTTGAATGTCTCCAAAGTATTTCAACTGTAGAGTTCGATTGCGCCATGTGGGAACACTGTTTTGATGGTGAATGGTCCCGACCACCTTGACTTAAGCTTTCCGGGGAACAACCGTAATCGTGAGTTGAACAACAACACTAATTGCCCCGGCTCGAAAGTTCGGTGCATGATCTTCTTATCGTGCCATTTCTTGACGTTCTCCTTGTATAGTTTAGCATTCTCGTATGCCTGAAGTCAGAATTCATCGAGCTCATTTAGTTGTAGTAGCCTCTTTTCACCCACAGCTGCTTGATCAAAGTTTAGTTTCTGAATGGCCCAGTAGGCCTTGTGCTGTAGTTCGACTGGCAGGTGACAGGCCTTTTTGTATAGTAGTTGATATGGTGACATCCCGATTGGTGTCTTATAAGCAGTCCGGTATGCCCATAATGCATCATCTAACCAGAGCGACCAATCCTTTCGATTCGGGTTCACCACTTTTTCTAGAATTTTCTTTACCTCTCTGTTCGATACTTCAGCTTGCCCACGGGTTTGGGGATGATAAGCCGTCGCCACCTTGTGCTTGACCCCATACTTTGCCAAGAGAGTTGTAAATGATTTGTTGTAGAAGTGACTACCTTCGTCACTTATAATGGCTCTCGGTGTGCCAAACCTCGTAAAAATGTTTTTCTGCAAGAATTTGAGCACCACCTTGGCATTGTTAGTCGGTAGTGCTACTGCTTCAACCCACTTTGAGACATAATCCACTGCAAGCAAAATATACTGATTGGAAAATGAGAAAGGGAATGGCCCCATGAAATTGATGCCCCATACATCGAAAATTTCAACTTCTAAGATAGTTTGGAGTGGCATCTCATTCCTTTTTGATATGTTGCCGACTCGTTGACATCTATCACAAATTTTAACAAATTGATGGGCGTCTTTAAATAATGTAGGCCAATAAAACCCTGCTTGAAGGACTTTTGTTGATGTTCTTTCACTACCATAGTGTCCCCCATACGCCAACGAATGGCACTCATGCAGTATACTATGTACCTCGCTGTAGGGCACACACCTTATGACCATCTTGTCTGCGCATTGTTTGAATAGGTATGTCTCATCCCACATATACCACTTGACATCATGAAGGAAGTTCTTCTTTTGTTATCTTGTAAGATCAGGGGGGAGCATGTTGCTCACTAAATAGTTCACGAAGTCCGCGTACCATGAAAATTCTACATTTAACCCAAACAATTGCTCATCCGGGAATGACTCTTTGATGACGCACTTATCCTCTTCTTGTGTACCTGGATTATCCAGCCTAGACAAATGATCAGCGGCTTGATTCTCCGTCCCCTTTCTATTCTTTATTTCTAGATCAAACTCTTGAAGAAGGAGAATCCACCAGATAAGGCGTGGTTTAGCATCTTTCTTCGCAATTAGATACCGAATAGACGAATGGTCTGTGTAAACTATCACCTTAGTCCAGATCAAGTATGCCCGGAATTTGTCAAATGCACTGTAAACAATTCCTTTTCCGTAGTTGTATAATTCATTTGAGTCTCCATGAGTGTCTTGCTTGCATAATAAATGGCGTGAAATACCTTTTCTCGCCGTTGTCCCAAAACAGCCCCAATTACATAGTCGCTTGCATCACACATTAGCTCGAAAGGTATATTCCAATTTGGTGCGACGATCACGGGGCTGTAGTTAATTTCTTCTTCAACAACTCGAAAGCTGACTTACATTCCTTATCAAAAATAAACACATAGTCCTTCTCTAAAAGACTGCACAACGGTTTTTCAATTTTAGAGAAGTCTTTTATGAATCTTCTGTAGAACCCATCATGTCCCAGAAAACTTCTGATTCCTTTCACTGAGCTCGGTGGAGGCAGTTTCTCGATCGTGTCCAACTTAGCCTTGTCAACATCCAGTCCTTGAGCCGATACCTTATGGCCCAAAATTATACCTTCCTCAACTATGAAGTGGCATTTTTCCCAGTTAAGTACAAGGTTTGTATCTTCGTATTGCTATAACACCATTACCAAATTCCCAAGGAATGTATCAAAATTGTCTCCATAGACATAAAAGTCATCCATGAAGACTTCCACATTTTTCTCCACCATATCGGAGAAAATGGCTATCATACACCGTTGGAAAGTAGCCGATGCATTACATAACCCGAATGACATTCTCCTGAACGCGAATGTACCGTAAGGGCACGTAAATGTAGTCTTCTCTTGATCCTTAGGAGCGATGGCAATCTGGTTATAGCCCGAGTATCCATCCAATAGACAGTAAAATTCGTGACCCGCCAATCTGTCCAACATTTGGTCGATAAAGGGTAGCAGAAAATGATCTTTTCGGGTTGCCTTATTCAATTTCCTATAATCAATGCACACCCTCCAACCTGTTACTTTTCTTGTCAGTATTAACTCGTTATCTTCGTTTTGTACCACAGTCATTCCCCCTTTCTTCGGCACACAATGAACCGAACTAACCCACTTACTGTCGAAAATTGGGTAGATGATTTCGGCATCAAATAATTAAAGAATTTCCTTCTTTACTACTTCCTTCATAATTGGGCTAAGTCGTCGTTGTTCCTCCACCGTTGGTTTTGCATCATCTTCCATCAAAATCTTGTGCATTCAAAACGAAGGGCTAATTCCCTTGATATCCGTGATTGTCCACCCTATCGCTGCTTTATGTTCCCTAAGCACCCTCAGTAACTTTTCTTCCTGTAAATCGTTAAGTGCAGCAGAAATAATTATAGGTAAAGAATTTGAATTGCCTAAATACGCATACCTGAGATGTTTAGGGAGTGGCTTGAGTTCCAGAGTTGGTGGCTCCTCCAATGATGGTTTCAATTTCTCTGTGGCTATCTCCTCAGTGTGTAAAAGTTCAAATGGTGCTCTAAATCTGCTAACCCATGGCAATGAGTCTATGATTTGTAAGTAATCCACCAATTCTGGGTCGTCGACCTCTTCATCCCCCAGTAAAGTTATTTCTAACGGATCGTTGACCAAACTCTTGCTCATATCTTCACTGATGATTTGCTCAACTAGATCCATTTGAAAACATTCTTCCTCATCTGGAGGGAATTTCATGGCCTTGAACACATTAAATTTGATTTCTTGATCTTGGACCCTCATAGTTAGTTCTCCTTTTTGTACGTCTATGAGTGTCCTATCCGTGGCCAAGAAAGGTCTCCCTAGGATAATTGGGATGTTCTTGTCCTCTTCAAAAACCAGAATGATAAAGTTTGCGGGGAATATAAACTTATCCACCTTAACCAATATGTCTTCCACTATGCCTCTCGGATATGTAACTGACCTATCCGCCAATTGCAATGAAATATTCGTAGGCCTTGGCGCGGGCAAACCCAATTCTGTGTATACTGACAATGGCATAAGATTCACACTCGCCCCCAAATCACATAAACACTTACTAAAATGCATATTCTCGATTGTGCATGGGATAGTGAAACTCCCCGGGTCCTTAAGTTTTGGTGGTAATTTCTGCTGTAATACTGCACTACACTCCTCTTTTAGTGCAACTGTCTCAAAATCTTCCCATTTCTTCTTCCTTAACAGAATCCCTTTCATAAATTTCGTGTAGCTCGGCATTTGCTCTAGGGCTTCTGCAAATGGTATGTTAATCTGAAGTTTCTTGAAAATTTCTAAAAACTTAGTGAACTGCTTATCCAATTTCTATTTTTGGGCCCTCTGCTGAAACGGTGGTGGAGGATAAACAATTGGCTTGTTGATTAAATTTATGTCCTCACTTTGCTTATCCTCACCCTTGTTACCTTCAACCACGTTACTGTCATGAACTTTTTCCTCTGGTGTCGCTGAATTTTCTGCACTGTTACCCACGAGATGTTTTCCACTTCTCAACATAATTGCTTGACATTGCTCATGACTACCCTTCGAATTTCTCTTAGTGTCACTTGGTAACGTTCCTTATGGTCTATTATTTAATGCTAACGCAATCTGTCCTATCTGATTTTCTAAATTCTTGATAGCCATCCCTTGTGATTTCATTGCCATTGCTTGATTCTTCATAGCCACCTCATTGCTTGTGATGTATTTTGTCACCAACTCCTCTAGATCTGATTTTCTTTCCTGATGATGAGCTGGTTGTTGATGATTCTGAAAACCTGGGGGATACGATGATCGTGGACCTTGATTTTACTGGTTATTGCTCCACGAGAAATTTGGGTGGTTCCTATTCCCCTAGTTGTAAGTATTTTGGTATGTATTTTGCAGAATTCTGTTGTAGCTACCTACAAATTGCACTGATGCTGGATTGATTGCGCACTGATCTGTAGGATGGTCACCTGCGCACAATTCACATACCACTGCATCCTGTTGTACCGGGGCCCCTGTCATGGCATCCAACTTCTTGGACAGCGCAGAAATCTGTGCTTGTATAGCTGTCACCCCATCTACTTCCAAAACCCCAGCTGCCTTTGCCTGTGTCATTCTTGCTGTGGGCCACTGGTAGTTATTGGCCGCCATGGTTTCAATCAAATTGTAGGCTTCCTCGTAACTCTTAGCCATGAATGCTCCGCCCGACGCTGCATTAATACTCGTTCTGAGATTCCCATGTAGTCCGTTGTAAAAGGTGTTCATTTGCAGCCACTTCGGTAATCCATGATGCGGGCACTTTCTGAGTAACTCCTTGTATCTCTCCCATGCCTCATATAACGACTCCCCATGTTGCTGCTTAAACATCGTTATCTCGTTCCTCATCTTTGCAGTTTTCGCCGGTGGGAAGAATTTGGCAAGGAATTTCTGAGCTAAGTCCTCCCATGTAGTTATCAAACCTGGCGGTAGAGAATGCAACCAACTCTTCGCCTTGTCCCGTAAAGTGAATGGTAACAAGCGAAGTCTCACCGAATCATCTGACACCCCATTGTACCTAAAAGTGTTGCAAATTTCCAGAAAGCTGACTAGATGTTCATTCGGATCATCATTAGCCAATCCCCCAAACTGAACTAAATTCTGAATCATTTGAATCGTCCCAGGCTTGATTTCAAATGTATTAGCGGCTATTGCGGGCCTGGAAATGCTTGACTGCAGTTCAGTCACTTTGGGTTTGGCAAAGTCCCTTAATGCTTTTTGATCTTCAGCTGCCATTGCTTCTTCCTTATCAGAGTTTTCAAATTTGTCCCTTGTTTCCTTGACCCACTTACTTAACCTTTGAAACCTTCTCTCAATGTCGTCCTCAAAAGGAATCAAGTCTGGATTATTGGATCGAGTTTGCATAAACCACTTTAAAAAACCTGAAATAAGAAGAACAAAACAAAAATAACAGGTGTTTAAGTAAAACTGGACTAATTAAACTGATATTGCAAAATAATAAAATCTATACTAAGTCCCCGGCAACGGCGCCAAAAACTTGTTGGGTAAAATCTATATACGCACAACACGCAAGTATACGTAGTCAACAAGTAGTTTAATAGTAAGTAAAGTATCGTTCCCTGAGAGACTTTGCAAGAAATTAACCTCGCAACTATCAATCTTCTATTAATCCTAATTTTATTAAACTAATCAATTTCCAGTTTATAGCAAAAATATTAAAATTATTAAAAATCAACTAAATACCAACAAACCCTAAAACTGAATTTTCAAACAAATATTGGAGAATTAGGCTTGTAACTTCACTCTAAGTATCCCTTTGATTATTATCCCCTTATTCCAGTTTAATTCACTATCTCAGTTTATTAATCAAGAACACATAAATAGTATTAACCACCTTTCGATGCATTAACACCGTATTAACCCAAATCTACAATTAAGATAGAATTAAGTTAAACACCTTAATCAATCAACTCACTATATCTCTATGTGAATTCTAATTAAATAAGGTTTAAGTCCAAGTTCTCTTCATGATTACATGCGATGTCAAGCATATCTCTACCCTAACATACATCAAGATTCTGTTCATTCACAGAAATCAAGAACACATGCTATATTAATTAAGTCTAGTTTTATATGTCATCTCTCGAATTCATACAAATCCACATAAAATTGTTGATCAAGCAATTCATAAATTCAAGCTCAAATTAATATAGATAAATAGCATAATAGCTTTATTAAACTGAAAACTGAGGTTACATAATCATTGTTCCACTTAAAGATCCATTATAAGCCTAATAAGTAATTTAGTTTATAGCTAATGAATTAAATATTGAATAAATAAAAGAAAACATCATCCCAATTACAGAATATTAAAATTAGATGAGAATAGTAATACACCACCCTTCTCGCCCTTCAAATCTGAAATCTTCGTGAAATTATTATTCTTCTTCGTTCCTCCAAGATTTTGCTCTCTAATCTCGTTCCCCAAAGTGTGTCTAGATCTCTCCCCATTATTTCACACTTAGCCTTAAAAATAGTCTCAACTCAGCTCCATACATCAATCCTAATCCAACTCTAACTCTCCCCATGTGCAAATCTAAATCAATTTCAAAATCAACCACTCAACACAAAATAAACAAACAACCATCCCACACTCTTATTATGGTCACATTACATACAGAATTAATAGTTCCCAATATAACCCAACTTCCAGCACAAAATCAATTTTTCTCAACTAAAAGTACCGATGCAGCGCGCCCTGCGCTGCACAACACACGCCGACAGTGCGCTCCGCGCTATGCAATCAGAAGCTCCCGAATTGCTCAAAATCTCCATCCAATTATAACATTTTGATAGACCCATGGGTTATCCTGCAACAAAAAAACAACCCATCAAAAGTAACATGAAATTACCAAAAACTAACAATATATCAAGCTAAACGAACATATATCGTAGATTAAAAACCTACTCATCAGTCACGAACGAACCATAAGTATGAGTTTTAAGAACTCGTACTTAACCTAATATTCTCTACTTAAAACCTATCTATCTGTTATATACCTGAGAAAGGAATCACCCTATCAATATACATATAGCAAATAGCGCGACACAAACATTTTAATGATTATCAGTGCCAAAAACTAAGTGGTTATTACACCAAGTACAATTCAACTCCCATACGAAGAATCATACAATTTAGCTGCTGACATGAGTCCTCAATTGAAATCCCCACTTAATTCTAACTTCCTTCTCAATACGAATTTCATTTAATCTGTATTCATAATCCTTTCCTGAATCTGTACCAATTCATAGTATAACTGACACACAACAATCTTTGCTGTAAACTTTTTAATCATTAGATTGATTCTTTTCCCTGCTATCACCTTATCAGATCACGGGGTGATCTCATCGTATATATTACGATTCATTTATATGCTTTGATCGTTTTGTTTTACGATCTCCTATCTTTGCAATTTTGGTCTTTTAGACTCTATCTATTCATGACTACTGTTCACCTTTATTATTAGAGTTAGGGAACTCTGTATCTTTTATAACCCGCCGAGATTCGTCTTTGAATCTTACCGACACACTATCTCGATTTGAGTTAGTACTTATCCTAATCACTGCGGTTATTAGTCTCAGGTATTCCTACCTAAGGTTCATAACCTATAGCTTTGATACCAACTGTAGCAACCCCAAATTCGGGTCCCAAATCACCACAGATCTGGTATACTATTTCTATAATTATTGCGGAAGATATAAACATAAATTGTTTATACATTAAACATTACAAACTATTTCCCAAGGTCGAGTAACCTTAACTTATACACAATTCATACACTATCTAACGTATAATGTTATTATCATACTATACTATTACAATTTAACTGCACACATAATCCCAAGCTAAACTTGGCTTTGTCCTTTCCTGTATCCGACGTATTCGTCTTAATCTGTAATATTAATCATGATATAGCAAGGGTGAGCAATAAGTTTGCCCAGAAAGTTTAAGTTCAATAATTTAAGGATATATCATGATGGAAAGAATTAAACAAAAGCTTGCTACAGTTCTACAATATAATTGCGAACTAGCATGGACAAATTTTTACATAGCTGAACGAACATGGAACATGAACATATATATATCTGGACCGAATGGTAATGAAGGTGATCAGCCTTTCATACCTGATGAATACATGCATTATGCACAGAGTGCGATTTAATAATTCTTAGACATGGCAATCAACAATGATTAACCACAAGTATATTTGAATGAAACAACTCGAGGTCGAGTTAAGAAAAACTTTCCTATTTCATTGATTATCGTTACGCATTTTAATAAGCTTTGTCTGAAGACCTAATATATAAATAATATCGATATACAAATTAGAATAATATCATCACAATTTTAAAATAACCTAAACACATTAACACATAATCTTATCAATCTATAACACACATAAAACATATCCTCAAGTCAAATTTTGATAGTCTGAGTCGAGTCCAGCACAATTCTGACAACCCGACGGCCTAGTCAGACAATTTTCGAGTTTAAGTTCAATTAAACTCTTCCTAAACTATGACAACCCGGAAATCCGGATTGTCCAGAAATTAAGATTTAAAGAATTAGCTATTAATAAAATGAATTTTTATTAATACTATTCTGTGCTATGTGTTTATTAATCATTCTATAACCTAGAATGATTATAAGTCGGGAGGATTCTGGCTACGAGCTAGATTGAACGAGTAAGAATTTTCAAGACGAAAAAAAAAGTTATCCGGGAACAAAATATTTTTCGGGGAAAAAGACGAAATAGGCACTATTCATTAGTTTCTGCTCGGAGATTTATTTTGAAATTCCGAGAAGTTAACGATTACGTAAAATGTTGAGACGTGATGGAATATTCAATAATATTTCAGTTATGGCAAAAACGAAGTTTTCGCCTGTGGACGTAAAACCTAAGGGTTAGGAAAAGTAATTTCCGAGAATTTTAATGAGTACGTGTAATAACTAGGGTTATTATGCGTGAGAGATACAAGTATAATACTAGTTATTATACGAGTATAGTACGAAGATTAGTACGACGTATAATACGAATATCGTACGAGTGATATACGAAGAGAATACGAGAATGGAATGCGTAGAATACGATTAGTCTTAATGGACTTTGAGTTCATGGACTTTGTAGAATCCAATTGGACTTGGATTATGTCAAGCCCAATGATTTGTGAAATCAAGCCCAAGTTAAGCCCAATAAGAATTAGAGTTAAGGCCCAAACCAAGAAAAGAAACCGCGGATAGAACCGATGGGTAAACGGATGGGTAAAAACTATTGGGGCAACCCATGGGATGACCCATGGGCATGTGGGCCGGCCACTTGGCCACCAAGTAAGGGTGGTGGCCAAGTAAACTTGGTGGCTAAGGGATGGAGGAGGTGTGAATAGTAAGGAGGTGGGGGGCGAAATGACTAAATTGCCTTAGCCTTGAAAATCTATAAATAGAAAGCTAAACTTTCATTTTCTAGGATTTTGAAAATCCTAGAACTTGAGAGAGAGAGAGAGAGAGCTCGGTTGGGAGAGGAAGAGGAAGAGATTGAGCATGAATGCTCGGATCAAAAGTGATCGTGAAATAGAAAAGCTCGCAAATCGCCGGCTTTGTCTAACGGAAGAAGATTAAAGAAGAACGGTAATCCAAACCCTAGTTCTTCTAATTTTTCTTTAAGTTTTTATGTTTAAAAACATAACTTAACGAGAATAAGGAGTAAAAAAAGTTAAGAATGATTTCATATAGTTGAAATCATGAGAAAATAAGAAATAAGAAATAAGAAATTTAGTTTATAAATTTCTTATGGAAGTATAAGATTCGTAAGGATTTTGAGCGATCCGAATGAATTTTATGAATGAGTAGGTTAAATTAGTAAGGAATGATGTTCTATAACATCAAATTCCAAGAAAAAGTGAAATCATAATCCAAAATATCGATTAAAAACGAAGAACGCGAAGATCACGCGAAGAACACGAAGAACGATGTTGATGGACAAATTTAAAACCATCATAGTGTAATTGTTGTTAATGGAAAAGTTTAAAACCATCGTGTATAAGTTAAATGCTTATTGCTTGGTTAAGAACGTTAGAAACGTTCATGAAGAACGGATTAAAACGGAGCTATAATGAAGTTATGGCGAAATTTCGTAAAAGACGAACGAGAATTTAAAAGTTAGTAAATGAACCCGAATGTGTAGGGTTTCATTAAAATGTAAGAGAACATATAAAACATGAGTCATGGACTCAAGAACGAACGAATTCCGAGTTTGGATGACCGAATTACGGACGAACGAACGAAGAACGTTAAAAACGTTAAAATGAACAAAGAGTGAAGATTAAGCCAATTGAATGGCATGTTAACGGATTCAGAACGAATTTCTGTCTTTGGGTAATCGAAGTACGTAAGATAAGGAAGAGAATGGCTTTTGAACAACTTCGTTCTGAGTTATAACGAAGAAGTTATTAGATCGGAAAGTAAGCATCTCAAAATGAAGTTAACACTAAGAAAAATTTTCGGGAAGAAGGACTTGGCGCCGCAGCGCCAGTCATGCCTGGAGAGGTGGCGTTGCAGCGCGAGCTCAGCCATAAACTTCTAGAGAGTGGTGCCGCAGCGCTAGAGATAACAAAGGGTTCGGCGCCGCAGCGCCAGACCAAGGGAAGAGAGAGACATAGGTCGCGCCGCAGCGCGAGAGGAAAGAAAGGGCACGGCGCCGCAGCGCCAGTGCAGGGCACTACCCAGAAATGAGATTTTAACTATTCAATTTCTCGGGGGATGTGCAAGAAAGAAGTATGAACATATAGTTCACGAATTGTAACACTTAATCAAGTGTCTTAAACCTTTAATAAAGGTTGAACGAAAAGATTAAACGAGATTAAAAGATAAAGAATGTAGATGCGGGTTACGGAACCGATATCCAGGGACCGTAGTCGTAATGAACGAACGTGAGGGATTGCTATGATTGTGATTCCTTAGACGTTGAGTGATGAAGGTAATGAATAACATTCCGATGTTATGACATGGCATTGTAAGATGAACGTAAAGCGTATAGACGCTGTGAACGCAACGTTATTGCGATGAACGCTTGGTTTTAGCATACAATGAACGGTATGGCTTCGACATTAAGAAAGAATAATGAACATGGGGTTCATGGGATGGATAACGATCAAAAGTGATTAAAAACCTTGAATAAAGGTTGAATGAGAGATTAAGAGACGAGCAACGTGATTGAATGCGTAAACCATCTTTGTAAATCGTATTTGTGTTTGTTGAACGTTCTAAGTATACCCTAGTTGTATGACCTAGACGTTGATGAAAGTAGTAAGTAAGATACGAATGTTATCAAGAAAGCCGTAAGGTAATGAAGAATGTTGATTAACCATGAACGGTGAAGAAACTAAATTGAAGATAATAACGTATAACGTTAACGTATAACTTGGATAAATGTTCCGAGTGGAAGGAACTGGACGTTTTAAGGTATGAATAAATTCATATGAAATGGTTAACGCTATGACCTCATAGTATTGACATTGAATGATCGTTCCGAGTGTACAAAAGACTGTATGACTTAGACGATAAAGAATGAATCCTGAGGTATGGCATTTAGTTGCCAGAAAGCCGTAAGGAATATGAATTTGACTTAACGAACATTATAGTTTAATAGTTCGGATAAGTTAGATGAATTTAAGTTTTGGTACAATCGTAACCTTTGATGGTTGTCATATGGACTACTAGCAAAGATACGATGTGTGCTGAGTCTTAGGAGAGTTATAAGAAGAAGATAAGAATGTAAATCATCAAAGATGATAAATGTATGAATAAGACATCTCAGTATGTCATATAGCCGTAATCTGGTAATGAAAGTTAGTCGCGTAAGCTTAAATTATAAGAACACGAACCTTAAGAAGTAAAGTTAAGTAAACCAATGCGTAAGTCAAGTATATGACTAATTGGTGTACGTGTTATTTCCTTATGTGTTATATAGGAATTTGGAATGAGTAGTTCAGCATAAACTATAAGCTGTAGCTGTGCGTAAGGCAAGTTTCCTAACTTCATTTATATTTTAAATGAATGCTAGTTTCTAAAACTTCTCAGATGTTGAACTTGAGAAGTTCTGTCTATGTGCGAATGTGTGATATTTGTACAAAGTGGTAGAATGTATGAGGCCTTGTGCCACAATGTGAACACTTTGGTGTTTCTTTGAGATGAAATGTTTCTGTGATTGAACTGTTCAATACAAGTATATTCTGTTTATACGTGAACCGTTATTTTTCAATCTGTGCTAATGATTCTAGCTAAACAGAATGTGTATGAAAAAGGTAGAAGAATGAAAGTATTGCAAAGTAAAATTGAATGATGTTTTAAGATGATAGGAATCGAGACTATTCCTATTATTCAAGATGCTTCATAACCTTTGTTCGGTTATTGAAGTTCTAAAGAAATGTTTGAATTCTGAACTTCTTTGTTCAAACTGTTATGACTTGCTGGGCAATTGAATGCTCACACTTTCTTTAAATGAAACACATTTTCAGTGAACGATGTTAGAAAGAACTTAAGGATTCCGTAGAGATCAAGCTAACGGTATCCAGATGAAGTGTCATTCCAAAATGTGAATGAGCGAGAAGATCAAATGAAGACTTGTAATATAGAAAGATGAATTAAACTAGAGAATAGTTTAATGAACGTTTATGTGTCCTTGGTAGCGGATAAAAGACACTCTTGTAAGATGAAAGGAATAATGTAATTTTCATTATCTGTAATGAGAAAGGTTATAAGGTTTCGAGAACCTGAGAATTAAGAATGTATGTTGTTATATTTCAATATATAATGATGTATTTTGGATGAATGATGTACTCGTGACGTACGGAATTCGGGTGTGAAGATAGACTGGATTTTGGGGCGTTACAGGTTGGTATCAGAGCTGATAGGTTATAAATCTTAGGTAAGAGTACCTAAGACTGTAATCGTAGAGAGAAGGATAAGAAGATCACCACGTGATCATAGTAAATCGTAGTAATTGATGTGTTGTTAAACGATGAATGATTTATAGCTAATGCTATGAATGAATGGTACTACGAAGTAGTACGGGAAGAAGAACTCAGATTGAGTTATAAAGGTTAGCATACGAATTAAAGAAAATTCGTATTAAGTAAAGAGGAAGTAAGAAGTTTTAAGATTTCAATTGAGGACTCATGTGATGGTTGAGTTGTATGAACCTTTGTATGGGCAGAGGTTTGTGCTTGGTGTAACAACTACTCAGTTTATTACAGTGATAATCATTGAAATTGGTTGCGCTATTAAGATGTATACGATGAGAAGGTGAATCTTTTCTCATGTATATACTTGATAGGTAGAGAAGGTTAAGGTAGGTGCGAGTTCTTAAACTCATCTTATGGTAAGTTTGTGACTCATAATAATATGGTATGCTTTAGAATGTTTCAGCGAATGGACGCCTAAGGTCTGTCTGGATGTTCTTAAACTCATATTATTGTGGAAAGTTCCTGAACTCATAATGTGTGGTAAGTTGATGGACTGTACTATGGTATAGGAATGTTTAGACTGAAAGTAAGTATTTTCAGTAGACTTAGCATTGAAGGTGCTAGAGAAGATTAAGTATTGTCGCAGAAAGACAATAAAGGGAGATGGAGAATAGGATATTCCAAATCCTCTAGCTATGCTAGATTTCGAAGTTTATTCAAATTGTTCTGAAATGTACATTTTGAAAAAGAAAGAATTTGTTCAAATTTTTGGAACCAATGGATTTTAAAAGAGCTATTCTTTGTATGTCTATGCCAATTTCTTCGGCTAGACAGAAATTGATTTGAAATATCAAAATAATTTTATATCATCCGTTCATTTGATGCAACGATTGTAAAAAGATGGAGTTATTAATGCAATTGAACCTAGTGGAATGTGATCTTAGGATCAACAAACCGCTATGGTAAGATGTATAATGACGAAGTCAAAAACTAACGAAGTCCTCAACGTACTATGAAGAGTACGGTATCATGACGTCATAAAACGTTTTGATGTATTGCGAAAAGAATTTTAAGAAGTAGTCGATGTCAAGTGAGTTGACTAGACGAATGTTTCAAGTTGATGTCCAATTTATTGGTATGGTCTAGCTAATTGATTTGGCTAAGACAAATGGTATGTCATGTTATAAGAAAATCGAGCTTTCTTTGAGAACTTGTGCCAAACTAAATTGTTTTGGTACGGAATCTAATGATTTAGTCTGAGGAGAACATGGAAGAGGTAGTTTACCTTTTTTGTGATTGTGAACTTACCGTGGAAAGAAAGGTTTACGGCGAAAGGCTGTTTAACCTAGTAAGAGTTCATGGTCAATTTGACCCTTCAGCAAAAGTATGAAACGTTTTAAAGTATATTTTATATTCCTCGTTATTCCTTTCACTTCATAATTCTTGATAAGTTATGAAGGGTAGGGAATGTTTGGAAAGATAAGAAATTCTTTGAAGAGAAGTTGAGAAAAAGAGTAAGTTAAAATTTTGACGACGAAATTCTGTGAAGAAGGTGGAATGTGATGACCCGGGTATGGGTATGGTTTGAAAAAATTCCGAGGACAGAATTTTTATAAGGGGGAAGGATGTGATAACCCGGAAATCCGGATTGTCCAGAAATTAAGATTTAAAGAATTAGTTATTAATAAAATGAATTTTTATTAATACTATTTTGTGCTATGTGTTTATTAATCGTTCTATAACCTAGAATGATTATAAGTCGGGAGGATTCTGGCTACGAGCTAGATTGAACGAGTAAGAATTTTCAAGACGAAAATAAAAGTTTTCTGGGAACAAAATAGTTTTCGGGGAAAAAGACGAAATAGGCACTATTCATCAGTTTCTGCTCGGAGATTTATTTTGAAATTTCGAGAAGTTAACGATTACGTAAAATGTTGAGACGTGATGGAATATTCAATAATATTTCAATTATGGAAAAAACGAAGTTTTCGCCTGCGGACGTAAAACCTAAGGGTTAGGAAAAGTAATTTCTGAAAATTTTAATGAGTACGTGTAATAACTAGGGTTATTATGCGTGGGAGATATGAGTATAATACTAGTTATTATACGAGTACAGTACGACATATAATACGAATATCGTATGAGTGATATACGAAGAGAATACGAGAATACGAGAATACGAGAATGAAATACGTAGAATACGATTAGTCTTAATGGACTTTGAATTCATGGACTTTGTAGAATCCAATTGGACTTGGATTATGTAAAGCCCAATGATTTGTGAAATCAAGCCCAAGTTAAGCCCAATAAGAATTAGAGTTAATGCCCAAACCAAGAAAAGAAACCGCGGATAGAACCGATGGGTAAACGGATGGGTAAAAACCATTAGGGCAACCCATGGGATGACCCATGGGCATGTGGGCCGGCCACTTGGCCACCAAGTAAGGGTGGTGGCCAAGTAAACTTGGTGGCTAAGGGATGGAGGAGATGTGAATAGTAAGGAGGTGGGGGGCGAAATGACTAAATTGCCCTAGCCTTGAAAATCTATAAATAGAAAGCTAAACTTTCATTTTCTAGGATTTTGAAAATCCTAGAACTTAAGAGAGAGAGAGAGAGAGAGAGCTCGGTTGGGAGAGGAAGAGGAAGAGATTGAGCATGAATGCTCAGATCAAAAGTGATCGTGAAATAGAAAAGCTCGCAAATCACCGGCTTTGTCTAACGGAAGAAGATTAAAGAAGACCGGTAATCCGAACCCTAGTTCTTCTAATTTTTCTTTAAGTTTTTATGTTCAAAAAAATAACTTAATGAGAATAAGGAGTAAAAGAAGTTAAGAATGATTTCATATGGTTGAAATCATGAGAAAATAAGATATAAGAAATAAAAAATTTAGTTTATAAATTTCTTATGGAAATATAAGATTCGTAAGGATTTTGAGCGATTCGAATGAATTTTATGAATGAGTAGGTTAAATTAGTAAGGAATGATGTTCTATAACATCAAATTCTAAGAAAAAGTGAAATCGTAATCCAAAATATCGATTAAAAACGAAGAACGCGAAGAACACGCAAAGAACACGAAGAGCGTTGTTGATGGACAAATTTAAAACCATCGTAGTGTAATTATTGTTGATGGACAAGTTTAAAACCATCGTGTATAAGTTAAATGCATATTTGTTGGTTAAGAACGTTAGAAACATTCATGAAGAACGGATTAAAACGGAGCTATAATGAAGTTATGGCGAAATTTTGTAAAAGACGAACGAGAATTTGAAAGTTAGTAAATGAACCCGAACGTGTAGGGTTTGATTAAAATGTAAGAGAAAGTATAAAATATGAGTCATGGACTCAAGAACGAACGAATTCCGAGTTCGGATGACCGAATTACGGACGAAGGAACGAAGAACGTTAAAAACGTTAAAATGAACGAAGAGTGAAGATTAAGCCAATTGAATGGCATGTTAACGAATTCAGAACAAATTTCTATCTATGGGTAATCAAAGTACGTAAGATAAGGAAGAGAATGGCTTTGGAATGACTTCGTTCCGAGTTATAACGAAGAAGTTATGAGATCGAAAAGTAAGCGTCTCAAAATGAAGTTAACACTTAGAAAAAATTTCGGGAAGAAGGACTTGGCGTCGTTGCGCCAGACCAAGGGAAGAGAGAGACATAGGTCGCGCCGCAGCGCGAGAGGAAAGAAAGGGCACGGCACCGCAGCGCCAGTGCAGGGCAATACCTAGAAATGAGATTTTAACTGCTTAATTTCTCGAGGGATGTGCAAGAAAGAAGTATGAACATATAGTTCACGTAATGTAACACTTAATCAAGTGTCTTAAACCTTTAATAAAGGTTGAACGAAAAGATTAAACGAGATTAAAAGATAAAAAATTTAGATGCGGGTTACGGAACTAATATCCAGGGACCGTAGTCCTAATGAACGAATGTGAGGGATTGCTATGATTGTGATTCCTTAGATGTTGAGTGATGAAGGTAATGAATAACATTTCGATGTTATGACATGGCATTGTAAGATGAACGTAAAGCGTATAGACGCTGTGAACGCAATGTTGTTGCGATGAATGCTTGGTCTTAGCATATAATGAACGGTATGGCTTCGACATTAAGAAATAATAATGAACATGGGGTTCATGGGATGGATAACGATCAAAAGCAATTAAAAACCTTGAATAAAGGTTGAATGAGAGATTAAGAGATGAGCAACGTGATTGAATGCGTAAACGATCTTCGTAAATCGTATTCGCGTTTGATGAACGTTCTAAGTATACCCTAGTTGTATGACCTAGACGTTAATGAAAGTAGTAAGTAAGATACGAATGTTATCAAGAAAGCCGTAAGGTAATGAAGAATGTTGATTAACCGTGAATGGTGAAGAAACTAAATTGAAGATAATAACGTATAACGTTAAGAAGTCGAGTTAATAAGTATAACTTGGATAAATGTTCCGAGTGGAAGGAACTGGACGTTTTAAGGTATGAATAAATTCGTATGAAATGGTTAACGCTATGACCTCATAGTATTGACATTGAATGATCGATTCGAGTGTACAAAAGACTGTATGACTTAGACGATAAAGAATGAAACCTGAGGTATAGCATTTAGTTGCCAGAAAATCGTAAGGAATATGAATTTGACTTAACGAACATTATAGTTTAATAGTTCAGATAAGTTAGATGAATTTAAGTTGTGGTACAATCGTAACCTTTGATGGTTGTCATATGGAATACTAGCAAAGACACGATGTGTGCTGAGTCCTAGGAGAGTTATAAGAAGAAGATAAGAATGTAAATCATCAAAGATGATAAATGTATGAATAAGACATCTCAGTACATTATAAAGTCGTAATCTGGTAATGAAAGTTAGTCGCGTAAGCTTAAATTACAAGAACGCGAATCTTAAGAAGTAAATTTAAGTAAACCAATGCGTAAGTCAAGTATATGACTAATTGGTGTACGTGTTATTTCCTTATGTGTTATATAAGAATTTGGAATGAGCAGTTCAGCGTAAACTATAAGCTATAGCTGTGCGTAAGGCAAGTTTTCTAACTTCATTCATATTTTAAATGAATGCTAGTTTCTAAAACTTCTCAGATGTTGAACTTGAGAAGTTCTGTCTATGTGTGAATGTGTGATATTTGTACAAAGTGGTAAAATGTATGAGGCCTTGTGCCACAATGTGAACACTTTGGTGTTTCTTTGAGATGAACTGTTCTATGATTGAACTGTTCAATACAAGTATATTCTGTTTATACGTGAACCGTTATTGTTCAATCTGTGCTAATGATTCTAGCCAGACAGAATGTGTATGAAAAAGGTAGAAGAATGAAAGTATTGCAAAGTGAAATTAAATGATGTTTTAAGATGATAGGAATCGAGACTATTCCTATTATTCAAGCTGCTTCATAACCTTTGTTCGGTTATTGAAGTTCTAAAGAAATGTTTGAATTCTGAACTTGTTTGTTCAAACTGTTATGACTTGCTGGGAAATTGAATGCTCACACTTGCTTTAAATGAAACACATTTTTAGCGAACGATGTTAGAAAGAACTTAAGGATTCCGTAGAGATCAAGCTGACGGTATCCAGATGAAGTGTCATTCAAAAATGTGAATGAGCGAGAAAATCAAGGGAAGACTTGTAATGTAGAAAGATGAATTAAACTAGAGAATAGTTTAATGAACGTTTATGTGTCATTGGTGGTGGATAAAAGTCACTCTTGTAAGTTGAAAGGAATAATGTAATTATCATTATCTGTAATGAGAAAGGTTATAAGGTTTCGAGAACCTGGGAATTGAGAATGTATGTTGTTATATTTCAATATATAATGATGCATGTTGGATGAATGATGTACTCGTGACGTACGAATTTCGGGTGTGAAGATAGACCGGATTTCTGGGCGTTACATAAACACTTAACAATTATCTTGGATAATTATATTATCGATCAAAATAATTTTCCAAGTCTCATAATTTTTTTTAAATAATTATTATCATTTATCATGATTTTTTAATCATTAAAATCGTATTTATATAATTTAAATACCATATAATTCCTTTATCATTAATATTTATTTAATATTAAATATTAATGACAATCATAACATAATATTATAATATATTTATAATATCACAAAGTATTATTTTTTTAATACTTTAAAATCATATTTATATGATTTTTAAACCTTTAAATCCATTATCCGTTAATTGCTATTAATATTAAAATACTAATATTTTCATGACAAAATATCAAAAGTTATGTTTTATAACTTAAAATATTTTTATAACACTTAAATCATTTTTGTATTATTTTTAAATCATTAATTATATTTTTCCATAATTTATTTAATATATTTATTAAATAAATTAATTGTCATTATTATTAATTAATTAATGAAATTCATCACAAAATATTAAAAGTCGTTAAAAATAACTTAAAATATTTTCTTATACCATAATATAATTTTTCCTGATTTTTTTATATATTAAAATCATTTTTAAATAATTTATTTAATATTATATTTAAATAAATAAATACCATTAATATTCCAAAAATATTAAATATTAATGAAATATATTCCAAATAATTAAAAACCCTTTTTGGACTTTAAAATAATTTTTAATAATTTATTTTGTATTTTTAATAATTAAAAACTAATTTTCTCTATTTATTTAATAAAATATTAATTTTCAAAAATTAATTGTCGCTAAAGGGGCTTTAGGCGACAAAACCGCCGCCGCAGGTGTTCTTGGCTAAACCTAGAAACTCATAGCCAGTTTGCAGGGTAGTAGGTTTGACCGGTTCTAATTCATAAATCTTGATACTATCTGGGATTGCACATGCGTTAATCTTGTAGTATAAGTGTAACACTACAATTTCAACTCAAGATTATAGCTAAACAACATAATAACCGAGAGAGCTAAGCCACAGAAAAAACTTGTCAGAGTTGTTCTTCATTTTTGGGTTACCCAGAAATGAAGAACAGTTCGAGGGTCTACTTTCTAGGCCTTTAATCAACGAGTTCCAGGCTTAGCAAGTGTGATTTAAGGGTTCAGTCTTGTAGTCTTGATGTCAGGGAACAATAATACATCATCAGATCAACATCATAACATCATGTTTTAAAGATTTTGGGCAGTCAAAGTAGAGGTCAGGAAACGATTCTTGAAGATCTGGGTTTCCCAGAAACCTTCATCCGGCAAGTTGGTCAACGACTGTTTGACCACGATTAATTGTCATCCTGGTAATGGTATGAGTAATCTAAAAGCATGATTGTGTAGCCTACATGTCAGACAACAACCTTAAAGCAAAAACATGGTCTAAAACATAAACGTACACAAGCAAGATCAAGACCTTGCAAAACGACTGCCAGTGATTTCTGGGTTTCTAGGTTACCCAGAAACCAGATTCCGTGACCGGTCAACGCAGTTTAACTGCTTATAACTTTAAATATATACTTTGATCTTGGCTTGATGCAAGTTTCAGATCCAAGCCCTTACAACATAGAACAGATCTATAACATAAAATACAACTAAAACCTAACACAAAAAGATCTAGAGGCTCTGACTTATGACTGTCAGGCCACTTTCCAATTTTTTTCTAGATTTCTAAAAACTACAAAATCGTGCATCTAGATGTTATAGATCCTTGATCTAACAACCTAGATCACTAAAGGACACCCTCTAACATAACTTTAAACATCTAAACACAACACATAACATGAATCACATAAATTTTTAAGATTAGGGTTTATACCACTTTGATGTTCCATTTTTGATTCTAATCTTGATGATCTGATCTTGTTAAGCTAAGAGGTGATCTTGGCTTTGTATCTCACACTCTCTCACTCCCCATTTTTGGATTTTGGAGAGAGAATGGCTAAAGTAAAAATGAGAAGTCAAGTGAACCTTTTTCTCTCTTTTTAATCTATAAAAGTATGATGCAACGAATGTTGGTTGATATTGCTGCTGATTTGTGAGATATAAGTCACATGCTAGGCTTAGGGTTAGTGAACAACCAATAATCGGGCTAGATTTGCACTCCAACACATTAAAGAATTGAAAAAGGGTATTATAGTCATTTCACATTTAATTTTAATGGCATACTAGTCTTTTGCCCTAACCCTTAGGGTTTAGGGTTTAACCCTTAGATTTTTGAAATTTAAATTCTAAGATTTCCAAAATTCGGTTTTCAAAATAGAAAATTAATATTTCTAAATTATAATTACAAATTTCTAATTGTATTAAAATTTACTAATCATTATTCAAGCTTGCTAATTATGATTAACATTTCCTAATTAAAATTGCTAATTTAGCAATTTAGTCCATAATTAAGCATTAGGGTTTCCACCTAAAAAATCAGGGTTTTTAACAATCAATTAGGGTTATCCCTAATTACACATATAATCAATAACATAAAAACCTTTATACTTATCTTCAAGCTCCCGAATTAGGGTTTTCAACTTCCGAATTAGGGTTTCGAATTCCCGGAACTAAAATTAGGGTTTCTAGAACTGATTTTTAGGGTTTCTTATAAATCGTAAGAATTTTCTAACTGAACGTTGACGTTCTTAATATAATACTAGGGTTTGCCACTGATATAGGTTATCTGGTCAACCCTTGACCCTTAACCACATAATGTACATATATACATAGTACATATTTACTTATACCCTTAATCCTGAATAATTCACCACATAAATTTTTAAATTCACATAATTCCTTCTCGAAAATCTAAAATTCATTCACTCATTTTCTATCTAGGTTTATTATTTAACCTTAATTAAATATTTTAAAATTTTAAATAATTCTCTAAATTCTCGGGTTGTCACAAGGATTGTTTAATGATGTTTATTAGTACCTAATTGAAGTTTAGTAATCATGATTAGGTGTTAGGATAACCTAATTAGGGTCAATTTAGCTAATTGGGTTAGGTTTATAAATTAAGGTTAGGTTTTGTTAATTAGGGTTACTAATCTAGCTTTCCCACTAATCCTAACAAGCACGACAAAGCGTTTTGTTAGTGTAAGCACAAAAAAGTAGCTTGTCCAAACAAATATATCAAAAAGTTCGTTTTCGAAAGAAAATTTTTAAGCGCGAGGTGTCAAGCACGTCAATTTTCAGACAAAAAATTTATTTGACCAAATTTGTTAAACAAAGTATATATTAACACATAACACTTTCAGAACGAAGAGATTTCATTAATATAACTGAATTTTACATATCCGAGTCTTATTACGGTTTTGGGTTTTTACATTCACCCCCACTAATAAGAATTTCGTCCTCGAAATTACAGTACATGTTAAGTAAACAATGTGACGCCCCCAAAATAGGTATACATCACCTATTCTGAGTCGCCAAATACATGGTACAGAATACAAATACAATCGTTAATATACGACAAGAGAGCTGTGAGTTTTAATACAAATACTGTCTTCTAGACAATATCCACTCTCAGAATAAGTCATCGTTACATTTATTGTCACACTATTTAACAGAATAGTGAGGACTACTAATACTATCATCTAGTCCATCACTCTGTTCCCCGACTTGTCCCAGCTATATTCTCATTTCCTGAAGAGAACCATGAAAGAAAGGGTGAGCTCAAATAGCCCAGTAAGAAATATTATGACTAAGGTAAAGCAGAATAAATTATCATTAGCCTTCAACAGTGTTAAACTGATACAATATAACAAACATTAAGTTTAACTGCAGCGGAACAAGCAACCCCTTAGAAGAGTTAAGTAGAGAATAAAATCTACTATCTTCTATGATTTAAAAGGTTTTTCATGACTTTTATCGCTAGGACTCAGCTTAAAAATAATCCACATCATCGAATCACCCCTGCACTACGGCCAATGATATTCTTTAGTATCACGACCACAATTATCCATGCACTACGTGCCAAGAATATTTGTGTATTCATTAATGGTCATGATCATGTCAACCACTGTCCATCAATGCACTACGGGCCAATGAGGACTTTTACCACATCATTGGTAACATTACTGTCATGATTATACCGAATAATCCCTGGTCATAATCATACCAAGTCCATCTATGCACTACAAGCCACATATGACTTTCAACAGAATATAAACATGAGGATGATGACAATGATATAAGAATTCAATAAAACAAGTTCAAGAATTAATTTATCTAGGAACCAACAACGTCCAAATTGTCAACATGATACTGCTTTGTAGAGTAAAATTCAAGAATGCTCAGAAAAATATTTTCATGAAAAGATACTGGATGAAGCGCAAATATCAAAGATATTCCACTAATTTCATGGAGTATAAAAGCCAAAACTTTAACCAACTGAGTATAATAAATAATGAAATAACCAATGAATTCACCAAGCATGCGATAGACCGCACAGACAGGTTATTCCAACAGAAAAAATAAATAGTGGAACCAGGTCAGACGTAAATGCACCGACATGATATTCTGACAGAATAATAAATAATGGAACCAGGTCCGGCATAAACGTACAGACAGGATATTTCGACAGAATAATAAATAATGGAACCAGGTCCTGCGTAAAGCACAGACAGAATATTCCGACAGAATAATAAATAATGGAACCAGGTCCGACGTAAAGAACATACATGATATTTCGACAGAATAATAATTAATGTAATAACAGAAGAATTTCACCAAGTATAGGGTAGCCCGCGTATACAGGTTATTCCAACAGAATAATAAAGAATAGAATAACAGAAGTTCTCTTCATGAATAAGAAAGAAAGAATACCCTTTACGAGTACAACAAATAATATCCCTTACCGTAAAAGAAACTTGATATCGGAGTAGTGAAGTAGCAGAATACTTTTTTTCTTTCTCTCTATAGTTTCTCTCTCTAGAATTTCAGTGAATTCGTAAGAAAACAATGAAGGAATGAGCTTCTATTTATAGAAAAATAGACTGCATAGTAACTAACTCATGAACGATCTAGATTGATTTAATTTAATTTGATGGTCCATATTTAAAGCAAAATCTTTTAAATAAAATAAAATATATTCTATTTATAATCTAGTAAAACGAATAATTTTGTAAAAAATTTTACTATACAAACACTATACATGCACTATGCATAATAAAATATAATATATTCTAATTATTGTCTAGTAAAACAGATAACTTATAAAAGTATTTTATTTTATATAAAAAGATTTTACTATTAGCCTAATAAAACGAATAACTTTATAAAAGTATTCTGTTTTATATAAAAAGCTTTTCTGTTTTATTACATTAATAATACCAATAGACAAAACTGAGTGACTTATCACGTAAGCATCAATAATCAATACCGTGTGCTACTATGCAACTATGCGCATTACTATATTTTTACTACCGAGTAGTTCAACAGTATTAATGGTAAAACTTTCGCCGTTATTTTCATAAAGTATTTTTCTCGTTTTCTCAATTCGACAATAATTCTGTTGTAGGGTCCACCAATGATTGTGTCGTTGTACGAATATTTCCTGTTAAAATGAATATTCCCCGACCAATCGAATATTATATAGCAACTTGCGTACTTTGCAAAATTTATAAATATTACCCACAACTATAACATTATATCAAATTCATTCCATAATATTCAAAAATAATATTTATAGAAAATTCATCTTTATTTATAAAAGTTGGGGTCTTACAACCTCCCCTTCTTATGAAATTTCACCCTCGAAATTAGGGTACGTACCTGGTATATCGAAGAGGTAAGGATACCTTGACTTTATTTCAGATTCTAACTCTCAAGTCATTTCCTCAATATCGTGGTTTCTCCACAAAACTTTGACATGATGTATAACCTTGGAGCGTAGAATATGTTCCTTCTTATCCAAGATTTGAACATGAACCTCTTCATACGTTAAATCTTCCGCTATTTCGTCTGGTTCTAACTCAATAATGTGGTTCGGGTCTTCCACATATTTACGTAACATGGATATGTGAAAAATATTATGAACACGAGACATACTTGGCGGTAAAGCGAGTCTATAGGCCACAGTTCCTACTCGATCAAGGATTAAAAATGGGCCAATGAATCGAGGATTGAGCTTTCCTCTCTTTCCAAATCTTGTAACTCCTTTCCACGGAGCAATTCGTAACAACACATGATCTCCTATATCAAATTCCACGTCCTTTCGATGAAGATCAGCATAACTCTTTTGTCGATCTTGTGAGGTTTTTATACGTTCCCGGAGCGTTTGAATCTTTTCCGTAGTCATACGTACCAACTCCGGTCCCAACAACGTTGCTTCACCCACCTCATCCCAGCATACTGGAGAACGACACTTTCTTCCATACAACGCCTCGAATGGAGCCATGCCAATACTTGCTTGATAATTGTTGTTGTAGGAAAACTCCACCAATGGTAAGAACTTATCCCAACTTCCCTTGAAGTCAAGAACACAAAGTCTTAATAAATCTTTAAGAGTTTGAATAGTCCTCTCTGATTGTCCGTCCGTCTGGGGATGATATGCCGAACTAAATCGTAAATCTATGCCCATAGCTTTTTGCAAACTAACCCAAAATTGTGAAGTGAATCTTGTGTCTCGATCAGAAACTATGGATACTGGCATACCATGCAGTCTTACAATCTCGTTTATGTACATATAAGCAAGACGTTCAAGTGTATAAGTTTCTCGTATTGGTAAGAAATGAGCAGACTTGGTCAATCTATCAACAATGACCCAAATTGCATCAATGCCTTGAGAAACCTTGGGAATACCAGTAACAAAATCCATGGTAATGTGCTCCTACTTCCATTATGGAATTTCAAGTGGTTGCAATGGACCTTTTGGTACTTGATACTCCACTCTGACTCGTTGAAAAGTTAGATACCTTGAGATAAGCAGCGCTATCTCTCTCTTCATATTGCTCCACCAAAATGTATGACGAATATCACGATACATTTTGGTACTCCTAGGATGGATTGCAAACGGTGTGTTGTGCGCCTCCATCATGATTTTATACTTTAAATCAGGGTCGTTAGGAACACAAAGTCTGGAGTTGACTCAAAGTATTCCTTCTTCATCGATTCTTGCTTCCGGCATAGCACCTTCTTGCACTTTCTTCCTCATACACATCAGCTCCAGGTCTGTAGCTTGAGCAGCTTTAACTTTATCAATTAAAGTCGGTTCTACTTGTATATTCGCCATCATCACATGGGTCCCTGGAGTCTTTAACTCTATCTCCATCCTTTGCAAGTCACACAAAATGGGCCTTTGCGTTGACAATATCGCACTCGTACTTGCATATGATCTTCTACTCAATGCATTAGCTACCATGTTCGCTTTTCCAAGATGGTGTTGGATGGTATGATCATAATCTTTTAACAGTTCCAGCCAACGTCGTTGTCGCATGTTGAGTTCCTTTTGAGTAAAGAAATATTTGAGGCTTTTATGATCCGTAAAGATCTCCACTTTCTCCCCATACAAGTAATGCCTCCAAATTTTAAGTGCGAAGACAACAGCTGCTAACTCTAGATCATGAGTAGGATATTTCCTCTCATATTCTTTGAGTTATCTTGAGGCATAGGCTATGAGTTTCCCACGTTGCATGAGAACACATCCCAACCCTTTTCCCGAAGCATCATTGTAGATGACAAATCCCTTCGAGCCAGATGGTATTGTCAGAACAGGTGCTGAAATGAGTCTCCTCTTGAGTTCTTGAAAACTCTTCTCACATTCTTCGCTCCAACCGAACTTTGTATCTTTCCTAGTCAGCTGAGTTAATGGAGTAGCGATTCGAGAAAATCCTTCCACGAATCTCCGATAATAACCAGCTAAACCGAGAAAGCTACGTACTTCGGTCACTTATTTAGGTTGCTCCCAGCTTTGAATTGCTTCAATCTTTGCCGGTTCAATAGATATTCCATGACTTGATACTACGTGCCCAAGGAATGCTACTTCCTCAAGCCAGAACTCGCATTTGTTTAACTTGGTATAAAGCTTGTATTCACGAAGCTTTTGGAGTGTCAGCCTCAAGTGTTACTCATGATCTTCACGGCTTTTGAAATAAATAAGGATGTCATCAATAAAGACGACCACAAAGTGATCCAAATATCCCTTGAATACTCGGTTCATCATATCCATGAAGGCAGCATGAGCAATAATCAATCCAAAAGACATGACTAAGAATTCATAATGCCCGTACCGAGTTCTAAAGGCAGTCTTTGGAATATCTTCAGTTCTAACCTTCAGCTAATGATATCCAGAACGAAGATCAATTTTTGAAAAGAATTGTGCTCCTTGCAACTGGTCAAACAGGTCATCAATACGTGGCAATGGGAACCTATTTTTGATGGTGACATGATTCAACTCCCGATAATCAATACAAAGTTGCATACTCCCATCTTTCTTCTTCACGAATAGAACAGGAGCACCCCAAGGAGAAGTACTAGGACGAATAAAGCCAATGTTTAACAATTCCTGCAGTTGGGTCTTTAACTCCTGAAGTTCAATAGGAGCCATTCGATATGGGGTTTTAAAAATGGGTTTTGTACTGGGTTCAAGGTCGATACAAAATTTAATTTTACGCTCTAGGGGTAGGCCAGGAAGTTCTTCAGGGAATACGTCAGGAAATTCATTATCAACAAAAATATCATTCAAAACTGAAGTATTTTTGTTTAGATCCCTGACATGAGCTAAGTAAACTTGACATCCGTTTTTTAATAAACGAATAGCTTTATGGCTTGAGATGACAGTGATTGATTTTAATGGTTTGGTTGTTCGAATTCGCATAATAGGTTAATGAGGAATATGAAAGCTAACAACCTTACGAAAACAATCAATTTTTGTATGATGAGTAGTTAACCAATCAATCCCTAGAATTACATCAAATGCAAGTATTTTCAATGAAATAAGATCGACAGGTAATGTGAGGGTACCGATTTGAACCAAACAAGACTTATAAACAGTGGATGTAATGAATGTTTCTCCCAATAGAGTTTCCACAGATAAGTCAAAGTCTAATTTTTCCGGAGTCAAATTTAATCGTTGAGCGAAAATAGGAGAAATAAAAGAATGGGTAGAACCGGTATCAAATAAGGTATATACTTCGCTAAAATTTATGATAAGCTTACTCGTGATGACCTCGTTCTGGTTCCTTGCTTTCTGGGAGGTCACAACAAACGCTCTCCCTTGCACTACTGGTTTTGACTTTTCTGAGACGTCCTTTGGTGCCTCCATCCTAGTTGAACTTATCTTCGGTGAACGACAAAATTGGGCTAGGTGACCTTCTCTTCCACAGTTATAACATGCTTTGGATGGCATCGCGCAGTTTGGACTGATGTGTCCCTCCCCTCCGCGTTTGAAGCATATGATCGGTCCTTCCTTAACCACGGGTGCTAGTGCTGACGTCTTTCCATCATTGTTGAATCTCCTCTTCTTGAAATGTCCATTCTTATTGTTTTGGCCATGATTACCATCGAAGTGGTTACCATTTCTGGCCTGCTGATTTCCTCCACGCTTGTTGTCACCGCTTCGATGACTGCTTTCACTGGTATTATCATTTTGCCTGTTGCTCTCTTTTGGTTGCGTTGACTCGTTATCGCGCTCCACTAACTGAGCCCTATTTAAAACATCTGAATACAAACACAGTTTATGAGAAATAAGATGTTGACGTATCTCCGGCTTCAAACCTCTTAAAAACATTCGCGTCATTCTCTCTTCATTATCCACCAAGTGGGATGCAAATCGGGATAGCTCGACAAACTTAGCTTCGTACTGCGATACGGTCATATTATTCTGCTCCAACTTGATGAACTCCACCTCTTTCATGTGACGAATACTTTCGGGAAAGTACTTGTCATTGAACAGTTCTTGGAACTTCTCCCAAGACATCTTCAGTGCAGCAGGTTGAGTACGCTATACCGATTCCCACCAGTAATCTGCCTCTCCTCACAACATAAAGGTGGCAAAGGGAACCTTTTGCTCCTTGGCGCATCCCAAGACATCAAATATCTTGGTGATCTGCTTTATCCATGTTTCCGTCTTAAGTGGTTTTGGTTCTCCAATAAACTTCAGTGGTCCCAGCTCCTTGAACTGTTTAGCGGTGACCGTTCGAGAGTTTTCAGTGTTTCCACCTATATTTTGGGCAGGAGCCGCTCTCGCCTGCTGTTGCATTAATTGCATAAAGCCTCTGAACATTCCATCATTTATCATTTAGTTAGTGTTGTTGTTTGCATGAGGATTATCGCCTTCCTGATGCACATTATCCTGATTATTGATATGTGGTGAATCAACGGTCGCCTGTGCTCCATTGCTATTCTCAACATTCTCGTATGTCATTTTCAAATACTGCCACAAAATAAGGGTTAAATAACATATCACATATTATCTCTATACTCTGACCGACCAATTAAATACCAAATAAACTTAGGTAGGTCATACATTTATTGTCACACTATTTAACAGAATAGTGAGGACTACTAATACTATCATCTGGTCCATCACTCCGTTCCCCGACTCGTCCCAGCTATATTCTCATTTCCTGAAGAGAACCATGAAAGAAAGGGTGAGCTCAACTAGCCCAGTAAGAAATATTATGACTAAGATAAAGCAGAATAAATTATCATTAGCCTTAAACAGTGTTAAACTGATACAATATAACAAACATCAAGTTTAGCTGCAGCGGAACAAGCAACCCCTTAGAAGAGTCAAGTAGAGAATAAAATCTACTATCTTCTATGATTTAAAAAGTTTTTCATGACTTTTATCGCTAGGACTCAGCTTAAAAATAATCCACATCATCGAATCACCCCTGCACTACGGCCAAAGATATTCTTTAGTATCATGACCATAATTATCCATGCACTACGGGCCAAGAATATTTGTGTATTCATTAATGGTCATGATCATGTCAACCAATGTCCATCAATGCACTACGGGCCAATAAGGACTTTTACCACATCATTTGTAAATTACGGTCATGATTATACCGAATAATCCCTGGTCATAATCATACCAAGTCCATCTATGCACTACAGCCACATATGACTTTCAACAGAATATAAACATGAGGATGATGACAATGATATAAGAATTCAATAAAATAAGTTCAAGAATTAATTTACCTAGGAACCAACAACGTCTAAATTGTCAACATGATACTGCTTTGTAGAGTAAAATTCAAGAATGCTCAGAAAAATATTTTCATGAAAAGATACTGGATGAAGCGCAAATATCAAAGATATTCCACTAATTTCATGGAGTATAAAAGCCAAAACTTTAACCAACTGAGTATAATAAATAATGAAATAACCAATGAATTCACCAAGCATGCGATAGACCGCACAGACAGGTTATTCCAACAGAAAAAATAAATAGTGGAACCAGGTCAGGCGTAAATGCACCGACGTGATATTCTGACAGAATAATAAATAATAGAACCAGGTCCGGCATAAACGCACAGACATGATATTTCGACAGAATAATAAATAATAGAACCAGGTCTGACGTAAAGCACAGACAGGATATTCCGACAGAATAATAAATAATGGAATCAGGTCCGGCGTAAAGCACAGACAGGATATTCTGACAGAATATAATTAATGTAATAACAGAAGAATTTCACCAAGTATAGGGTAGCCCGCGTATACAGGTTATTCCAACAGAATAATAAATAAATGGAATAAAAGAAGTTCTCTTCATGAATAAGAAAGAAAGAATACCCTTTACGAGTACAACAAATAATATCCCTTACCGTAAAAGAAACTTGATATCGGAGTAGTGAAGTAGCAGAATACTTTTTTTCTTTCTCTCTATAGTTTCTCTCTCTAGAATTTCAGTGAATTCGTAAGAAAACAATGAAGGAATGAGCTTCTATTTATAGAAAAATGAACTGCATAGTAACTAACTCATGAACGGTCTAGATTGATTTAATTTAATCTGACGGTCCATATTTAAAGAAAAATATTTTAAATAAAATAAAATATATTCTATTTATAATCTAGTAAAACGAATAATTTTGTAAAAGATTTTACTATGCAAACACTATACAGGCACTATGCAAACACTATGCATAATAAAATATAATATATTCTAATTATTGTCTAGTAAAACAGATAACTTATAAAAGTATTCTGTTTTATTTAAAAAGATTTTACTATTAGCCTAATAAAACGAATAACTTTATAAAAGTATTCTGTTTTATATAAAAAGATTTTCTGTTTTATTACATTAATAATACCAATAAACAAAATTGAGTGACTATCACGTAAGCATCAATAATCAATATCGTGAGCTACTATGCATGCGACGCCCCCAAAATAGGTATACAACACCCATTCTGAGTCGCCAAATACATGGTACATAAAGCAAACTACATCTTCAATAATACAAATGTCGTGTGAAATACGACAATACCTACTGTGAGTTTAAATACAAATATTATCTTCTAGACAATATCCACACTCAAATAAGTCATCATTACAATTATTCAAACACTATTTTACAGAAATAGTAAGGACTGCTAAAACATCTTTCTAGAACCATTACTCCATACCCCGACTCGATCCTGCTATGTTCACACCTCCTGAGAAGAAAAATGGAACAGAAAAAAAAGGGTGAGCTCAACTAGCCCAGTAAAGAATATTATGACTAAGATAATATACAACAAATTATCATTAGTCTTCAACAGGGAAAAATCTGATAAAATATAATAGACAATAAATTTTAGATCAACAACTGCAGTGGAAACAACAAACCATTAGAAGAGTCAAGTAGAGAATGAATTCTACTGTCTTCTAAGATTTAAAAGTTCATCATCAATATTTTATCCCTATAACAACAATTAATAACCATCTTTAATCAAATATTCATCTTTGCACTACATGCCAACGATATTCATTTGTATCACCAGTCGGTCATGTTTATCTCAACACCTGTTCATCTTTGCACTACGGGCCAAAGATATTCATCAGTTAATCATTCATCTTTGCACTTCAGGCCAAAGATATTCAGTAATATCATCATTTAGGACTGAGGATGATGAAAAATATCTTAAAGAAAACGAATCCAGTGAGACAGAAGGACAAATAGTAGGGATTCATATAACAGTTTATTCAAGATCAATAATACTTCATAATAATCAATTGTGAAGCAGAATTCAAAAATAAAGATCAAAACATGGATACAATCAAAGATAGTAACCATAATAGATATTTTGGACAAAAAGGGAAAATTTTATTTTTCGGTGAATAGTGTCGTATTCGTGAATAGTGTCGTATACGTGAATAGTACCGTATACGTGAATAGTAATCCTGACACAAAAAGTTCCAAATTTGATAAAAAAACTCATATCAATATTTAATCATAATGATATTGAAGAAAATAATATCATTTAAGAAGAAAATAATATCCCTTACCTCAAAATAACCGTACTTCTGACTGAATTTCAGGTATAGTGCTGACAGAAACTTGCACCATATAGCAACACTCAAAGTATACTCACAAGAATACGCTCGATAATATAGAGAGAGAGAGAGAGAAAACTTGTTTCTGGTGTGATTTTCAATTCTAACCTAAGCGTCTATTTATAGAAAAATGCTAGAACGCCATAGGAGACTAAAATAATAAAATATTATTGTTTAAAAAAAATCAAGCACGCCACTGACTAAATCAGCAGCCCTCCACTTTTGAAAACCCATTTTTCCAGCACATGTTTTCAACAAAACAAAAGTGGGTCCCACCCATAATTTAATAAAAATTATTTTATTTTTCAAAACTTTAGTAATTCATAGAAAATAGCCCGCTTATCAGAAAAATTCGAAACTCACGTGTTTCTATAGGAAATTCAATTCTCTACAACTTTAAAAGTTTAAGTTTTTCCAAATTCCATACATAAAATATCCGAAATCCACAAACGGATGATTTTTAATACCTCCACACCGACAAAATACTGATAAAATACCTCAGCATTAATTCCTTCATTTTTATCCACATAAAAATAAATATATCCATCATTTATATCCATATAAAATAAATATTTCCTTATCATATAAATCAATAATTAATTATTCACAAATAATATTACAGAATCACAGTTATGACAACCAGGCCATTCCCAAGAAAGAGGGGGCTTTCCAATAAGGATTTTTTCTTACTGGCGCGCAATTAGATGACCAAACCTCTCCTTAGACAGAACTTTCTAGACATTGCCAATAATGCTATCTAATAATATTATTCAAATAATATGAATTATTGATCTGATAATGGAAAATACTGTGCAGCAACAATTATTGAAACAACAATAATATAAAATATCAACGCAGCAATTATTGAATCAATAAAATAAAATATTGAACAGTAACTATTGTAACAATTATTGAGTAGTGCATTCTTACGTACGAATCAATAATTCAACTATACTGCGCAATACAGTGTGCTACTGTGCAACTACGCGTATTACTGTATTTTAACCACCGGGTATTCCAACAGTGTTAACGGTAACAACTACGTCGTTATTTATAAAAACTCAAACTTATCGTTTTCTTCATCCGACAGTTATTCTGTTATGGGCCCCACAATTGACTGCGCCGTCGTACGGATATTTCGACAAGAAGAATATTCCACGACCAAACGAATATTCTCCGACAACAATGATTATTTTATAACCACTTACTTATTTTGTAAAATTTGCACATTTCACCCATAACCAAAGTATTATATAAAATTATCACCTTACTATTCCAAGATAATAAATAGGGAAATTCAATTTTATTTATAATAAGTTGGAGGCTTACAACCTCCCCTCCTTATGAAATTTTGTCCTCGAAATTGACGTACTTACCTAGTGTTTCGAACAGGTGAGGGTACCTCGCTTTCATTTTTGATTCTAACTCCCAGGTCATTTCTTCAATAGCATGGTTCCTCCACAAAACCTTAACTTGTGGTATAACCTTGGTGCGTAGGACATGCTCTTTCCTATCCAAGATCTTAACAGGTACCTCTTCGTACGTTAAATCTTCGGCTATCTCGTCTGGTTCTAACGCAATAATATGGTTCGGGTCGTTCACATAATTACGAAGCATGGATATGTGAAAAACATTATGAACACAAGACATACTTGGAGGTAATGTGAGTCTATAGGCCACATTTTCTATTCGGTCAAGAATCTCAAATGGACCAACAAATCTTAGATTGAGCTTTCTTCTCTTTCCAAATCTTGTAACTCCCTTCCATGGTGCAACACGTAACAGTACATGATCTCCAATATTAAACTCCACGTCCTTTCTATGAAGATCAGCATAACTATTTTGTCGATCTTGTGAGGTTTGAATACGTTGTCGAATTATTTGGATCTTTTCTGTAGTCATGCGTACTAATTCTGGTCCCAACAACGTTGCTTCTCCCACCTCCTCCCAGCATACTAGAGAGCGACATTTTCTTCCATACAACGCCTCGAATGGAGCCATGCCTATACTTTCTTGATAACTGTTGTTGTAGGAGAATTCCACCAATGGTAGGTACTTATCCCAACTCCCTTTGAAATCTAGAACACAGAGTCTTAATAGATCTTCAAGAGTTTGAATAGTCCTCTCTGATTGTCCGTCCGTTTGAGGATGGTTTGCTGAACTAAATTGTAAATCTGTGTCCATAGCTTTCTGCAAGCTAACCCAAAATCGTGAAGTGAATCTTGGGTCATGATTCTAAACTATAGATACTGGCATGCCATGCAATCTCACAATCTCATTCACGTACATACTAGCAAGACGTTCAAGGGAATAAGTCTCACGTATCGGCAAGAAATGGGCAGACTTGGTTAATCTATCAACAATAACCCAAATCGCATCTATGCCTTGAGAAACTTTGGGAAGACCTGTAACGAAAACCATAGTAATGTGTTCCCACTTCCATTCTGGAATCTTAAGTGGTTGCAATGGACCTTTTGGAACTTGATGCTCCGCCTTTACACGTTGACAAGTTAAGCACCTTGAGATAAACTCTGCGATCTCTCTCTTCATATTGTTCCACCAAAATGTATGTCGAATATCATGATACATTTTTGTACTCCTAGGATGGATTGCAAACGGGGTGTTGTGTGCCTCCATCATGATTCTATGCTTCAAGTCAGAATCGTTAGGAACACAAAGTCTGGAGTTAAATCTAAGTATTCATTCTTCATCGATTCTCGCTTCTGAAATATCTCGTTCTTGCACTTTCTTCTTTATATGTATCAGCCCCAGGTCCGTAGCTTGAGCAGCTTTAACTTTATCGATTAAAGTCGGTTCTACTCGTATATTTTATATCATCATGTGGGTACTTGGAGCCTTTAATTCTACCTCCATCCTTTGCAAGTCATACAGAATGGGCCTTTATGCTAACACCATTGCACTCGTACCCGCATATGATCTTCTACTCAATGCGTCAGCTACTACGTTCGCTTTTCCAGGATGATATTGGATGGTATGATCGTAATCTTTTAACAGTTCAAGTCAACGTCGTTGCCGCATGTTGAGTTCCTTTTGGGTGAAGAAATATTTGAGGCTTTTATGATCCGTATAGATCTCCACTTTCTCCCCATACAGGTAGTGTCTCCAAATATTCAACGCGAAAATGACTGCTGCTAACTCCAAATCATGAGTAGGATAATTCCTCTCATATTCTTTGAGTTGTCGCGAGGCATAGGCTATGACTTTCCCATGTTGCATGAGAACACATCCTAACCCTTTGCCTGAAGCATCGCTGTAGATAATAAATTCATCCGAACCAGATGGTATTGTCAGAATAGGTGCCGAAATGAGTCTCATCTTGAGTTCTTGAAAACTCTTCTCAGAATCCTCGCTCCAATAGAATTTTGTATCCTTCCGAGTCAGCTGAGTTAACGGAGTAGCGATTCTAGAAAATCCTTCCACGAATCTCCGATAATACCTAGCTAAGCCCAGAAAGCTACGTACTTTGGTTACCGACTTCGGTTGCTCCCAACTTTGTATGGCTTCAATCTTCGCCGGGTCGACAGATACTCCATGTTTTGACACCACGTGCCTAAGGAATGCTACTTCCTCAAGCCAGAACTCGCATTTCTTTAATTTGGCATATAGCTTGTTTTCACGAAGCCTTTGCAGTACTAGCTTCAAATGGCGCTCATGATCTTCACGGCTTTTGGAATGGATGATGATGTCATCATTAAAGACAACAACGAACTGATCTAAATATTCTTTGAATACACAGTTCATCATATCCATGAAAGCAACAGGAGCATTAGTTAATCCAAAAGACATGACTAAGAATTCATAATGCCCGTACCGAGTTCTGAAGGTAGTCTTTGGAATATCCCCAGTTTTAATCTTCAGCTGTTGATATCCAGAACGAAGATCGATCTTTGAAAAGAATTGTGCTCCTTGCAATTGGTCGAACAGGTCATCAATATGAGGTAACAGATACCTATTCTTGATGGTGACATGGTTCAATTCTCGATAGTCGATACAAAGTCGCATACTACCATCTTTCTTCTTTACGAATAACACCGGAGCACCCCAAGGAGATGTACTAGGACGAATAAAATCGATGTCTAATAACTCCTGTAGTTGGACTTTTAACTCCTGAAGTTCAATAGGAGCCATTCGATATGGGTTTTTAGAAATGGGCTTTGTGCCAGGTTCAAGGTCAATAAAGAAATTAACTTCACGTTCTGGGGGTAGATCGGGAAGTTCTTCAAGAAATACATCGGGAAATTCTCTAACAATAGAAATATTATTCAAATCTGACTTGTCTTTGTTCAAATCCATAACATGGGCTAAGAAAGCTTGACATCCGTTTTTCAATAAACGAATAGCTTTGTGGCTTGATATGACAGTGACTGATTTTAGTAGTTTAGTAGTTTGAATTCGTATGACAGGTTGGTTAGGAATATGAAAACTAACAACCTTACGAAAACAATCAATTTTAGCATGATGAGTGGTTAACCAATCAATACCTAAAATCACATCAAAAGCAAGTATCTTTAAAGAGATAAGATTAACAGGTAATGTGATAGTGCCAACTTGGATCGTGCAAGATTTATAAACTGTAGATGTAATGAAGGTTTCACCCAACGGAGTTTCGACAGATATGTCAAAGTCTAATTTCTCCGGAGTCAAGTTTAAACGTTGAGCACAAGTAGGAGAGATAAAAGAATGGGTTGAACCGGTATCTAGTAAGGTATAAACTTCGCAAGAGTTCAAGATTAGCTTACTCGTGATCACCTCGTTCGGGTTCCTCACGTTTTGGCCAGTCACGACAAACGCTCTTCCAGGAACCGTTGATTTCGACTTATCCGGGATAGCCCTTGGAGTCACCATCCCCGTTGAACTTGGTTTTGCTACAGAACAATCCCGAGCTATGTGGCCATCCTTTCCACAGTTGTAACATACCTTAGATTGTTGTGGACAGTTTGGGCTGATATGTCCCTCTTTCCCGCATTTGTAACACCTAACTGGCGGTCGTTATCCTCCCTTGGAAATTGTTGTTGGTGCTGGTGCTGCTGCTGATGTCTTTCCATCATTGTTGAATCTCCTCTTTCTAAAATTTCCACTTGTCTCGCCTCTCCTATTATCATGGCCACGATGACCACCCGAGTGGTTACCGCCTTTGTTCGTATTTTTCCCTCCTCATTGGTTATCATCGCTCTGATGACTGCTGTCACCGGTATGACCCTGGTTGTGGTCCCTTGGTTGAACATACTCACTATCTCGCTCTAATAATTGAGCCCTGTTGACAACATCTGAATACAGAGAAAATTTATGAGAGATAAGGTATTGACGAATCTCGGGTTTTAGACCTCTCAGAAACATCCTTGTCATTCGTTCCTCATTCTCTACCAAATGAGGTGCAAATCTGGATAACTCAGCGAACTTCGCCTCGTACTGGGACACCGTCATGTTGTTTTGTTCTAGTCTGATAAACTCCACCTCCTTCATATGACGAATACTTTCAGGAAAGTACTTATCTTTGAATAGTTTCTGAAATGTTTCCCAAGACATGCTGAGTGCGTCAGGCTGGGTACGCTTCACAGACTCCCACCAGTAGTCTGCCTCACCGCGAAACATAAAGGTAGCGAATGGAACCTTCTGTTCCTCCGTGCATCCCAAGACATCGAATATCTCGGTAATTTGCTTGACCCACGTTTCCGCCATGATCGGATCCGGCTTTCCCTTAAATTCTGGTGGTCCCAACTCTTTGAACTTCTTGGCTGTGACAAGCCGCGCGTTGCTATCACTTTCACCCGTATTTTGTACACGAGTCTCCTTCGTCTGGTTTTGCATGAACTGCAAAAAGCTCCTAAACATTCCATCATTCATCATTTGCTCGGTAGTGTTGTTTACAGGAGGAATATTGTTTTCCTGTTGTACGTTCTCCTGGTTTGTGACTAAAGGTTGTTCCACAGTCTCATACACTCCATTGTTAACATTCTGAGCAGCCATTCTTAAATACTGCCATAATACAAGGGTTAATTAAACAAATTAACATATCACATAATATCCCTATATTATGACTGACCAACAAATAAGCTTAGATAGGACACACTAGCGAAGGATTTACGCATCTCTCCCCTCCTAGTTCTATTCCCCGATCTCCGCCAGAGACCATATCCATAAGCTTTGATACCAACTGTGACTCATGTCCCCACCGTGGATAACACCTCACTGTAGTACCTATCATTTTGCCACCACAGAAAGGCGTCCCCTACGGAGAGTCTGGCTTCGGTGCATCCCCCATCAACAGGAAGTCACCAGCGAGAGACTCGGGGCTCTTTACTTATAGCTCTGATACCAACCGTGACGCCCCCAAAATAGGTATACAACACCCATTCTGAGTCGCCAAATACATGATACATAAAGCAAACTACAACTTCAATAATACAAATGTCGTGTGAAATACGACAATACCTACTGTGAGTTTAAATATAAATATTGTCTTCTAGACAATATCCACACTCAAATAAGTCCTCATTACAATTATTCAAACACTATTTTACAGAAATAGTGAGGACTGCTAAAACATCTTTCTAGAACCATTACTCCATACCCTGACTCGATCCTGCTATGTTCTCACCTCCTGAGAAGAAAAATGGAACAAAAAGGAAAATGGTGAGCTCAACTAGCCCAGGAAAGAATATTATGACAACGATTATATACAACAAATTAACATTAGTCTTCAACAGGGAAAAAACTGATAAAATATAATAGACAATAAATTTTAGATCAACAATGTAATAACCCGATATTTTTTATATAAATAGATAAGAAATTTTGCATATAAATTTTTTTTTACAATGAGAATAAGTGTCAAGTATTGTGATGTTAAATGCGAATATATTTATTACTTGAAAAATTAGAAATAATTTTAGAATTATTAATTACTACAAATTATATTCTTATGGTAATTAATTTCTGTAAGCAGAAATGTTTTTATTATTTATTTTTCATGAAAATATAATTTATATATTATTTAAATAATATATGAAGTGACAATTAGAATTATAATAATAAATATGTTATTATATGAATTTGTTAAGAATATTTAAGTTAATTATTTTAACTTGATTATTGATGTTGTGTACGAAGAATAAGTCAGATATGGAATCCAAACCCTAAACTTGGATTTTTATCCAGGAATGAGAATAATAATGTAATATTAATTATATTTTAATTTTCAGTACTTAAATATATACCGTATATCTGTAGACTGTTAATGTTGGTCAATTATGGTAAATTGGGTCATAACCTAATATTGTGTTGTGAAACCCTAATTGTTAAACTCAATTATGAGTTAAGACTGAGTAGTAATTGTGTTATATGAATTCGTCTGCGTATTAGAATTTCTGTAATTAGAAGAAACCCTAATTATTGTTTTATGCTGATAATTAGGAAAAACCCTAATTATTTATTTGAAAACCCTAATTGCAAATTTTAGAAACCATAATTATTATTTTGTGAATTATAAAGATAATTAGGAAACCCTAATAATATTTAGGAACCCTAATTTAAAAACCCTAATTTCTATGAAAACCCCTAATTTAATTAGTATGTTTTAAATTAAAATTGTATTACACTTTAAATTTTAAATTGTGCAAACCCTATAAATTATTTGAGAAATTGTAAGATTTTCAATCTAGCGAATAAACCCTAGATTCAATCACCTTGTACAAGAATGCCCTTAAAATTATATGGGAAATTATCAAAATGCCCTTTTTGTCTCTTTAGTGTATTATTAGTGAATTATTGTGCATTATTGCTATCAAAGCATGGCAAACATCCTACCCTACCAATTTAGCATCCAAAACTCAATTATATTCAGATTCAATCAACCATTTTGAGCATTCAACGTATCTAATTTGGTTTATATATAGATTGGAGAAAGAATTAAGGCATTTTGTACACTAAAAATTGCCCAACTCTCATCATTGAGCTTCTCTCTCTAAAACCTACGAATTATTGTAGTATTTCAGTCCCAAAACAAAGCCCTACTACCAATCATAACAAATCATAAGCCAAAAATCAAGAATCAAAGCTTAGAAAAGGTATAAACTATAGCTTGATTTTTTTTTTTTGGTGTTAGATGTTATGTTTAAATGTTAGAACATGTTGATTATAGTGTCTAAGGATGATTTGGGTTGCTAGATGTTGGATCCATAACATTTAGAAGCTCGGATTTGAAGATTTCCAAAATCTAGAAATTTCATTTTTTGTGATTTTTTGGTAAATGTCAAGCCTTATATCTCTGTGATCTTTAATGTGTTTTGTGTTCTAAAAGTTGATATGTGTAGCTTGTTATGTGGTCTTTAATCTCCAAAACGAATTAGGTCCATATCTATTTTGGATCAAAAGTTATTTAAGGTCAAAGTGGGTTGACCGGCATTGACCGGTTGTTCTTCAAACCTAGAAAATATTCTAAGTGTCCAGAAAATATTTTTTTGACAAATGTCAGAGCTTATAAATCTTTTCTCGATCATGATTTTTGTTGTTTAAAAGTTGTTATGTGTAGTCCGATATGCCTTCTTTAATATGCAAAAAGAATCAAGTTCATATCTTTTGTAGATCGGGAGTTATTCATGGTCAAAACCCGTTGACCGAAAACGCTGAAGAACACAAACTTAAAATTTTTTGAGCAGATTCCGTGTTGAAGTTTGACCAGCTAGATCTTGCACATGTTATGATGTTAATGTGTTATAATACTTTGTAGTTGTAGTCCTACATGTTTTCTACACACTCCAATTGATAGATCACACAAACAATACACATATTGGAAGTTATAAGGATCCAAAGTAGGCACCTCGACTGTTCTTCAGTCGAAGAACAGCCTTGTCAGACTTTTTGATGGCTAATAATTCTTAGATCTGATATTTTTTAGTCATGATGTTTGTTGGTAATTGTAGTATTACATGAGCACTACAAGATACAAGTGTTAGATTTCCCAGAAACGTAATGGATTGAGAATTATAATCGGTCAAACTAGGCACCTTGATAACTCCTTTGTCAGTGTTCTTGAGGCTCAAGAACACCTAAGGCAACAGATAAGCGACGCTAAAGCCTTTAGCGACGGATTTGATATATTTTAAAATTTTTAATTTCTGAAAATTCCGAAAATGATTTAAAAATTAAAAAAATTAGATTTTAATTATTAAAAATACTTAATAAATTCTGAAAAATTATTTTAAAGTCTAAAAAATAGTTTTTAACTATTTTGAGTATATTTAAAAAATATTTAGTATTTTTGGAATATAAAAAAGTATTTATTTATTTAATTATAATATTAAATAAATTATTTAAAAATAATTTTAATTCATGAAAAATCATGAAAAATTATATTATTGTGTTAGAAAATATTTTAAGTTATTTTTAATGAATTTTAATATTTTGTGATGAAATTTCATTAATTAATTAATATTAATGATGTTTAAGTTATTTAATAAATATATGACATAATTATGAAGAATAGAATTAATGATTTTAAAAATCATTTATAGTATCATAAAAATATTTTGAGCTATAAAATATGACTTTGGATATTTTGTCATGAAAAATATTATTAATTTAATATTAATGAGCTATAAAATTTAGTTTATTTAATAATTATATTAAATAAATAGTTTAAAAATGGTTTTATTTATTTAAAAATCATTTAAAAAGGATATAAATGAATTAAAAATATTTTAAGTTATAATAAATGACTTTTAATATTTGGATAAATAGTGCATTAATATTTTAATATTAATGATAATTATTTAAAAATAATTTTAAATATTTTAAAAATTATTTAAGAGTAATATAAATATTTTAAAAGCATTTTGAGTTATTATACATAACTTTAATATTTTGGCAACAGTTTTATTAATAATTTAATATTGATTAAATGTTAATGATAATAGAATTATTTGATGTTTAAATCATTTAATTATGATTCCGTTGTTTAAAAATTCTTGATAAATTATAATAAGTGTTTAAAAATTAATTTAATTTAATTAAAAATAATATGACTGATACTTATGAATATTGAGATACAGAATAGAGTCTTAGACTCAATAATTTTCCAATAAAGCTGTCGGTACACCGACATGTTTCAGAAATTCATCTAGACTTAGATATTTTGACTGTATTAATGATTAATTATGATTCAATGACTGTTGGATATGTGTGATAATGTAATTAGGTTATGTGCTGACTGCTAAATGCAGTACTATGTGTTATAGTATATTATTCTAATCGAACGAATGATCTTATTACTGATAGGTCGCTGTATAAAAGATTAATCTAAGTTGCGTTATTGTAAGCAACAGCTCAGGAAAGTATCCTACCTTTGCATTTCCTTTATGCAATAGACATGAGTAAGAAGTTTCAGAATTAAATAATTATTATGCTATATTATCAACTCTACTGCGACATATTCTATATCCGCTCATTGTTTATCAACATGTTAGTATATGGTAATTCAGATATATATTATGTTCGTCAATTTCAATAAAATAGTTATATAAGTGTCCCTACTTGGATAATCATTGTATTTAATCACATGTTGATATACCTTTGTCAATTACCCTTATATATATAGGTTGAATTATAGATTATTGTTGAAGAAGATAAAACATTTGCTTTAGAACCCAGACAAGTATTAACATCCCTTACATAGGGAAAACTTTTATGCGCCCAAGGCAGAGAGAGTTCTTGAAATGTAGTATTGATCAATGCAGGGCACAACGGGCTGATCACCCCCGTGTCCGTAAGTTATGACGGTTTGCAGATGAATTTCTGTTTAACCTTTTCGAAAAAGAAAATAATGTTCAATATTTGTCACTTAACCTACTTATACTCAATACGTAGTTTCAAAAATGTGAAAGAGAGTTGCTATGTTATTATTATTCTTGGTACAGCTTACTTCAGAACTGTTGATTCATTGTAGAAGTGTCTTTCAAAGAAAACATTTAATTCTTTCAGCTAATATATATTATTGTTATTACTTATTGGGCACTCAAATGCTCATTCTTGCTTAATTTAAATGTTTTCAGTTAAGTTTGAAGAACCAGAAAGCTCGTGCAGAAACAAAGAAAAAGGAAAGCTAACTGAATAAGATTTGTGGTAGTTGCTGTAATAGTTTATATTATTAAGACAATGATATATATATATATATATATATATATATATATATATATATATATATATATATATATATATATATAAATATAAATAATATCATGTATTGTATGGAATGTACTTTAAGGTCTCGTACCTGGGGAGATAAACTCTGATAATTATGTAAATTAAGTTATTATTCATATTATTGTTATTATTATTCGTAGAATTCCGCTCATAGAAATGGTATCGTGAAGCACCGAGTTCGGGTTTCAAGTACCCGGATTTGGGGGCGTCACAAACAATTACAGCGGAAACAACAAACCATTAGAAGAGTCAAGTAGAAAATGAGTACTACTATCTTCTAAGATTTAAAAGTCCATCATCAATATTTTATCCCTGTAACAACTATCAATAACCATCTTTAATCAAATATTCATATTTGCACTACAGGCCAAAGATATTCATTTGTATCACCAGTCGGTCATGTTCATCTCAACACCTGTTCATTTTTGCACTACGGGCCAAAGATATTCATCAGTTAATCATTCATCTTTGCACTACAGGCCAAAGATATTCAGTAATATCATCATTTAGGACTGAGGATGATGAAAAATATCTTAAAGAAAACGAATCCGTTGAGACATAAGGACAAATAGCAGGGATTCGTATAACAGTTTATCCAAGATCAATAATACTTCATAATAATCAATTGTGAAGCAGAATTCAAAAATAAAGATCAAAACATGGATACAATCAAAGATAGTAACCATAATAGACATTTTGGACAAAAAGAAAAAAATTTATTTTTCGGTGAATAGTGTCGTATACGTGAATAGTAACCCCGACACAAAAAGTTCTAAATTTGATAAAAAAACTCATATCAATATTTCAGCATAATGATATTGAAGAAAATAATATCATTTAAGAAGAAAATAATATCCCTTACCTCAAAATAACCGTACTTCTGACTGAATTTCAGGTATAGTGCTGACAGAAACTTGCACCATATAGCAACACTCAAAGTATACTCACAAGAATATGCTCAATAATATAGAGAGAGAAAGAGAGAAAACTTATTTCTGGTGTGATTTTCAATTCTAACCTAAGCGCCTATTTATAGAAAAATGCTAGAACGACATAGGAGACTAAAATAATAAAATATTATTATTTAAAAAAAGTCAAGCACGCCACTAACTAAATCAGCAGCCCTCCACTTTTGAAAACCCATTTTTCCAGTACATGTTTTTAACAAAACAAAAGTGGGTCCCACCCATAATTTAATGAAAATCATTTTATTTTCTGAAACTTCAGTAATTCATAGAAAATAGCCTGCTTATCAAAAAAATTCGAAACTTACGTGTTTCCATAGGAAATTTAATTCTCTACAACTTTGAAAGTTTAAGTTTTTCCAAATTCCAAACATAACATATCCAAAATCCACAAACGGATGGTTTTTAATACCTCCACACAGACAAAATACTGATAAAACACCTCAGCATTAATTCCTTTATTTTTATCCACATAAAAATAAATATATCCATCATTTATATCTATATAAAATAAATATTTTCTTATCATATAAATCAATAATTAATTATTCACAAATAATATTACAGAATCACAATTATGACAATCAGGCCGTTCCCAGGAAAGAGGGGGCTTTCCAATAAGGATTTCTCCTTATTGGCGCGCAATTAGATGACCAAACCTCTCTTTAGATAGAACTTTCTAGACATTGCCAATAATGCTATCTAATAATATTTTTCAAATAATATGAATTATTGATCTGATAATAAAAAATACTGTGCAGCAATAATTATTGAAACAATAATAATATTAAATATCAACACATCAATTATTGAATCAATAAAATAAAATTTTGAACAGTAACTTTTGTAACAATTATTGAGTAGCGGATTTTTACGTACGAATCAATAATTCAACTATACTGTGCAATACTGTGTGCTACTGTGCAAGTACGCGCATTACTGTATTTTAACAACCGGGTATTCCAACAGTATTAACGGTAACAACTACGCCGTTATTTATAAAAACTCAAACTTGTCATTTTCTTCATCTGACAGTTATTCTGTTATGGACCCCACAATTGACTGCGCCGTTGTACGGATATTCCCGATAAGAAGAATATTCCACGACCAAACGAATATTCCCCGACAACAATGATTATTTTATAATCACTTGCTTATTATGCAAAATTTGTACATTTCACCCATAACCAAAGTATTATATCAAATTATCACCTTACTATTTCAAGATAATAAATAGGGAAATTCAATTTTATTTATAATAAGTTGGGGTCTTACAATGCAACTATGCGCATTACTGTACTTTTACTACCGAGTAGTTCAACAGTATTAATGGTAAAACTTCCGCCATTATTTTCATAAAGTATTTTTGTCGTTTTCTCAATTCGACAATAATTCTGTTGTAGGGTCCACCAATGATTGGGTCGTCGTACGAATATTCCCTGTTAAAACGAATATTTCCCGACCAATCTAATATTATATAGCAACTTGCGTACTTTGCAAAATTTATAAATATTACCCACAACTATAACATTATATCAATTTCACTCCATAATATTCAAAAATGATATTTATAGAAAATTCATCTTTATTTATAAAATTTGGGGTCTTACAAACAATTGGGGATATTTCTCTCGCATTTTATCTTCGAGCTCCCATGTAGACTCTTCCACATTATGATTCCTCCAGAACACTTTGACCGATGCTATCACTTTATTTCTCAGGACTTACTCTTTACGGTTGACGATCTGCACATGTTCTTCTACATAAGAAAGATCTTCTTCAATTTGGATTGACTCATAATTTATAACGTGTCTATAATCAGGTTTGTATGGTCGTAATACGGACACATGAAACACATTATGAATTTGGTTCAACTCAAGAGGCAGTGTTATTTCATAGGCAACTTCACTTATCCTCCTCAAAATTTCAAAAGGTCCAATGAATCTCGGTCTTAGTTTTCCTTTCTTGCCAAAACGTATATTTCCCTTCCAAGGAGATACTTTCAAGAATACGTGGCTTCCTACATTAAAGTTTCGTTGTTGACGATGTGGATTAGCGTATTTTCTTTGTCGATCTTGAGATGCTTGTAATCGTTCACGTATAATTCTGAAGGTTTCAGTAGTTTGTTGAATTAGTTCAGGTCCAAGCATTTGCCTTTCCTCGACCTCATCCCAGCACAAAGGTGTTCTACATTTTCTCCCATATAAGGCTTCATAGGGTGGCTTACCTATGCTAGCATGATAACTATTGTTATAAGCAAATTCTACCAAAGGTAACTGATCTTACCAGCTTCCTTTGAAGTCTATGATACATGTTCTCAATATATCCTCTAATGTTTGTATGGTTCTCTCACTCTGTCCATCAATCTGAGGGTGATAAGCTGTACTCAATCTTAATTGTGTTCCTAAGTGTTTCTGAAGGCTTTTCCAAACATTTGAAGTAAAACGTGGATCTCGATCTGATACTATAGAAACAAGAACTCCATGCCTAGAGATAATTTCATTAATGTACAATTTAGCAAGGTGATCTAAGTTATGAGTAACTTTAATAGGCAAAAAGTGAGCTAATTTGGTTAGACGGTCAACTATTACCCAAATGGCATTATGGCCCTTTTGTGTAGCTGGAAGGCCTACAACAAAGTCCATGGTTATATCTTCCCACTTCCACTTAGGAATCGGTAATGGTTGAAGTAAACCACTCGGCTTTTGATGCTCAGCCTTAACCCTTTGACATGTGAGACATTTTCTTACACGTTCAACTATTTCTCTTTTCATATTCGACCACCAAAAGTGTCGACTTAAATCTTTGTACATTTTAGTACTACCAGGATGTGTGACAAATTTAGAATTATTAGCCTCGTTTAAGATTTTGTCTTTTAAGGCTTGATTTAACGGAACCCAGATTCTATCTTTATTTCTTATTATTCTATCCTTATCTATTCTGAATTTGTTATACTTAACATGAGTTAGATTAGACTTATACTTCTGACATTCTTCATCCTTTTCCTGCATCTCTTAAATTCTATTAAGTAGAGATGAAACTCCCTCTATAATGAATAATTTTTTGGTAGATGTAGTTGGACATTCCACCTCAATTTCTAATTTTTCAAAATCTTTTATTAACCTATCATTGGTGGTTATTGCGTTCAACTTTTCCTGATTCTTTCTACTCAACGCGTCAGCTATACTATTGGCTTTACCGAAATGATATAATATTTCACAGTCAAAATCCTTTATCAGTTCTAACCATCTTCTTTGCCCTAAATTTAGTTCCTTTTGTGTAAAAATATATTTCAGACTTTTATGATCTGTATATATCTCACACTTCTGCCCGTACAAGTAATGTCTCCAAATTTTTAGAGCAAAGACTACCGCAGCTAACTCTAGGTCATGAGTAGGATATCTCTTCTCATAATCTTTGAGTTGTCGTGATGCATAAGCAATCACTTTCCCATGTTGCATCAACACACACCCTAAACCTCTGTGTGATGCATCATTAAATACTACAAGGCCTCATGTATCATCCGATAAAGACAATACTGGAGCCATGTTTAGTTGCTTCTTCAACTCTTGGAAGCTCTCTTCACATTTATCTGTCTAGACGTATTTCACCATCTTTCGAGTTAAATTGGTTAGTGGGGTTGGTATTTTTGAAAAATATTTTATAAACCGCCGATAATAACTTGCTAAACCGGGAAAACTTTTTACTTCTGTTGGAGTTGTTGGTTGTTCCCAACTCACAACCGTTTCGATCTTAATTGGATCTACTGATATTCCATTCTTGTCAATCACATGACCTGAAAATTGAACTCTCTTAAACCAGAATTCACACTTGGAAAACTTTGCATTGCCTTAGAAACTGGTGTCGTTCCCGGTGCAAGATCAATGACGAACTCAATTTCCCTATCTGGAGGTAAACCTGGTAAGTCATCCGGAAATACATCGAGAAAATCCTTAACTATTGGTATTTGATCTAGTTTTACTCCTTCCTGTCGAGTATCAACTATATAGGCCAAATACCCTAAACAACCCTTTCTAAGTAATCTTTCTGACTAAACTATAGTCAAACATCGAGATTGCTTAGGTGAACAACTACCGTTGAACACTACCTTTGACTTTGATGCAGTCAGAAGGTTTATACATTTTTGATGATAATCAATCATCGCGTTATGGTTAACTAACCAATCCATTCCTAAAATTACATCGAATTCTCCCAACTGAATTGGTATAAGATCTACCACAAAATTGTGTCCTTTTATTACCACACTATAGTTCCTGTGTATGGTTTTAACCGAAATCCTTTTATTATTCTCAATTTTTACACAAAATGGTTTGTCTAAATTTTCACAAGGTATATTCAAGTTTTTAGAAAAACTTTTAGACATAAAAGAACAAGTAGCACCAAAATCGAATAACACATATGCATTTAAAGTGTTGATAGGGATGATACATGTCACCACATCTTATGAAGAAATAACATCCCTCACCGACATATTAAATATTCTCGCGGTAGGTCGATTCTGAACTCCAACTACAGCTACTGTTGACTGATTATTCTCTGGTACTCTATTCCCCTTTCCTCCTTGGTTCTTGGGTTTGGGATAATTCTTTGAGAAATGGTCCGACGAACCACAGTTAAAACATTTATTTTTATTTGGAAGAGGACATTGTGGAGAAAGATGTCCGGATTGTCCACAATTATAACATTTGTTATGAAAACATATTCCTTTCTCTTTCCTTCCACAAGTAGAACAATGTTTAATGTTATTATTACTAAAGTTATTATTAGTATTACCCATTTTTTCCCCGGGTTATTGGAAAAAGTAGTATCCCATTTCTGTTTGTTATTAAACCCACCTGAGCTGGGTTCGGTCCTAAGTTTCCCTTTCTCATTTTGACTCTTCTTTTCCTGGTGAAATTTAGCGAGACTTTCATTTTCTCTTTCGGCTATAGTAGCTTTCTTGAGTATTTTTGAGAAAGTCTTTATTTGAAGTACCGACAACATACTTCGTATATGAGGTTTCAAACCTTCCTGATACCTACGAGTCTTTCTAAGTTCAGTGGTTACCTGATGAGGAGCAAGCCTGAGCAGTTCGTTGAACTTGGCTGTATACTGAGTTACAGTCAAATCTCCTTGTTTTAATTCTAGAAATTGTACTTCCATACGATCGTTCAAGGATTGGGAAAAATCTTTTTTCAAAGAACAACTCTTTGAATCTATCCCAATGAATAATTTTAGTTTCTACCCGACCCTTGGTTGATTCCCACCAGTAATTAGCCTCACCTTTCAAGAAAAAGGTTGCAAATGTTGTCTTTTGATTATTATTGACATTGGTTACTATAAAAAATTTCTCTATTTCAGAAATCCAAATTTGTGCATCGACAGGTTCTGATGTACCTTTAAATTCAGGTGGTCCAACTAATTTGAAATCTTTAAAAGATGTGTTTTGGTTCATAGGTCTATTCATAGCTCCTAACATAAGGTCTACTAACTGCTGGGTAGAATTATCATCATTATTCATTTCTCTTTGGGGTCTTCTGGTTGGTGGCATGATTCTATATAAAATAATAACAAAAATTCATATAAGAATTTGAATAACACAAACATATCGTTTATTTATATATCACAAGAGTTGTACAAAATAACTTAGTAGTTTACACATACTACTAGCTTACATACCACTGGTTATTTTACAAACATTGAATGCTTCTTTATTCATACTAATATAGAGCATTCAAACACTTACACTACGCTCTAGAATTCATTGATATCATCAAAGGAATCCTGGATCATGTGGCATACCACAGATCGATCTATCAGATAGGAAATTTTCTTCTCCTCCACCGGATATCGAACTACTCGACGCTGTAAATCATTAAAAGTATCTTGAACACTCAAAGATGCTTTAAGGAGTCTTGACTGAATTTCCTTTCTGCCCCTTTGTGCATGGTGCAGTTGTACTTTTAGTCGGTGACTAGTTCCCAACTCATGTTGTAGCATTCCCTCAGCTATATCCGCCCTAAACTTCATTTTATTATTCTTATATTATGTTGTCTTCATTAGTGATGTCATTGCTTCATCATGTTCATCAATTCTCATTAATTGTCCTTCTACTGGATCTTCCTCTTCCTCATCATCTAGCAGCTGTTGATCATGAAATAATTCTTCATCCTCTGCATCATTAGCTATAAATGACTCAATTTGTGGTGGATTATTTACTATCACCATTTCTTCAGCATTGGAGTTGGCCATCTATAAAAGAAAACTCCTTTAATACCGGTATAGAAATTTATACAACATAATATTTTTAATTTTATATTTTATGTGTACTTTAAAATTTTTACGGACTCGAAGACTATATATTAAGATTTCTCTTCCTTATATCTATAGTCTCGAGGCTCTGATACCAAACTTGTAATGCCCCCATATCTATACTCACATGGTATCTGATATGGTGCTTACTACGAATCAATATAATGCATTTAAATCTATACACCCATGGTAATTGATTATAAGCTTATATTAAATTGAGGGACTATCAGATATAATTCTCATAGATCCAAGATTCACAGTATTCCATAACAGATGGTAATTCTCAAGATAACTATTACTGTGTTTGGATACCCTCACTTGGATATATGAACTATATCTGTGAATAAAATCTATCTATTCGAAATTCAGAGTACCAATAATAACATGAACATTCCATATTGCTAATACACTCACCCAGATGTATAGTCTATGCAATACGAATTTATACTATCGTTTCGATAGTAACTATCTATACGAAATCCAGAGTATCAATAACAACATGAACAGTTCATGCTATTAATACCCTCACTCAGATAAATAGTTCCCAAGGATCTCAACTAGATTTTAAGAATTTTAAATTACATCTATATATGTAAGAAAATACGGTTGCAAAAATAAAAGATGTTATATATATCATAAATATTAAGGTTCGATTACATGATTCTCATAACGAGTTTCTTATTACAAAGTATTCAATTAGACATGAATATAACCTAATCTAAGCATAGACGCTTTCCTTTATCTACTCCAGATGTTTCAAGGTTACCATCTAATACTGCAAAGGGAATAATTTGCAAGGGTGAGCTATGACATGCTCAGTAGATTATATATATATATATATATATATATATATATATATATATATATATATAACAATATATGGATTGAAGAAATATAACAATTCAAAGTTTGACTGATAGTTGTTACCATTTTTTGGATTTCTTTTTTAACCATTTCTAGATTTTTATTTTTGTCAGTCACACAGACTTAGAAACTTTGTTTAGATATGAGATAGGGGATCAGCCTACTCAATATCCTAGGAGTATGCATCTCATCCTACCAGTGCTCAAGTGCATCCAAATTAATGTCAATATATTATCGACCGAATCTTGATCCCTTACAGGATACCCAACTAAAGTATAGGATGTCTTATCAAACAATTAAGTTTGACACAATAGTTTATGCTCAATAATCAATATGAATAAAAAATTTATTTCTTGGTTATGCTGAAACTATAGCGATAACCTTACAATAAGAGGCAATTCAAATGTAGGTGTAGTATATCATATCAACAACATATCACGATAAAAATCTTGTTCAACGAATAAACAGGGTTTGAGAAATTTGGGTAAGTAGTTAGGGTTTAAGAAAAACTTGTCTGAGCATAGATCAGTGAAGTTATGCTACTTGATTTGTTTAATAAACACCTACGATGTTCATATATATAAATCTAACACGTTAGTATTGATAACAATACTCAAATACAACATTTACATAAAATCGGGTTAGATTCAATAGAATTTCGGTGTTCAATGTCTTTACTGAATATTAAATAAGTTGATATATGGACTAAATTTTATTTTTAAGCTTTATTATATATTTAGATAACTTATATATCCATTATAATAATTTCTAGAAGCTTATAATAATATTTAAATATTTATTTTTCCCTTAAATGATTTTTAAATCATTTATTTCTATTTTTAGGTAATTAATATTTACTTAGAATTTTACAAAAACTTTGCATATTATTTTTATATAATTTATATCCATTTATTATAATTTTTATATCATTAATATTATTTTTCAATAATTATTTAGTATTTTTAAATAATTATTCTAATTGCTTTATTATTAAATTAATTATTAATAATATTCAAATAAAATAAAATATTTATTGAATTTATGTAAAAATATCAGAAATTAATTATAATAACTTAATATAATTTTTAAAACTGTTTTTGTATTTATTTATATTTATTTGTTAATAATTTCTAATTTTTATAAATTAATTTCTAGAAAAACAATTTCTGTCTGTCGCTAAAGCCCTACAGTGACAGGAAGTGTCACTATAGATGTTCTTGAGCTTCTGGGCAGTCAGTTGGTCATGGTCAAGGGACCACTTTGACCACGATCTATCTAGCTACTGCTTATGATTCTAGGTTTGGATAAGTAATAATGTTATAGTACTCATACAATAGTACAATATCAGACAAAATTCATACTTTAACCTACGTATAACAAGAAGTTATAGAGGCTCAAAGTCACTGTCAGAGCTGTTCTTGAGTTTCTGGGTAACCCAGAACAGTGGTCATGGTCGGTCAACGGTTTTGTGGCTTCATAACTCTGATTCTATGTAATAGATTTGTGTTGTGTTTGTTGTAACATGTAGTATATATGTCAAGGTACATGTATATAACACTGATTTGGACAAAGCATAATTCTAAGGACTCGATCTATGCTGGTAAAAGTACATCCAACAACTGTTCTTCGTGTTCATCAGTTTTCTAGGTAACCCATAAAACTTGGTCAAGCTCGGTCAACGACTTTTGACCATTAATTCTAGTAATCCTATGAGTTGTTTATATAATTTAAGATCATAGATATGTAGTATGTATATCAAAGTGTTAATCTATTACAAAAAGTTATAAAAATAACAAACAGAAAGCGATCAAAAGGCTGGTCAAAGTAGCTGGCTCAAACTGTTCTTGAGTTTTCTGGGTAACCCAGAAAATAAAACTCGTGATCGGTCAACCATCTTTGACCACCTATAACTTGCAATATATGGTTCTAATGAACCTATTTTCTTTTCCAGATTAAAGACCTACTAGCAGGCTACAAATAACATACAAATAACAGACCTAATCATAAACCCATATGAATCTACAAGCTCTGACATTCGATTGTCAGGCTTGATTTTCAAAATTCCCAAATTACTAAAAACATTTAATTAAGGCATCTAGATGTTTTGAAAAAGTGTTCTATCAACTTAACATACTTTCTAACATACTAGTACATAATTCTAAACATCTAAACAACAAATTTATCAAAGCATCAAAGATCTAGCTATGAATTAGGGTTTGCACCTTTCTTACTTAATTTTGGATTCTAGCTTCTGAATTGGTTGCTGCTATCACCTAGGCTTGATTTGATATGTTTATAAGAGTGTCTAGGCTTATAGAATTCATGAGTTTACACTGAGCTTGGGTCTCCTTTCATAGAATTCTTCAACTTGACTTTTTGGTCATTTTTCCACCTACTTGCCTCCTAAAAGATCTGATCTGTGACTCTCCTGGTGCTTGGGAGTTTGGAAGCATGGCATGCGATGTTTTGGGACTTGTGTGGCTGATTCATAACCTACTTGTAAGCTTGTTAACCAAATTAGTAGCTTAATTATGCCCTAATCTTCACTAATCTTGATTAGGGTTTTGTTTTTAATGATTAGGGTTGTTTAATGAAGTTTATTAGTACTTAATTGAAGTTTAGTAATGAAGATTAGGTGTTAGGATAACCTAATTAAGGTTAATTTAGCTAATTAGGTTTAGGTTTACAAATTAGGGTTGGGTTTTATTAATTAGGGTTAGGGTTTTTTAATCTAGGGTTACTAACCTAGCTTTCCCACTAATCCTAACAAGCATGACAAAGCGTTTTGAAAGTATATGCACGACAAAGCAGCTTGTCCAAGCAAATATACCGAAAAGTCCATTTTTGGAAGAAAATTTTTAAGCACGAGGTGTCAAGCACGTCAAATTTTTGACAAAAATTTTATTTGACCAAATTTGTTAAACAGAGTATATATTAACACATAACACTTTCAGAACGGAGAGATTTTATTAATATAACTGAATTTTACATATCCGAGTCTTATTAGGGTTTTGGGTTTTTACAGCCACAAATTCATTTAGACAGAGGTAATAGTGTGGACACTCATCTTCATTGCCGTAGTCTATTCACATCAGCTAGTTCACATTCACCCAATTTAGGACGTAAGTGTGCTGAAGCTTATTTGGTCTTTGAACGTATTCGGATAGAATTACTTGAACATATTGTATTGTAGTGTGACATTAGTATGACATAAGGGTGGTAACCATAATGATAAAGTGATTACTTAGTGAAACTTTAATTGTGTTGTTGGGGATCTATACTATATACATTGAGATACAAAGAGCAATTGGGCGCCCACCAACTGTTTGACAGATCGTCTCAGTAACTTGATTAGAACTTGCACTAAGCTGCGTGAAAAAATTTGTATTGATACTGCTGTAAATTGTTGAAGTGAGTTGGAACTGATTGGAATGGCATCCAAGCGTCAAAGAGGTGAGAGTTCCCGCGCCGCCCGTGCGTATAATCATGATAAATTCAGAAGTTTGGCGGCGTCAGACTACTATCACAATGTTTTAGCTGGCAAAACTTTTGTGTTAGAACGTGGTTTGCACTCGGACGAGGAGGATGGGAAATTAATTGTGATGATAGTAGAAAGGGAATAGTTCGATTTCACCAAGCAACCACCAACAGTAGTGATCAATGTGGTTAAATTATTTTACGCCAACGTTAAGGATATGCAAAATCATGTGGTTCAAGTGTGTGGTCAATCAGTGACTTTGACTTCCAATTCCATGAATGCCTACTATCATATACCGAATATTCAATGTGATGAGTATCTGACATGGGGAAGTGATCATTTCGACTTGGACAACGTGCTTAGAAGATTGGGTAAGCTGGGAACACAGTGGACTCTTAAGCTAGATTCAATCGACAAAGTTTGTTTCCCTCACACAACATTGAGTCGCTATGAAAAAACCTAGTATAGCTTTATCTGTGCTAATTTGATGCCCACAAAGCATCAAAACGAGGTTCCCAAAGATCGAGCTATCTTGTTATTTGCCATAGTGATCAGGTTGCAAGTGGATGTGGGGTAAATAATACGAGGGTCTATTGCTCCCAATCTACGAGGGAGTACAACTGGTGCGATACAACATCCAGTGATACCACATGCTTCTTTGATCATAATTTTATGCCGACAGTCAGGGGTCCAATGGCGAACATACAAATCACTTCAACTTCCTATGGCCGTCATTGATCATGCCTCAATTTTGAGATATAATGTTTGGGAAGTAAGAAAGTCTCACCCCCGAGGGGAAGGTTTTTTACTATCGGAGCACAAATAGGCTACAAAGCCTTCCTCCACTGCGGGACCATCTACAGCTGATTCGACTGACATTCGACCATGGCAACACCACCTTAATCGGGTTGAACGCCAAATGGAAAGACGAATCAATGTCTTGGCGGACTAAATGAATGTCATGCACCAATTTAATGCTCAATTCTTAGCCACACTTGCACAGATTTTCACTGCTGGTGCACATCCTGATATGGGTCCAGTTTAATTCCCAGTGTATCCCGATATCCCACCTTATCCACCTTCTGATTTGCCTAATGAGGATGACGAGTCGAGCCAGGGAAGTCCTACATTCTGAGCACTAGTTCTTTACTTTTAACAATGGGGACATTGTTAGTAATAAGTTTGGGGGCATTTTGCATGTTAGTTTATAATTGCATGATAGTACTAATTAATTGTGTTAGGATTGTGTTGCTTTTAGTTTGCATGTTACATAGTCGTGTTGTTCATATTTGTTTACATGTACATTCTATGCATTAACATGTTTGCATGAATCTGTATAATGAGTTGGTATGGTCTTGGCTCGGCCAATGATGATTGTGGTAATTAATAGAATTGATTACATAATTGACAATTTTTATTTAACTATAAAATAGAGTCATGATGGTAATCGTAACTTGTTACAAACTTGTGTAACCGGTTAACATGTAAAATTGCTTGTTTTAACAAATTGGGATCAAATGGGCTCATAAATATCTTATGGGAAGAGAATTTAAGTTCAATTGGTAATGACATTTGTAAAGCATGACATGAAGGCTAAAAATAGCTTAATAAACAAGTTTGGGGGAATTCATGGGTAAAAAATAAAAATAAAAAATTGTTAAAAATATTGGCTTAGTTCAACTCTATGGCCTTTGTTACTCGGATAAGTATGCCCTTAGGAGTGTTTTTACACTTAATGTCCGAAAGCCATTTGTCTTGGGAGTCGTCAATTGAAAGTTCACTAAAAGGGTAACTCTGAAAAGCCTAAGGGGGTTGAGCATTGCACAAGTCGGATCAAAAATATAATAATCACTTGACTTGTTTAATTTTGTGGCCTTTGTTACTTGAGTTATTAGATCCGTAAGGGTGTCTTAACACCTAATACCCTAACACCAACTGGTTTGGGAGTCGTTGGTTAAAAGCTTGCTACATGGGTGACATTGAAAAGCCTAAAAGAATTAGACATTGCACTGTCAAGCTTACATAACGTGCTAGTAGAAAATTAAATCTCATGGACCCTTTGAACTTGATCAATATATGATTTTGACATGTATTGTTGTATTTATAAAAGTAGTTGCGTTGAATGATAAATCTGGCCACCTAAGAAGTAATTTATGAATCCCAATTTTGATTCTTAGTTGGTTGAAACTAGTAATGAACACAAACACACACACACACACACACACACACTACATGAGTAATGATGGGATCGATTATCGGATTGGCTTTGTTTATTAGTTTGCATTAATTGGATGTTTTGTGAGTTCATTGAGATTATCGCTGAGGCATAATGGTTAAACTTATATTGTCTTATTCCAGATTGGTTGTTTAGGTAGAGTAAAGGTTGCATTTGCGTTGTATTTGACTTTATTTTCCATTGCATTATTTTGTTATACTTGAGGACAAGCAAATGTTTAAGTTTTGGGGTATTTGATGAGTGTGTTTTATACCTTTGAGTCGGGTATGTTTGAGCTTAAATTATTATTAGTTTTAAAGTATTTATGTTGATTTCATGCATGTTTATATTTTATTTTGTAGAAGTTTAAGTATGGGAGAGCATTGGGGATATATGGGCCAGGAAAGCATAGCAAAGATGGGAATCAACTCTAGTGGATTGGCGCGGCACCGCTAGTACTCCAGGGTTGCTCGAAACTTATGGGGCACGACAGCGCCTGAGAATACACATCATAGGGAGCGGCAACGCGTTTTCTCCAGAGTTTTTTCAGAAAGCACAGCAGGCATAGAGCGATAACGCTCCTTACAAGGCAAATCCTGGCGCGGTCGCGCCAGGTCGGGTTAACAGAGTCAAAAGTCAACAATATTTTTAGAAGTTTTTGGAAAGAAATAAAGATTGTTTTAGTAATCCTCCTGGGAGTTGGATTTGGCAAGGACATTTAAATAGAGAGACTTTTATTCATTGAAGGGTGATCTTATCAACCCTAGTTATTGGAGAAGAGAAAAAGGCTTAAAGCAAGATTTCGTCAAGAAGGAAGAGCAACATTGGAGAACAAGGCAGAGACAAGGATTCCTTCACACGAGTTTTTCCTTATATTTACCTCATATTTAATTTGTAAATTCTGAATGATGGTTTATTTGTGGATGATGAATTTTATTTCAGTTATGAACTAAAGTTTTATTTAGGATTGCAATGGAACTTGATGAGTAGTTTTAATTAATATATTTTCTTCCTAATTAACATTGGGTAATATCGGGTTGTCTACTATATCTTGTGCATAATTGTGTAATTGCTTGGCCAGTAATTAATTTGATAATTCATATGAAATTGATAAATGGAATATGGATTTAGATCTGGATATAATAACATAAGATTATGATTTTTGCATATGTTGGGACCTGTAATTTGTATATAGGATAGACATATTCCTATATGTCTTATGTGATCTAAAAGAGAACCTTCGCTTGAAATTCTTATTAATTCTAATTCACAAAGAGATATAGCGAGTTGATCAGCTAGGGTGTTTTTCCTCGTTCTAATTCTTATTGGATTTAGGAGGATTTGTTTATAAGTTATTGAAAGATGCTTATGGATACTAATGAGTGCTTAATCAACAATCCATGTTAACTAATTTAACTCAACATGAATTATTGACATTAAAGTGAATCATCAAGGGAAGTTGCGATCCTAAGCCTTTTTAATCTGAATCCAGTACTTGGTAGAAAGTTTTAATTAGTTAATTTCATAAATTCGCATTAATTATCGATTTGTTTAATAAAATTGGTTTAATATAAAGTTAGTAGGTGATATTTATTTCATACAATTCTTTGTGGAAAATGATACTCTATTTACTACTTTACTGCTATTCGATCTCGTATACTTGCGTGTTTTGCTAGTACGTAATTAGGCAAACACTTCCCAATGTTAATAACAACCCCTTACCTCAGCATGATGCAGAGGGAGTAAAAATGATCAGCGCAGGAAGTAGGGAGAACCGTAAGTATCTGAGAAAATTAGGAGAAGCTCCTACTATGATTGATCCTTCCATATGAGGTTACGTGGATGAAAATTATACGATGGAACAGAGCTTGGCCTCGATTAAGGCACAAGTGGACCAGTTAACACTAATCGTGTGCCATCATAAGATAACTCGACAACTTATTGATCAGGTCGTACGAGGGCCTGCCAACACCGTACCTCCTAAAGTTACCCCATTTCCAAAGAGAGATCAGAATCGTCTTTAGGAGTAAAGTAGATGGACGGAGAAGATGGTTAGGGAAGCCATATTTCATCTCAGACGGGAATATGCCACCAAAAAGAAGTTTACCCCTCGCCGCAATCTGGTGAAGGAATCATGCGGATGTTGATCAACGAAGGGAAGATCACAGAGTTCTCACCACCCCCGGATCCTCGATCAAAGTGTTTTGACCCCAGTAAACCTGCCTCTATCATTCAAATGCCCCTGGACATGCCACTAAGGAATGTTGGGCCCTCTACCATTTAATTTAGAACATGATTGAATTTGGCTAACTGAAGATGATGAATGAGGATTAGATAATGAGGATATAATATAACCCGAAGGATGGGAAGTGCAGGAGGGCAGTTATCACTTACGTAGAAGGAACTTCCGTAGTGCCCATAGCTATCGAAGGATTATCCGAAGTAGGGGGAATAACTCTCGTGGAAATAGCTCCCGTTGATATTGAATCCTCGGTCACAGATTCCCATTTCCAGTCTGAAAAGGATTCCATAGAATTACGGAGGAGATACAAGGTCTGAGACCAATTGTACGACAGTTTTATCAAAATATAATCCCATATACCTCCCAGGGCGGGTAATGAAGCCAATAGCCAGATCAATGGGAAAAGTGCCGCTAGGAAAGATTGTGGATTTCTTTAATAAAGTGGGACACAATGAAGCGAGAACGGTGAAGCAGCTGAAAGAGGCACCTCTCCAAATCTCCATTCTAAACCTGGTCTTAGCCTCCGAGGACCATCACCAAATTTTAATCCAAGTATTGGAGGAGGCTCACCTGCCCAAAACCATTGATATCAAGAAATTCCAGCATCTGATTAGCCATGTATTGGATATATATCGTTAGGTTATGTTATATTAGGAGTGTTTATTGCTGGGGGATCAACATTGAACATATGTCCTTATGATTCCTTAGAGAGGATGAATATTAACCCGAACAGGATTCGAAATAGCCATGTGTCAAGGTTAATAAATTGAATTAATATTAAAGATGTGATTAAGTGTATATATTAAACAAATTAATTTCCGACAATTTATAGAAGGAAATAAATTAAATAATTATACATTATAATTGTATAATTTATTTAAGTTAATTATAATAATCAGTGGAATAAAATATTCTGAATATGTGGAAATTAAATGTACAATTTAATTTCATAGTAAACCTGATTTAAATCCAATTTGTAATTTGTTAAATGGGTAGATAAAATGGATAATGTAATTATCAGTATTTTGGGACGAAGGTTTGGCTAAAAAATTTAGCAATAACAATGAGTGTGATGCATTGGAAATTAAAGAAAAGAAGGATATACTATATAGTAAAGAAATAATAAAAATAAAATGAAAATAAGCTAAGTGGAGTTTAATTGGGTTTTCCAAATAGGATTTAGACCCTCTATTTTTCTAAAATTGCGAGACCCTTGTTATTTTAGTAATTGTTGGTAGCCAAATGAATTCACATAAGTTTTCAGTAGCCTTAGTTTTTAGTTTCTCTTCATATGCTTTGGTAACGCCAAGTTTCTCCTGCACATCCAATCACCAAATCCACGGGCTTGAACCTGCACAGTAACGAAATCACACCAGAAGCTTGACAGCTTGTGCCGCCGGGTGATAGCTTCGGTGTGAGAATAAGTACAGGCTGAACCAGTTTTAACAATGGAGGCTTTAATGTTTAGTGCTCAAAAGTGTATTACATGTTAATTGGAGTTAAGCCTTGTATTTATAGCTGAACTAATCACCTTAAAGCTGATTCCCGAATCTGATTAGGACTCCTAAACATGGTAGTTACCTATGTTTGGGTCAAACTCAATCTCCTTAAAAGGTGGAAGTTGGATATAATCCTAACACCTACCTTTGGAGTGGGTACTTAAATATGGTTAGGATTAGAATCCTTAACCATTCAAAATCCCTATCACACCAAACTCCATTGGAGGAATAACCATCTGTACGGGCCCAAGACACCCGAACCCCTCCAAATTGGTCTGGACTCCAGCCCAAAGGACTCAGTCACCCGACCCCAAACACTACCAATCAGATCAGGACCCTGGTCATAAGGACTCGGTCGCTTGACCCAGAACACCACCAATCCCTTTACTAGCTTTGGCCCATTGGGCTCAACAAACCCTTCACAATCTAGGCCCTCAACCCACATAGGGGTTGGCAGATTATGCCCGAACATTTCCCCCAGTCTCTTGTTATAAAAGGTTTATAATGAGAGACTAAAGTGAAGCATGGGCAATCCAAACAGTCCTTTTAAACAACACATATTTCCCTAGAAATGGGCCCCATACGTCATCATTAGCCGCCTTAGGGATTCGTGCCACACCAATATAAAACCCTCACTCAACAAACGACTGTCACTCTTTCCAGATTTTCTCTACCTCAAATTTCTCTCTCAGAGCTCTCTGCAAATACATTTTTCTGCGAGAAACCATCCCCACAAACTTCCTCCGATATAGAACTTCTAGTCCACCAATCATCACATTTCTACCATTCAAGCTTCCATGGCAGATTCTAACCTCTCATCCTCCTCAAACACTAAACAAAATCCAGTTATCGATAACATCCCCAAACCTAACACCATCATCGCCATCGACTTGGTTCCGGTTGATTTACCGGCTCCTACAACTGACGCTGCCACCCCTTCATCTTCTACAACTATCAATGACAAAGAGACAAAAATACAAACCATTTACGCATCCGAGGGCGATTTATTCCACATCAACACTAAATCTTCCATTCTCCCCTCCCAAATCTCTAACATCCGAACCTTGTTCAACATCTCGAAGGAATACAAGCTTCAGGTGCCAGAGGCTAACGAAACAATGTACTGGCGCCCCGAAGGTGAATGGGTCACTGTTCCTCTCTAGGCCCTAAAATATTGGGTCTATTTCCCCTTACACGAGTTCATTACTTCCTTCCTCTATTTCAGGGGGATCGGGTCCGCACAACTTGTGCCAAACTCGTATATTCACATCATAAGCTTCATTGCTTTATGCCAAGAGCTAGGAATTGCTCTCAGGCTCGACTTCTTATTTGTTCTGTTTAGTGTCGGTAGATCTAAGGAACTAGGGCTTTGACAGCTGAACCGAAAACCCAGCCGAGCCACCTTCATCAAAACCCCCTCCAGCAACAAAGGTTGGCACCCACAATGGATCTTCATCAAGGGTACTGACTTCAAACTTCTCCTGAACTAGGCCACCCCCAAAGATCCAATTGTCAAGGTGTCCAAATTCCCGAAGGACCGTCAGGATGCCTTCAAGGAGTTCTACAAGAGGCTAAAGAAGACCGAATGGGGCCTGGATGTCTTGTCAAATGAGACATGGCTATACAAACACAGATGTAAGTCCTTTACCCGAACCCATTCAATCTTTAATTACATTCTTCAATTGGCTTTCCGAATTAACCTTCTTACTGATCTTATCTTTCTGCAGTAACGATCTTCAAACCTGAAGGAGTAGAAGAAAACTTCGATCCTCTACCCATCAAGTTCGAACCAATCAGCCATCCTATCACCGATGAGTCTCCCGAGGAAGAGACCATCCCAATTTCTGAGCTTTCAACCTGCTCCACTTCGTTGCAGCTCACCCAACTCAACAAACGTCAAACCTTCCAAGAACATAATGAAGATGGATAGGTCGGAGAAGATGGCTTTGCTAAAGAAGAGAAAGTAGAAGCTCCCCATCAAGGGTCCCTCCAAGCCAGCTTCTCTGATCATTCCTAAACCTCCAACCAAATAACCTCCACCAATCGCTGAACTGGAGGATCTCGAGGAAACCAAAGAGGAAACTCTCGAGCCTCGCTCCAAGAGGCCTCGCCAAACTGAAGAGCCCGATCTTCAAATAATAGAGGTTGTCCCTTCAACAGAACTGACCCTTTCAACCCAATAAACATCTGACGTCAGACCCTCCCTAAGGACCCCTTCAACATTTTGGCCGAAGAGCTCCTCGGAAGTATTCCCTTTCGACCAGCTGGAACACTTTAAACTACCTGGAGATGACAAGCATTTCAAAGGATACACTTCTGAGGAGTATCTTGTAGAGTATGTCAAGCTCCAATGTAATTTAAACTCGATAGACTAAAATGTCCCCTTGATTATCCTGTCTTCATCATGTCTAATACATATCTCCACTCTATTGCAGGCCAATGCTGTCCTTGCCCGAGCCATTCCACCTTTGGCAAAAACCACTAAAAAAGAAATGCAGTTAAAGTTTGAGGTGGATGTGCTTGAGGCTGAAGTCCGAGGCTTGACATCAAATCTAAAGAAGGAGAAGGATCAGCACGCCGATACCCAAAACAAGCTGACACAATCTGAACGTCAGGCCAGGGACCGTAAAAAATAACACTACATCTTTCAGAAGGAATACGTTGGCCTTGAAAACCATGCCAAACAACTCTTCGAAGAGAGAGCACTCCTACAGAATAAAGACAAGGAAAAATAGAGTGCCATTCTGACCCTAGAAGGCAAGGTATCCGACATGTACGCCCAGATAATGGTGTTGATGCTTGAGAATACTGCCTTGGGGAAGGAATGTGCCGAAGCTAAGCATCTAGCAATTAAAGAATATGAAGAATTTCCCGAACTGATTGACAAGGTCATGTCCCAATTTACCGAAAGCTATGAGGCTTATAAGGAAAAGGTTCGGGCGAAGATAACAGCTGCTGGGCTGGACACCTCTGTCCTTTACTCCTCAGATGAAGAAGCCGAATACGAGGCCCCGAACGAATAGCCCACTCTCTCTATTTTTTTTTAAAAAACTTGCACTTGTAATTTTTATAATCTTTTTTGTTTGTAACTTTCCTGATTAGTCTTATTTGTAAATTTCCCGATCAGTTATGTTGTTTGTAACTTTTCTGATTGATTTTGTTCATAACTTATCTGATCAGTTTTGTAAAAACATAAATATATAAATGAAGAACATATTTTCTGAAGAGAAATTCTTATTTATTTTATTGAAGAATAAAAGAATTTACAAAGATAAAAGAAAGAACAACATTGTTTGTACTGATAATATATCCTAAGTCTCCCAGCATACCATGTGTTCTTTACCTCCGACCCATCCATTGCTCGAAGCAAGTAAGTACCCGGCTTCGGCACCTTTATCACCTCATATGGCCGCTCCCAGTTCGGCATTAACTTGCCCGTGTTCTGGGGGTTAGATGCCTCTAATTATCGAAGTACCAAATCTCCAACCTCGAACCTTCTTTATTTCACTTTTTGGCTATAGTGTCGGGCAGTTCGTTTCAGATAGATAGCCAATCTTACCAGAGCTGAATCCCGAACTTCCTCCAGAAGATCCAAATTTAGTCGTAGGTTGTCATCATTGTATAATTCTTTGTACTGTCTGAACTAAAGTATAGGGGTCCAATCTCAATAGGAATAAGTGCATTGGTCTCATAGGCCAATCTGAATGGTGAATCCCTAGTAGTCATCCTCGGGGTAGTCTGATATGCCTATAAGATACTGACCAATTCTTCAGGCCAAGACCTTTTCAATTCATCTAACCTTCTTTTAATCCCATTAAGTAAAGTCCAGTTGGTGACTTCTACTTGTCCATTTAACTGAGGATGGGCAGCCAAAGACCTCCTATGTTGAATGGCCAATTCCTCCAAAAAAGCTTCGAATTTTAACCCAACAAATTGTCTACCATTATCCGAAACCAGAACCCTCGGGATGCCGAACCGATAAATAACACTTTCTTTAAAAAAACTTTAGACATTCCTGTTCGGTGATCTTCTACAATGGTTTGGCTTCTACCCACTTAGTCATGTAGTCAATAGCCACGATCACAAAACTAACTTGTCCCTTGGCTTTCAGCAGTGGTCCCAAGATATCAATATCCCATATAGCAAATGGGATCGGGGATAAAACCGAATACAACTATTCGAGAGGCTGATGAGGGATATGGCAATTTTGTTGACACTTAGGACATTTTTTAACAAATTCCTTTGCTTTTTGGAAGATGGTCGACGAATAGTACCCTTGCCTAAGAATTTTGTATGCCAACGACTTGACCCCTATATGATCTCCATAAATATTGTCGTCTAGACAGTATTAAAACTCAAAATAAGTCCTTAATACATTTATTATCACACTATTTCATAGAATAGTGAGGACTACTAATGCTATCATCTGGACCGTCACTCTGTTCCCCGACTAGTCCCCGCTACGTTATCATTTCCTGAAGAGAACAATGAAAGCAAAAGGGTGAGCTCAACTAGCCCAGTAAGAAATATTATGACTAAGATAATGCAGAATAATTTATCGTTAACCTTCAACAGTGTTAAACTGATAAAATATGACAAACATCAAGTTTAACTACAGCGAAACAAGCAATCCATTAGAAAAGTCAAGTAGAGAATAAAATATACTATCTTCTATGATTTAAAATATTTTTTATCACTTTTATCGCTGAGACTCAGCTTAATAAATAATCCACATCATCCCTGCACTACGGCCAAGGATATTCATTAGTATCACGACCACAAATTATCCATGCACTACGAGCTAAGGATATTCGTGTATTCATCAATGGTCATGATCATGCCAACAACTGTCCATCAATGCACTACGGGCTAATGAGGACTTTTACCACATCATTTGTAACATTACGGTTATGATTATACCGAATAATCCCTGATCATAATCATACCAAGTCCATCTACGCACTGCATGACACATATGACTTTCAACATAATATAAAAAATAAGGATGATGACATTGATATAAGAATTCAATAAAACAAGTTCAAGGATAAATTTTTAAAGATTTATAATTTTATTTATCCATAAATCAATAACGTCCAACTTGTTAACATGATACTACTTCGTAGAGTAAAATTCAAGAATAATATTGTACCAAAAATAATTTGGACCGAAAACGAATCAATTTTTATCATGAATAGTACCCCTGGTGAATAGTACTCGAGTTAATAGTATCCCGTGAATAGTACTTCAGGAATAGTAACCCCGTGTATAGTACTCTGGCATGAAAAAGTTAAAACTTATCAAGAATGCTCAGAATAATATTTCTATGAAAAGATATTAAATGAAGCGCAAATATCAAGGATATTCTACTAATTTCATGGAGTATAGAAGCCAAAATTTTAACAAACGAGTATAGAATTCGAAATCTGAAACGAAATAATATTACTTACATACTATAGAGTATGGAAGAAAATATTATTTCAAGTGAATATTGAACAAAATAGCATCCCTTACCTTGAAAAGAAGAGTATTCCAACTGGTATAGCGGGGATATTCTTGAAAAAAACTTCACTGTTTTCTACGCTCAAAGCTTTCTAAAACTCTAAAGAAATACGCTCAAGATTATAGAAGAAGAATTCTCTGATTCTGGTGTGATTTTCAATTCTAACCTAAGCGCCTATTTATAGGAAAATGCTAGAACGCCATAGGAGACTAAAATATTAAAATAATAATATTTCTTTAATTCATTCTACGCATGCCAACCTTGGAAAAAATCAAAGCCAGCCATCTTGGAAAATTTTCAGCAGCCCACATGTTTTAAAAACCAAAAGTGCGTCCCACCCACAATTTTAATAAAAAAATTTAATTTTCGAAACTTCAATAATTCATAATAAATAGCCCTTGTATCAGAAAAATTCGAATCTCATGTCTATCACATAGGAAATTAAATTCTCTACAACTTTGTAAGTTTAAGTTTTTCCAAATTTCAGACAGAAAATATCCGAATTCCACCAACGGATGATTTTTAACACCTTTTAAAATTCATAACAAATCATGAGTTAAATTTTAACGGTTTAAAATTTGTGGACATATAATCAACTTATATATGTATAATATATCCAAAAATCACAACGATCTAACGGTCGGATCAAAATTTTAACTCACGCAATAGAGCTTTAAAAACACTGATTTGATTTTTAATACCTCCATTCCGACAAAAATACTGATAAAATACCTCAACATTAACTCCTTCATTTATAACCACATAAAATAAATATTTTCCTATCCGTCATTTATGTCCACATAAAATAAATATTTCCTTATCATATAAATCAATAATTAATTATTCACAAATAATATTACAGAATCACAATTATGACAACCAAGCCGTTCCCAGGAAAGAGGGGGCTTTCTGATAAGGATTTATCCTTACTGGCGCGTAATTAGGTGACCAAACCTCTCCTTGACAGAACTTTTTAGACACTACCAATAATGTTATCTAATAATATTATTCAAATAATATGAATTATTGATCTGATAATAGGAAATACTGTACAGTGACAATTATTGAACAACAATAATATAAACTATCAACGTAGCAATTATTAAACCAATAAAATAAAATTTTGAACAATAATTACTGTAACAATTATTGAGTAGTGCCCTCTTACGTAAGAGTCAGTAATTCAAAAATACTGTACAATACCGTGTGCTACTGTGCAACAACACGTATTATTATATTTTAACCACCAGGTATTCCAACAGTTAACGGTAAAACTTTTGCCGTTATTTTATAAAAAGATATTTTTTTCGTTTTCTCAATCCGACAATAATTCCGTTGTGGAGTCCACCAATGATTGTGCCGTCGTACGAATATTTCTTGTTAAAATGAATATTTCCCGACCAATCGAATATCATATAACAACTTGCGTACTTTGCTAAATTTATAGATATTACCCACAACTATAACATTATATCAAATTCACTCCATAATATTCAAAAATGATATTTATAGAAAATTCATCTTTTTTAATAAAAGTTGGGGTCTTACAGAACACTACCAATCAGATCAGGACCCCGACCACAAGTACTCGGTCGCCCAACCCCAAAGACCACCAATCCCCTTACTGACTTTGTAACAACCGAGAAAAACATATTATAATGTAAAATAATTTTTATGGGAATATATTGAATAAATTTATAGTATATGTTATTTATAACGAGTAAGCAAGATGAAAGTTATTCTATAACCTAAAAGAGGAATAAGATAGTAGTATTCTGGCTAAGTGCTAGAAATAAGGTGTTTGAATTTCTCAGACGAAAATAAAAGCTTTTTGAGAAATTCTCCAAAAAATAATATTCATCTATTTTTGCTCGGGATTAATTTTAAACTTCCGGGAAATACGTAATGGTAAAATTTGAAGGAAAGATTGATAATCTAATAATAATTCAGTTATGACAAACATAGTTTTTTGCCTACGTACTAAGTCCGAGAATGATAAGGAAAGTGAAAATTTGAATAATGGATGATCGTATGAAAAGAAAGTTATTATACAAAGAAATGAATACGAATATGATGAATGCTATACAAACTAGTATACGAGAAGGATACGAGGATTATACGTTAAAATCCTAAACCATTAGTAATAGACTAGTAAGACTTTAATGTGAATTTGGCAAGCCCAAATGAAAGATAAGTAAGGCCCAAAGATAATTTAATTCAAGCCCAAGGTTAAGCCTAATTTGAATTAAACATAAGCCTGAACCAAGAACCGAACCCGTAGATCGAACTGATGGGTCACCAGATGAGAAAAACCTATGGGGCAACCCATTTGGGCCCCCCCCCATGGTGAGTCATAGCTGGCCACTTGGTGGCCAAGCAAAGGAGGTGGCTTTGGTTGCAAGTTTTGGATAGTAAGGAGGTGGAAGTGATTTTTGACCCTTTTGCCCTCACTTTGTAATTTTATAAATAGAGAGCTTGGTGTTTCATTTGTTAATTGTTCAAATCCACCAACACTTAGAGCAATAATATTGAGAGAGAGAAGTGAGAGCTATTTCAACTAATCAGGGAAGAAGAAGAAAGTTAGAACATCAAAGGTAATGAATCTTTAACCTTTAATCTTCATCTCTTCAATTATAATTTTGATAGAGAAGTGAATATTGGTGTAGCATGTATCTTAAGAAGTAACAAGGATGGCTATTAGTGGACTTTAAACATTAATAATCATGTTACAAGTGGAATCATAATCAACTAAGTAAGAAATAATGAAGAACACATGAAATTTATCATATGTGTCGACGTCGAGATTTTTATTTGTCCATTTTCTGTTCTTGTCTTTTGGTGTTCTCATATTAGGTGAGATTTGTTTGAAAAAACAAGTTGTGAAAAGGTCAAACATGTATATGTCGATGATTAGACAGTAAGAGTCGCCAGTTGGTATTTTTAAATAGTTACACCAACTCAACCGAGAAAAGATTTGCATATAGACCTAGTGATGTGACACTGCTTAACTGGTCTATGAAACTGAGATTTATTAGGGTCCAGGGGCTTGATTATGTAAAGGGAAGGTGTTAGGCACCCCCCGACATCCGTGGTAACACGGTGACCGCCACTTTTTAATTTAAACTTTTATCTGAATGTGTGTGTGTGAGGGTCTATGTGCAGTTTTCTGGAAGTAGTACTATGCCTCGTTTGCACCTATATACAAAGGATTTGAATTTTGTATAAAAGTTCAATTTTAACGAGATATGGCAGTGATGTTTTGTAAAACAGGTTTTTTAAACCCTTGTGCTTAATAGTAATTGAGGCCTTTGATACTTCCATTTTATTATGTGTTCGGCTTGATTGCTTTTATTATTTTTGAGATGCGAAACATCTTCGAGAAAATAATATACATAGCAGTGCCGAACTTCTTGTGGGCATAAAAGCCATCTAAGGAAATTCAGACACCTTGAATAATTTACAAGTTGGTTGCATCTGAAAATGTCCATCACGGGAATCGAATATAGATTCAAGAACTGAATCTATGATCACATGATTCTTAGGCTCACATGATGATACAATATGGACAAAAGCTGTAAACAGATGTATATATATATATATATATATATATATATATATATATATATATTTATAAAAGCAATAAAAATCACGGATCGATGATCCGAGCATACTCACACAACACGACTCTCAACGTGAATAACTGTGTGTGAATGAAAGTGGAGAAAGGCTTTAAGGAATCTGAGATGTCTTACAATGGGCTGCCAAGAAGACTTCTGATAACTTTAAATGAATGAATACTCATTTTTCACTGGTAAAATATATCAAAACACAAGCTCACAGGTGTTTGGAAAGAGAAAGCACTCAGTTTAAAGTGTGTACAAAGCAAAATAGGCAGAGCTTCCTCACCTTTTCTCTCTTCAAAATGGCCACCCCAAGCCCTCTATTTATAGAAGGGAGAGCCATAGGTTTACCTACCACAGCCGCGGGTCTACTTACGGCTGCCCGACGTGCCCCGAGCTATGTGGGTCCCGTTGTCTCGAAGTACGTGCACTCAGACAATACACTATTCACTCGAACCTTCTTAACTTTTAATCCGAGAGTCCGATGGAAGCGTGCCATACCATTCCAAAAAGTTCTTTCCAAGAGCTACGTAATGACATAGGATTTGCCCTTTTTAGAATCCAGGAAGATGGGTCCATGACCGAAATAGCATTTTCGGGTGTCCGTCAGGTAGTCCGTTGAGCTATTTTGCGTAGTTTGCACTCAGAAGTAAAGATATGGTTCTTGTGGGACTTCTTTTGAGTTGAAATGAGTTGATTTGATTTTAGTTGAGTTTGGTAAAATGACCATTTTGCCCCTCCCGGGGTTTTTTCTGACTTTGGTGCCATTATAGCGGTCTTTTCCCAGGGTTATCTATGAGATTGTCATGTTGTTGACTCTAAATGTCTTCAGGGTTATCTCTGAGGTTGGATTGACCTCCCGGGATTGACTCTGGGCATTAAACTTGATCTCCAGAGGTTATCGCTGGGGTTGGAACTGACTTTCCCAAAGTTATCTCTGAGGTTGGAAACTGATTTCCTAAGGTTATCTCTGGGGTTGGAAACTATATATCCCGGGGCTATCTCCGGGGTTGTAATTGATATTTTGGTCCTCCAAGATTATCTCTGGAGTGTGAAAAATACGCTTTTGTCCTCGCGCATAGTTAGCAATGGGAAAACGAAATTTTGAGTGTCTACAATATGTTGTTGATGGACAAGTTTAAAACCATCATATGTAGGATTAGATGTTATATGTTTGGTTAGGATGATAGATGTATGAATAATGGAATGAATCCAGTTTGAACGGAGTAAAAATCTCAAGTAATGAAGTTATGGCGAAATTTACGAGATTAGGCGATAATCGTCAAAATCGTAAAATTCTCGGAATGATAGTCAAAAGTCGCCGTTTAACTCGAAAACTTTAGTTTTTCATGACGTATCATAGAGCTTTGCATTTAAGAGTTGTGGACTCAAGAATGGTCAAATTATGACTTAAAACAAAAAAACTAGCTATGAACGTTCACGAACGTTTAACGAATGCGTAATAAAAAAATTAAAACCGTGAATTTAATGTTAACGGATTCAGAAACTTAAGTTATCCTAATGAAATCGTAGTATGCAAGATATGTGAGATAACGGCTTTTGAATAAGTCAATTATGACTTATACAATTAAGTTACGAGCCCGAAAAGATTGGAAATGAAAAACTTAAAATTTTTTCAAAGGCTTAGGGCCGGCGCCGCAGCGCCGCCCAAGCCTATGAGAGTGGCATCGCAGTGCCATGCCCAGATCCCAGACACTGATGAGTCACACTGCAGTGTGACATATAACAAGGAACCTGGCACCGCAGCGCCGGTGCTAGACAAGAGGCAAAGAAGAATTAAAATGAATACAAAAGAAAGATAAGTTGATTGAGGGTGAATTATGACCTTAATTAAACTCATAGTAACATCATAAATGATAATTAAAACCTTTAGTTCAACAATTAAAAGTTAACGAAAGGTTACAAAAATGTAAACACAAAGTAAGTTTCATAAAATGAATAATAATTAGACCGAGAAGAAGGAGGAGATAGGTTAATGACAATTCCTATTGGTTGATTATGACCTAACATGATATGCTATGTGATTATGTATGTAGAATCTATAAACGACTCAAAAAGGAAAGTGAATTAACACTAGAAGACGCTAGATGCAGGTGTTCTAAACCTTTGTCTCTACTTATTTTGGAAAAACTTTATGATTCATGTATCTTACGCATGATTTGATGTACAAAGAAGTCGAAGCCATTCCCTTCGGCTAGACTAGACTTAGAATATTTTGTGGATTTCATTACAATCTATCAAAATATTATTGATATTGTTATCTTGTGCTAACTATTTTGGTATAAATTTCAAAGAAAGACTGAGTATGAACAAACAAATGTTTTGTCGTAAAGCGACTGGCACGTGATGTTGCCAAAACTTAAACGTAGATACGTTTAATGTAGTAGTGTTGTACAACATAGAGTACTATAGGCTGATCGCCTAGACGTGCTCGTAAGAAATACTGGACTTACGTACTTTGTGTCGGGCTGTCTTTTTCAAATAAAGAATGAAATGATCAAGGTCTTGGACCAAAATTAAGGTTTAACATATGTTGTTCATTGTTAAACACTTTAAAGAAAAGAAAGGTGCTTTTTTGGATTATATATAGTACTTCATAACTATTGATTCAGTTATAGAAGATATATATTCATATGTTTCAAACAACTTGCTCAAATGAAATTGTTATACTTGCTGAGCTAGTTATGCTCACCCTTGCTTGAACCATATGAATGTAGTTAAGAATGAGCGAACCGAAGGATCCAGTAAGGATAAAGGAAAGGCTAATGCAGACAAGTAGTTATCTTTGTAATAGCATAGTATGAATTTTGTATTTATTTGATACTATGACGAAGATCATATGTACTGGTTACAAAGAACCTAGGAAGAGAAATATTATTATGTAATATATAGAAGACATATTCACTCTTTTGAGGTATTTCAATTGAATGTATGTGTGAACAGTAGCACCAATTGTCGGGTTGGAAGATACCTAGATTTTGGGGCGTCATAGGTTGGTATCAGAGCTATAGTTTATAAAACTTAAGGTTGGGAAAAAATCTTAGGCCATAACCTTAAGAAGAGTTGAAGAATTAAAAGATGAAGCTAACCTTAAAAATGCATTAAATGTGATATGTGATTATAATATTCTAATATTGTGTACTAATTAAGATAATTTATTTTATTGTAGATGTCAGGAGATAACATGATGTATAGAGATATACATATGGTTAGTGAAGAGTCTATGAACCAGATAGAGATTTTACCAACACCCGTAGCTGAGTTGCCAGTGGTGGTGGTGGTTGAGTCAGAAGATTCCGAGAACTTAGGGTTTACATTCTTGTTCGATGGAATGTCCAAGGAGGAAGTGGAGGTAGTATCATTTAACACGGTAGTACCTACAGAGGAGACGACTCTGGGGGAATCAATGAAGGCATTATTCATGACTGTGTTGGATAGGAATATCCAGTTAGGAAAAGAGATAAAGGAATTAAAGGAGGATATCCATGACATCTTAGAGGATAAGAAAGACATGGAGACGTTTTGGGAGGTGGAACATGATGAGAAGGTTTTGGCAAAGGACAAGGTCCATGAGCTGAAACACGACGCCTTTAAGCTTAGGAAAGAGCAAAAGGTCAAGAAGAAGAAGATTGGTAGGATTTCCTATTTTCATAGAAGTTCTCATGAGGATTATCAGCGATAAGTTGCTGAGTATCCTATGGAAGCAGGTCAGACCCGACATACAATCGGTCGAGATATGGTACCTAGTTTTGCCGAGGCAGATTATGCAAATGCCACAAGCCAAATGTAATCTATTTAACAACTAGAGTAGGTTTAAATATGTAAATATTTTGTATCTACGTAGTGACGTAAAACCCTCTTTTGTATAATCAAATGGTAGTCTTTTGTAAATTCATGTTTTTGGAAAGTAATTGTGTGAAAGTAATGTAATTAGCCAAGGCTATGTAATGATGAATGATGTAGTATTATACTACTAAGAAAGAAGCATATCAATATAAGCACTTTATTGAACATGTTGTGTAATGAGTTTGAGTTATTGTTTAAAAATGAATAATGACTAATTAATAAGAAGAAAGTAATAATGAGATGTTATTCATTTTAACAGAATGATGCTGCCAAGAAGAAGACAACGAAATCAGGAAGCTAACATGAATCAACCAGAAAGGGGACCGGTTAACCCGATGCAAAAGTTTGTTAACTTATTAACAACTTCCTTTAATCGAAATGGTGCATATATACCTGTTAATCTTATAGAAGTACGTGCTACTATGTTTAAGGATTTTAAGAGTGTAGGTCCGCCAAAGCTCAAAGGAACTACGGACCCTATAGAAGGCCAAACTTGGGTAAAAGAGATTGAAAAAGCATTTATAATTGTAAATGTGGAAGAGGGGCAGAAGACTTCTTTTTCCACCTACATGATGAAGGGAGAGGCCAACTTCTGGTGGGAGGCAAACTAAGCTAGGGCTAGAGTGGAGAATGTAATGTGGACAAGGTTCAAGGAGATATTCTTCGAGAACTATTTCTCCGTAAGTATGTAGGGTAGGATGGAGATGAGATTTTTAGAACTAAAACAAGGGGATATAACTGTTCCCCAATATGTTTTCAAGTTCAATGAACTGGCGAGATTTAATCCATATCAGGTGGATACGGAGGTTAGGAAGGTGAGGAGATTTTAGCAGGGCTTGAAACCCTAGCTCTATAGCCGGATATTAGTGTTTCAAAGTAACTCCTTTGGAACCATTCTGGAGAAGGCAATAATAGCCGAGGGTGGTAGCGAGGCTTTAAGCCAATACCACAAAGAGAAGAAGAACAAGAGTAAGGTAGATAGGGGAGTGAAAACCGAGGGAGCCAGCGGGAGTGGCAATGGGCAGAAGAGGAAGGTTTTTAACCCTGGGAATACCAGAGTGAAACAAGGAGATCCTAAGAAGAGGATGGAAGCGTGTAAGAACTATGGGAAGACTCATTTAGGAGTCTGTCTCAAGGGTAAAGTTATGTGCTACAACTGTGGACAAGAAGGGCACATTTTGCCTTACTGTCCAAGTCCAAAAAAGAAGCATGGATGCTTCATATGTGGATTAACTGATTACATGGTGAAGAATTTCCTGAAGAAGGGGATGGATGGTAATAAGGGCACTAATAGTTGTAAGTTAGCTATTGGTGATCCAGTTCAGTCGAGTAGACCGATGACCCGTACCTTTAATATGACGGTCCATGATGTAGTTGCATCAGGGGATGTAGTTGCAAGTATTATCCCAATAAATGATATAAATGTTTATGTGTTGTTTGATTCGGGTGCTACTTGTTCTTTTATAGCATGTGATTTTGCTAGACGATTAGGATTACTTCCTGAAAGATTACCTATACCTTTAAATATTAAGGTAGCAAATGAGGAGATAATTCCTGTTGAACACATTTATAGGCATTGTTGTGTAGAAATAAGGGGTAATAAAATATCGGTAGATTTAATATCGATAAGGTTGGGAGAATTTGATGTAATTATCGGAATGGATTGGTTGTTTAACCATGGTGAAATTATAAATTGTCAAAAGAAATGTATAAACCTTCAAATGTTGAAGCAACCTAAAGTAGTATTTTACGGTAGTAAGTCATCGGGACGTTCGTGTTGTCTTACCATAACACAAACTAGGAAATTGTTGAGGAGGGGATGTGTGGGTTATTTATGTCATGTTGTTGATACCCAGAGAGTGGGAGCAACGATGGAAAAAATACCTATAGTAAAAGAATTCGTGGATGTATTTACAAGCGAATTACCAGGTCTTCCACCAGATAAGGAGATCGAATTCCTAATAGATATTGTGCTAGGAGCGGCACCAGTTTCAAGGGCACCGTATTTTATGACGCCAGTAGAAATGAAGGAGTTGATGGTTCAAATACAAGAACTATTGGATAGGAAATACATTCAACCGAGTGTTTCACCGTGGGGAGCACCGGTACTATTTGTAAAGAAGAAGGATGGACCGTTAAAACTTTGTATCGACTACCGAGAGTTGAACAAGTTAACGATAAAGAATAAGTACCCATTGCTTAGGATCGATGATCTCTTTGATCAATTGAAAGGGGCAAAGTATTTTTCTAAAATAGATTTGCGAACGAGGTATCATCAGTTAAAAGTTAGAAAGGAGGATGTACCTAAGACGACGTTCAGGACTCGTTACGACCATTCTGAGTTTCTGGTAATGTTGTTTGGGTTGACGAATGCACCAGCTGCATTCATGGATATGATGAACAGAGTGTTCAAACAATATTTGGACAAGTTCGTTGTAATATTTATCGATTATATTCTAGTCTATTCTAAGACGCTAGAAGATCACGCTGAACACCTAAGATTAGTGTTGGAGATATTAAGGAAGGAGAAGTTATACGCGAAATTCACCAAGTATGAATTTTTGCTTGAAAGAGTGCAGTTTTTGGGGCAAATTATTGACAGAGATGGAATCTTAGTGGATCCAGCAAAGGTGGAAGTAGTGCTTAATTGGGAACAACCAAAAACATCGACAGAGGTACGGAGTTTCCTAGGGTTAGCAGGATACTATCAAAGATTTATCCAAGATTTTTCTAAGATAGCTGCTTCGTTGACTAATTTGACAAGAATGACAATGAAGTATGTGTGGACAGAGAACTGTGAAAATAGTTTTCAAGAACTAAAGAAAAGATTGAGTGAAGCGCCTGTATTGTCTTTACCCGATGATACGGGGAATTTTATAGGTTATAGTGATGCTTCGCATAGAGGACTATGTTATGTGCTTATGCAACATGTCAAGGTCATTGCGTATGCATCATGACAATTAAAGGATTATGACATAGTTTTTCCTACTCATGATCTGGAACTGGTAGTGCTGGTATTTGCCTTAAATATTTGGAGGCATTACCTATATGGGGAAAAATGTGAGATATACACAGACCACAAAAGTCTAAAATATATCTTCACACAAAAAGACTTAAATATGAGATAAAGAAGATGTCTAGAGTTGATAAAGGATTACGACTGTGATATCCTATATCATCCAGGAAAAGCAAATGTAGTGGTCGACGCCTTCAGTAGAAAGGGTCGGGAAAGGTTATCTATGTTAACAACTCAAACTAACTTAATAATAGAGATGGCTAGAATGGAGTTAGAGGTAAAGTTACCGAGTAAACTAGGTCAGAAATTGTTTACAATGGAGACTCGACCTACCATTGTAGAGAGAGTCAAGGGGGTACAACTTAGAAATGATGAGTGTGACCAGATGAAGAAACGGCTAGTAGATGAAAAAGAAATAAAGTATAGTCTTGATAATGAGGGATTATTAAGATTTGAAGGAAGAATTTGGGTTCCAAGTGAAATAGAATTGAAGGAGAAAATATTATAAGAGGCTCATAGTTCAAAGTACTTGATTCATCCTGGTAGGACTACGATGTATCAAGACCTTCAACAGAATTTTTGGTGGGCTAATATGAAGAGAGAGATAGCAGAATATGTAAGTAGGAGCTTAACTTGTCAAAACGTTAAGGCCGAACGTCAATGACCAAGCGGTTTGTTATAGTCATTAAAAATTCCGGAATGGAAGTGGGAGCATATCACAATGGATTTTATGGTAGGACTTCACACTACACAGAAAGGGTACGACGCTATTTGGGTAATAGTGGACCATTTGATGAAGTCAACTCACTTTTTGCCAATAAGAGTTAAATTTAATTTAGATCAGTTAGCTAAACTCTATATTAAGGAGATCGTTTCAAGCATAGAGTACCGATTTCGATAGTGTCAGATCGTGATCCACGATTCACATCAAACTTTTGGAGAAGTCTACAAGAACAGATGGGAACACAATTGAAGTTAAGTGAAACTTATCATCCACAAACAGATGGGCAGAGCGAAAGAACAATTCAGACGTTAGAAGATATGCTAAGATCTTGAGTCATGGATTTTAAAGGTAGTTGGGATGATCATCTACCGCTAGTAGAGTTTGCGTATAACAATAGTTATCGTGCAAGCACAGACATGCCGCCTTACGAAGCTTTATATGGGAGGAAGTGCAGAACACCACTGTGTTGGGATGAAGTAGGAGAACGCCGAATGCTAGGACGTGAATTGGTACATCAAACAACGGATATAGTTAGGTTGATATGAATGCGACTAGTAGCAGCTCAAGACAGACAGAAAAAGTATGCAGATCTTCATCGATTGAGAAGAGAGTTTGAAGTCGGCTCGTATGTGTTTCTTAAGGTATCTCCCTGAAAATGAAAGATACACTTTGGGAAGAAGGGAAAGTTAAGTCCAAGGTTTATAGAACCTTTTGAGATATTAAAAAGTGTAGGAGAGGTAGCTTACATGGTAGCATTACCTCCAAACTTAGAACTCATACACAATGTGTTTCATGTATTTGTGTTACGTCCTTACAAGCCAGATTATAAGCACGTAATAGAGTATGAGCCTATTCATATTGAGAAAGACTTGACATACGAAGAAATGCCTGTCCAAATTGTTGATAGAAAAGAGCAAGTTCTAAGGAATAAATTTATACCTTCGGTGAAGGTAGTATGGAGAAACCATTGTGACACCCCCAAATTTAGGTACTTTCAACCCACAGGTATGCTGCTACACGGTACTCATAACTATACATTCATTCAATTGAAATAACATCAAAAGGAGTATATTTACTACATTATTATTGCAATAGTAATAAATCATTTCCCAGGTTTTGTAACCGAATACATTCTCCATTTATCATAAGTATAATTCATATAAACATACTAGTCTATTACAGGATAATCTACTTATCCATCCTAGTTTTGCCTTTATCTTTACTAGAACCCTTGGTTTGCTCGGCCTTAGCTGCAATCATATAATTCAAGCAAGAAGTGAGCATAACTAGCTCAGCAAGTCTAGCAACATATTATATAAATACCACGTCGAGAATCATATGATTATTCTTCAATAACTGAATAAATAGCTATGAAGTACTATGAAACATTAGATAACACTTTTCATTCTCGTAAAATAATTCTGAAATATATATAGTGACTTAGGAATTATGAGTAGGTCAAAAGACCATGAACATTTTCTTTAGTTTTCATTCATGAAAAAGGACAACCCGGCACTAAGTCCATAAGTCTGATATATCTTACTTGCAGTTCTAGGTGATCAGCCTCTAGTACTTTATGTTGATCAACGCTCATTCGTTAAACGTATTTAAGTTTAAGTTTTGGCAACCACACGTGCCCATCGAATAATTGATGTAAAATACATTTGTTTATTCAAACTCAAGCTTACCTTTGAATCCGTACCAGACAATTGGCATAGGATAACGTTATCACTTCTATATCAAAGGACTTGTAAACAAATCAATCAAACTCCTAAGATTAGTCTAGTCAGTCGAGTTAAAATTGGTATCGACCCTTTCATAAAATAATTCATGCATCTCATAACATGAACCATAGAAAAATGGCTAACACGAAGGTTAGACAAGCGTTAAGGAAAACTTACCTTCAAGCGTCTTCAAATAAATATTCAACAATTCTAGGTATTTACAGTCTCTACATGATATATTCACATAGCATACTTAAATTAGCTACCAAACAATCTAATCACATTGTTTTTACTAACTTCTTTCTCTTCTATAACTTAACCTAATTTATTTCATTAATAAAACTCGATTCGAGTTACTATTCTTCCTTATGGCTTATTAACGTTCTTCGTTTCATTCTAATAAACAACGTTCAATTCCTAATGTCATCACTATATATGTGACATAGGAATGGTCTTAACATGTATATTAAGAATATACACTTGCTCCATAATTGTCATCCAACAATTGGGTTCAAAAATAACTAAGTCTGGCATTTTCCCTGTCTCATCTCTGCTGCGCAATCTCCTAGTACAATATTGGCGCTGCGGTGCTAACTAATAGTAGCTAACCCCTTGTCTCGGCGTTGCGACATGAGACTACTTCATACGAGTGGCGCTGCGGCGCGACTCTACAGTGCCTACTCCCCTGACCCGGCGATGCGGCGCGAGGAACAAACGCGCAGCGCCGCCCCTGAGCCCTGGGAAATTTCTATGTTTTTATAGTTTAATTCTTTCCGTACTCCTAACTTGATCGTTATAAGTCGGAATTGTCTCATTCAAAAGCCGTTATCTTACATATCTCATGTACTTTGATTTCATTCGGATAAAAGTAGTTCTTAAATCCGTTAGCAATGAATTCACTATTTAACGCTCTATTACGCGTTTGTTTAACGTTCGTAGCTCGTTTATTCATTTTAAGTTGGAATTCGACGATTCTTGAGTCCACGACTCTCAAATACGATATTCTACGTTATGCCATCAAAAACCTAGGTTTTCGAGTTAAACGACGACTTTTGACTACTAATCCAGGATTTCAACGTTTAACGCCTAATCTCATAAATTTAGCCATAAGTTCATTACTCGAGTTCTATATGCCAAATTAAATGGAACCAATCCATTGATTCATTATCTATAACCTAACCAAGCAAGATGCACATAACCTATGATGGTTTTTAATTTGTCCATCAATAACCAAATAAATGCTTATTGGTTTTCTTTACTTAATCTTACTTAAACACTTATGATTCTTAATCATGCATGACTTATAATGTTTTAATCCACTAATAGCTATCCTTATTACTCCGGAAGAGACGTGCTCCACCAATTCATACTTCTCTAAGAAAAAGAAATAGAAAAGGATCGAAGACTAATGGTTACGTAATATTACCTTAACGTTCTTCGCTTTCTTGAATAAAGCGTGTATGTTTTGCTTTAGATTGCTCTTGATTAATTGTTAAAGCTATTTTCTCTCTCTCTCAATATATTGACCTTAGAGTTGGTGAAATAACAAATAAACCAACCCAAGCTTCCTATATACAGAAAAATCTAATGTAGGGCAATTTGGTTAGCATGCCAACCTCCTTACTATTTACCTCCTTACTATTCATTTACTTAGCCACCAAGTAAATCCACTTTACTTGGCCTCCAAGTGGCCAGCCCACATGCTTTAATGGGTCCCCCCATGGGTTTTACACATCCGGTGACCTATCGGTTCGATCCGCGGTTTGGTTTCTTGGTTTGGGCCTTAGAATTAAATAATATTGGGCCTATCTTGGGCTTGATTTAACAATGCAAAGGGCTTGTCTTAATCCAAGTCCAATTAGATTCTACAAAGTCCATAACTCAAAGTCCACTAAGACTAATGTTATTTTACTCGTACAATTCTCGTATTCTCTTCATATATGGTTCGTACGATATTCGTATTATACGTCGTAATAATCTTCTTACTATACTTGTATAATAAATAGTATCATACTCGTATTTCTCATGTATAATAACCATAATCATTATACGTAGACATTTAATTCTCGAAACTCACTTTTCCTAACCCTTAGGTTTTAAGTCCACAGGCGAAAACTTCGTTTGCAATAACTAAAATATTATTGAATATTCCACCACGTCTTATTATTCTATCATTACGCGTTTCTCATAAATTCAAACTTAATCTCCAAGCAGAAACGAATGAATAGTTCTTTTACGGAAATTTCTTGAAAAACTATTATTTTCATCTTGGAAATTCAAAAAAAATAATCTTAGCACATGGCCAGAATCCTAACCACGTCCACACATTTTAGGTCATAGAACGACCTTCAAATAGCTTACTCACATAAATAAACAATTAAATTCATTTAATTCAAATAATCAAATAAAATTCAATTCACACAAATATCCGATTTTCTCGGGTGTTACAACCACGATGCTGAAGAAACAATGTGGAAACTTGAAGAAAAGATGAAGAAAAATTACCCTCAGTTGTTTGACTAACTTATGGCGAGATTATGGGGGCACAATCCTTATAAGGGGGGAAGAATGTAATAACCGAGAAAAACATGTTATAATGTAAATTAATTTTTATGGGAATATATTGAATAAATTTATAGTATATGTTATTTATAACGAGTGAGTAAGATGAAGGTTATTCTATAACTTAAAAGAGGAATAAGATAGTAGTATTATGGCTAAGTGCTAGAAATAAGGTGTTTGAATTTCTAAGACGAAAATAAAAACTTTCCGAGAAATTCTCAGAAAAATATTATTCATCTATTTCTGCTCGGGAATTAATTTTGAACTTTTGGGAAATATGCAACGATAGAATGTGAAGGAAAAATCAATAATCTAATAATAATTTAGTTATGACAAACACAGTTTTTCACCTGCATACTAAGTCCGAGAATGATAAGGAAAGTGAAAATTTGAATAATTGATGATCGTATGATAAGAAAATTATTATACGAAGGAAAGAATACGAATATAATATGAAGTATTGTATAAGTATATACGAAAGATAACATAGCGTATATGATGAATGTTATACGAACTAGTATACGAGAAGAATACGAGGATTATACGATAAAAGCCTAAACCATTAGTAATGGACTAGTAAGACTTTAATGTGAATTTGGCAAGCCCAAATGAAAGATGAATAAGGCCCAAAGATAATTTAATTCAAGCCCAAGGTTAAGTCCAATTTGAATTAAACCTAAGCCCGAACCAAGAACCGAACTCGTGGAACGAACTGATGGGTCACCGGATGAGAAAAACCCATGGGAAAACCCATGTGGGTCCCCCATGGTGAGTCATGGCCGGCCACTTGGTGGCCAAGCAAAGGAGGTGGCTTTGGTTGTGTGACAACCCGAGAATTTAGATAATTATTACAATCCTAAAATGATGGATTAAAGGTTATAAGATGAACCTAGACATAAAATAAGTGTATGGAATTGACGTTTCTGTGATGGAATTTTAAGGATTTCAAAATTTTTAAGAAGAACCTATATGGTTTCTTAATTGAATGAGAATAAAGAAATATGGGTTACAAAATTTCTAAATCCTAGAAATGAATTGATATGTATTTGAATGAATATCGAGAATAAGGTATTATGATACCTGTAAATTCAATATGAACTGAATAGTCTAAGAAATGTTATATAAGTACATATGGAAATTTTATTAAGGAGATAAGATTTCACATGAAGAAATGTTATAAGGTTAAACGAAGATGAGTATATGTATAGAAATATATATACTTAGTAAGGTGCTATAAATATTTTAGCAAGAGGAATGCTGAATTAAGTTAATAATATAAGGATCAAGATAAAACTATGTTAGTAATTAACATAGCTTGAATGTTGGCCTTGAATGACAAATAAGAATTTGAATAAGTATAAAGTCGTTAGTTAATACGATTAGTAATAAGAAGGGAGTAATTTAAAACTCAAAATTTGAGTTAGAGATAGAATTTTGAAGCATGGACTACTCGGTTGCGTCCGGAACGTCAAGTTTAGTCAGAATGAACAGTAAATACAAAATGTGTAAAGGTTGACTTTTGGTCAAAGTCAACAGTTGACTTTTTATGAAGAAAAGTCAAAATTAGTGTGAGAAGTAAAAGATGTTATATGAATAATGATATAATATTTAATATTATACCAAATGACGTGAAGTAAAAATATGAGAGGAGATTCAATATGCAAATATGTATATTGGTATCAAAGCAGTCAGTAAATTAAATTCATATTTGAATAAATGATTGAATATATTAAATTATATATTTAATATATAAATAGATTGTTTGAAAACAATTTATGGAGAGGAGGAAATTAAATTTAAGTATACAATATGAATTGTATAACTTGAATAAGTTATTAAGTATGAGAATTAAATAACCTAAATGGTTATTGTTATTTAGTGGTTCTAGTATTTAAATATATACTAGTGACCTAATCTAAGAGATTTGTGGAGCATGACATAATTTATTTAATGATTATGTAAGTAAGTGAATACGAATATTATGTGATGGTTTATATTTGTTTATTATATAATCAAATAAAAGAAACCAGTGTAATCCTAATTATATATTAGGAATGAAGGGTTGAATAACTTAAGGGTTATGAGATGAGAGAATTTTGGTATATAAAATATATGCTAATTTTAAGAGATTTATTTTATACATCTCAGTTAATTAATTTTATAACCTAATTATAGCAAGTCTAATTGGGTTAAAGCAATAAATGTGCATGAGTAAAGAATTTATTTTTTTGAGTGAGAAATAAAAATTCTAATTAAATAATTAGGGTAAAATAGTATTAAAAGTAATGGACTATAATAATATCATAGCCCATTAATTTATTTAGAGTCCAAGAGAATTAAATTTGATGAACTAAGGAAGTTATATTATTTAAACGAGCCCAATTAATTAATTAAGCATGAGACTTGTAGATAGAGTGACTAAGGGCGATTAAATTATTTAACCTAGCCCAATATATTATGTATGTGTCAAGTATTATATTGACCCAATTTAATTAGGGATTGAAAGCAGTGAAAACAGTCCCGTTTTTCTAGGAACTGTTTTTGGGCAGTCTATAACGGGGGCTTTTTCATCAACTTTTTTGTACTTTAAAAATTTTGGGCTTCTGGTATGTTCTAGTACACTGAAGAAGCTTTCCATAGACTCCGGAACGGACTAATTCCGACTCCGGATGAGGTAGTTATGACGTTCGGAAGAAGCATAATCAAAACTGTCCAACCAAATCCCGAACAGTCTCCTTTTACAAATTTTTTGGACTGATGTGCTCGGATTTTGGAAAAACATCATTAGATAAAATTTGTAGCCCTGGAAGTTAGCTTCGCGTGGGCCCAAGAATCGCTCAAAAATATTTTAAAACGCGAGAGTTATGACTGTTTTAGCAAAGGACTCTAAAACTGTTTTTGGCCAAAAAGTTGCTGCCTAGATTTTTCGAGGGCTGTTTTGGCAACTTAGTTTATGTAATAAATTTCAGACTTTTGGGACATGAAAATATATAGTATTAAGTACCTCCTGTCAAAAAATGAGCTCATTCCGACTTAAAATGACCAAGTTATGATTACTTTAATTTTTGTGATTTTCCGACGAAAATGGTTATAACCGGAGTTCTATAACTCCGATGGCCACGAAATTTAAACTGGAGTGTCACGTTAAGACGTATAAGATTGTGCCAAGAGATGGGAATTTCTGGAGTTAAGCACGAGGTAGCTAATTTCTTAAGGAATTAACTAAAAATAATTTTAAAAAAATACCAAAGAAAGTTAGAAAATTTTGGAAAAATACTTATTGTGTATGAAATATGTGTATACATGTTTGTACAAAGGATAGAAAAATAATAAGTTGATTTGGTATTTTCGTGAACGGATATGGAATCCAGCTTGCTGGATTATAAAATCTGATGAATCCAGCTTGCTGGATTGAAAAAAAGTTTACTGAATTGAAAATATGTTGAATCCAGCTTGCTGGATTGCAATCTAGTTGCTGGATTTGTAATTCAGTTTGCTGGATTGCAGTTTGGTTTGCTGAATTGGAAATTTGTTGAATTCAGGTTGCTGGATTCTGTATCCAGTCTGCTGGATTGGCAATTTGGTTGTTAAATTTAGAATCCAGGTTGTTGGATTAGTATTTGACTTATTAGAGTATAAAGAAAAACTTATAATGTATAAGATTAAGTGTTTAATCATAATGAATATGATACAGTGATTGAAGAATTATCCAAGAATGATAATAATACCGATGTGTTAGGATATTATCTAATATTTGATTAAGTGTTAGATAATCTATTAACAAAGTAATTGTATTATGATACAAAGTAGAATATGCTGATTGAAAGACCAATCTTATTATTAATGATAGGTCTTACCAAAAGAAGTTAGCTTAAACTGTGTAGCAGTAGTCAACGAATCAGGCAAGTTTTTCTTAACTCAAACTTGAGTTGTATGTTCGAAGCATGTTAATGAATAATTGTTGTTGATTATTCACGTCTATATTGATTATTGATTCGCACGTTGTGCATATTGTAAACGTTCATCAGGTATGAAAGGCTGTTCACCTTCATTACCATTTGGTTCAGTTAATCTGTTCATGTTTATGCTTGACCATTCATTTTTATTGACTTGGTCGTTCAGCTAAGAAAATTTGTTCATGCTCTTTCACAATGTTTATATTGTTGAAAGTTAGCTAGCTTATCGTTCAATTATTTCAATCATGATATATCCTCAAATAAATTTAACTTGCTGGGCAAATTTGATGCTCACCCTTGCTATATCATGATAAAAAATTTCAGATTTAGATGAAAGCTCGAGTAAAGACAGAGGCGAAGGCAAAGTCAAGGATTAAGCTATTATGCAGTTAGATCTATTAAATTTTCTGACGAAAATAGCATTGTAAATCTTTTAAGATATTGAATGTATGTATTAAGTTAAGGTTGTAGACCTTGGGAATGATGTGAAAAAGTTTAATGTATAAACAATTTATGTTTATATCTTCCGCAAATAGTAATAGTTGTATAGAATGATCGAACCGGATTTGAGGTTAATTGGGACCTGGATTCGGGGCCCTCACAGTTGGTATCAGAGTTGTAGGTTATAAACCTTAGGTAGGTATACCTTAGGATATAATCGCGGAGAGATGATAAGTAATAAACTCGAATAGAGTTTAAGCGATAAGAGATGAATTTTTGGAAATTCATTATTAAGTAAAGAGATAATTAAGATTCAAAGAAGAATCTTGAAGAGATATAAGGATAAGAATCCGGAGTTACCTGACTCCAATAATAGAGATGAAAAGTGATAATAAATAGACCATGTCTATAAGATGAGAAGTGTTAATAAAATCATAATATAATATGATTAAAGAGAAGAATAAGAAGATCGTAAAATAAAACGATCGTAAGTATAAGGAGAAATGATTACGAAATAAGATCACGATGTGATCAGATTAAATCGTTTAATAACATATGATATGTTAAGTGATTAGAATGATATAGCTTGACGCTATAAAGAGAATGTACTATGAAATGGTACTATGTAAACTCAAAAAAGAGTGGTAAATGTTAAGATACGGATTAAAGAAAATTCGTATTAAGAAAAGAGAAAGTAAGAATGATGAGGGATTTCAATTGAGGACTCATGTCAGCAGCTGAGTTGTATAATTCCTTGTATGGGCGGGGAATATGTACTTGGTTTTAGAATCACTTAGCTTCCTGGTCGATATAGTGGTTAGGTTGACCAATTCTTTGTATGGGCGGGGAATTGTCCGCTTAGCTTCCTATATTGATTAGTGGCCGAGTTTGATTTGACAACCACTTAGTTTCTGGTATTGATAATCATTGAAACCTAATGTCGCGCTATTTGCTATATGCATGTTGATAAGGTGATTCTTTTCTCATGTGTATAACGAATAGATAGAGAATATAAGGTTAAGTATGAGTTCTTAAAACTCATACTTATGGTACGTTCGTGACTCATAATTATATGAAATGTTTATGAGCCCCTCAGCGAATGGACGCCAAAGGTCTGACTAAGACAAGTTCTTAAACTCATATAATTGTGGAAAGTTTCTGAACTCATAATGTATGGTAAGTTTGACGAACTAGTATAGTTATGTTGAGATTGGAGCATTGAAGATGATAGAATAGATAGATTTATTAAGCTATGGATCATTAGAGAAAGTGAATTTAATGGTGGAAGTATAGGTATTCCAAATCATCTAGCTATACTAGACTTCAAAGTTTTTGACATCAAGCTAAAATTGCACTTATGTGCCTTTCGAAATAAAATGAATTTTTGTTATCCTCAACATAGGGTTACAACTGTGTAGAAGTGGGCTTCGTACTACTAACACATCGTTACCTGTTGTGGCGTGATGACACCAAATATGATTTTTAAAGATTTTTGAACGGTTTAAAGAAGAGTCTATGCCATTTGATTCAGCTAGACAACAATAATTTGAGATGTCAAAATGTATTTTTTTTATATCATCAATGTATCATGAACCCTGGTGCAAAGATGATAAAAATAATGGAGTTATCAATGCAGAATTACTTAGTGTCGGATGTGATCTAAAGATCGTCAGCCCACTATGGTATGATGTAGTATGACAAAGTCACACAATGACGGAATCCTCAAACGGACTGTAATACAGTGCGGTATCATGACGTCATAAAATGATTTTCAGAATTTTAAAGAAAAGTTAAGTGCCAATTAAATTTGGACAGAAACATGTTTCGATTGAAATTCGAATTATTGGTATGCGTCTAAGCTATTTGATTCAGCTAGACAAATGTTTATGAAATTCAAAGTATTCTTTGAAAGCTTATGCCGGACCAAATTGTCTTGGTGCGGAATCTTATGATAAGTCTGAGGTGAGCAACCCTGAAAATGGGGATATATTAATTGGATAAAATACTCCAATCTAAGAACGCATATAGTCGTTCCGATTACTAAGGTACAACAAACTGATCATCTAAAGTACCCACATCGGTAGTTTACCTTCTTCGTGATTGTAAACATACCTATTAAAGAAATGTTTCAGAGGTAGAATACCATTCTTTCTTAATTGAAAGAGGTAGCAGGTAGAAATACCCTAAACCTCAAAGTTCATGATTTTTATGATCCCTCAGACAGATATGAAAAGAATTTTTTTAAACTCTTTAGAGTAATGTTGTGATAGAAGATGATGATGGATATGAAATATTGTGAACTCGTTGTGTACGAGTAGAATCTGAGATGATTGAATAAAGGTTATTATGACAACCTAGTTTTGCTGAATGTTTAGAAGATGTAAACTCCTAGTGAGTAGTTATGGTGAAATGTGATAATAGATGAGAAATCCTCAAATGAGGAAATTGTAAAGGTTAAGTTAAAAACCTAGTTTTGATCAAGAGAATAAGCAGAGATGAGTATGCTTTAATTTCGGGGACGAAATTCTTAGAAGAAGGGGTGAATGTGATACCCGAAAATTTAGATAATTATTACAATCCTAAAATGATGGATTAAAGGTTATAAGATGAACCTAGACATAAAATAAGTGTATGGAATTGACGTTTCTGTGATGGAATTTTAAGGATTTCAAAATTTTTAAGAAGAACCTATATGGTTTCTTAACTGAATGAGAATAAAGAAATATGAGTTACAAAATTTTTAAACCCTAGAAATGAATTGATATGTATTTGAATGAATATCGAGAATAAGGTGTTACGGTACCTGTAAATTCAATATGAACTGAATAGTCTAAGAAATGTTATATAAGTACATATGGAAATTTTATTAAGGAGATAAGATTTCACATGAAGAGATGTTATAAGGTTAAACGAAGATGAGTATATGTATAGAAATATATATACTTAGTAAGGTGCTATAAATTTTTTAGCAAGAGGAATGCTGAATTAAGTTAATGATATAAGGATCAAGATAAAACTATGTTAGTAATTAACATAGCTTGAATGTTGGCCTTGAATGGCAAATAAGAATTTGAATAAGTATAAAGTCGTTAGTTAATACGATTAGCAATAAGAATGGAGTAATTTAAAACTTAAAATTTGAGTTAGAGATAGAATTTTGAAGCATGGACTACTCGGTTGCGTCCGGAACGTCAAGTTTAGTCAGAATGAACAGTAAACACAAAATGTGTAAAGGTTGACTTTTGGTCAAAGTCAACAGTTGACTTTTTATGAAGAAAAGTCAAAATTAGTGTGAGAAGTAAAAGATATTATATGGATAATGATATAATATTTAATATTATACCAAATGATGTGAAGTAAAAATATGAGAGGAGATTCAATATGCAAATATGTATATTGGTATCAAAGCAGTCAGTAAATTAAATTCATATTTGAATAAATGATTGAATATATTAAATTATATATTTAATATATAAATAGATTGTTTGAAAACAATTTATGGAGAGGAGGAGGAAATTAAATTTAAGTATACAATATGAATTGTATAACTTGAATAAGTTATTAAGTATGAGAATTAAATAACTTAAATGGTTATTGTTATTTAGTGGTTCTAGTATTTAAATATATACTAGTGACCTAATCTAAGAGATTTGTGGAGCATGACATAATTTATTTAATGATTATGTAAGTAAGTGAATACGAATATTATGTGATGGTTTATATTTGTTTATTATATAATCAAATAAAAGAAACCAGTGTAATCCTAATTATATATTAGGAATGAAGGGTTGAATAACTTAAGGGTTATGAGATGAGAGAATTTTGGTATATAAAATATATGCTAATTTTAAGAGATTTATTTTATACATCTCAGTTAATTAATTTTATAACCTAATTATAGCAAGTCTAATTGGGTTAAAGCAATAAATGTGCATGAGTAAAGAATTTATTTTTTTGAGTGAGAAATAAAAATCCTAATTAAATAATTAGGGTAAAATAGTATTAAAAGTAATGGATTATAATAATATCATAGCCCATTAATTTATTTAGAGTCCAAGAGAATTAAATTTGATGAACTAAGGAAGTTATATTATTTAAACGAGCCCAATTAATTAATTAAGCATGAGACTTGTAGATAGAGTGACTAAGGGCGATTAAATTATTTAACCTAGCCCAATATATTATGTATGTGTCAAGTATTATATTGACCCAATTTAATTAGGGATTGAAAGCCCAAGTTAGTTTTGTTAGTAAGTAAAACAATTAAATTTGTTAGCTCAATGAGATTAATTAAGGGCCAAAACTAGGCCCACTTGTGGGAGAACAATAATATTAAAAAAATTATATTAAGTTAAGAGATATATTTTAATTATCTCAAGTTATTAATTTTATAACTTAATTAAAACAAGTTTAATTGGGTTATAGAATTTAATGTGCTAAAGTGAGGATTTAAATTCTATATATTTGGAATGGATACCCTAATTAAATATTTAGGGTGGGTAAAATGGAAAGACATTGGAATATGATAATTTTTCAATGGCCTAAAGAGTTTAATTTAAAGTCCAAAGAGATTTTATATGGTGACCCAAGAGTTGGCCCAATCAATAACTTAAAAAGCCAAAATTTGATCCAAGTATGGTGGATATTTTTGGACAAGAAAAGGCAAAGGAGGGACATTTTTGGACAAAGAAAATTAAACCAAACTTGGTAGATGATAAGGCCAAATGGCCGGTTATTAATTAAAAGAAGGAAAGAGATAAGAAGAGATAAGAAGATAAGGGAAAGAGAAAAGAAGAAAGAGAAAGAAAGAACGGGAAAAAGAAAAGATTGAGAGGGAGAGAAGGGGAAGAGGGCGGCAGCCCTTGGAGGAGATGAGGAGGAGAGGGAAGATCCTCCATGAATGAAAAATAAGAAGAAGAAGAAGGAAGAAGAAGAATAAAGTAAATGTATAATTTCTTCCTTTATTTTTTTTTGTAATTTGATGGAAAGGGGTTTTGATTTGGATGTTCAAATCCCTAAGATCTATGTGTTTTCTATGGATTCAAGTATGGATCTACCTATTTTGGGTGTTGATTTGGTTGGAAACCAAAAGAAAAGAAAACTTAATTTTTTCTAGTTTAGAAATCCTAAATTTCTATTTACTTTGAAAATCCACCGTTTTAAATCTATAACTCCTTTTTACGATCCGTCAAAGAGGGGTGCTAGATATATGTGTTTACTAGTTAACCCAAGTGGTAGCACTCAAACATGTTGAGTTTACATGGGGTAATGACTGATTTTGTGAAAATAGTCCCGTTTTTCTAGGAACTATTTTTGGGCAGTCTGTAACTGGGGCTTTTTCATCAACTTTTTTGTACTTTAAAAATTCTGGGCTTCTGGTATGTTCTATTACACTGAATAAGCTTTCCATAGACTCCGGAACGGACTAATTCCGACTCCGGATGAGGTAGTTATGACGTTCGGAAGAAGCATAATCAAAACTGTCCAACCAAATCCCGAACAGTCTCCTTTTACAAAATTTTTGGACTGATGTGATCGGATTTTGGAAAAACATCATTAGATAAAAGTTGTAGCCCTGGAAGTTAGCTTCGCGTGGGCCCAAGAATCGCTCAAAAATATTTTAAAACGCGAGAGTTATGACTGTTTTAGCAAAGGACTCTAAAACTGTTTTTGGCCAAAAAGTTGCTGCCCAAATTTTTCGAGGGCTGTTTTGGCAACTTAGTTTATGTAATAAATTTCGGACTTTTGGGACATGAAAATATATGGTATTAAGTACCTCCTGTCAAAAAATGAGCTCATTCCGACTTAAAATGACCAAGTTATGATTACTTTAATTTTTGTGATTTTCTGACAAAAATGGTTATAACCGGAGTTCTATAACTCCGATGGCCACGAAATTTAAACTGGAGTGTCACGTTAAGACGTATAAGATTGTGCCAAGAGATGGGAATTTCTGGAGTTAAGCACGAGGTAGCTAATTTCTTAAGGAATTAACTAAAAATGATTTTTAAAAAATACCAAAGAAAGTTGGAAAATTTTGGAAAAATACTTTTTGTATATGAAATATGTGTATACATGTTTGTACAAAAGGATAGAAAAATAATAAGTTGATTTGGTATTTTCGTGAACGGATATGGAATCCAGCTTGCTGGATTAGAAAATCTGATGAATCCAGCTTGCTGGATTGAAAAAAAGTTTACTGAATTGAAAATATGTTGAATCCAGCTTGCTGGATTGCAATCTAGTTGCTGGATTTGTAATCCAATTTGCTGGATTGCAGTTTGGTTTGCTGAATTGGAAATTTGTTGAATTCAGGTTGCTGGATTCTGTATCCAGTCTGCTGGATTGGCAATTTGGTTGTTAAATTTAGAATCCAGGTTGTTGGATTAGTATTTGACTTATTAGAGTATAAAGAAAAACTTATAATGTATAAGATTAAGTGTTTAATCATAATGAATATGATACAGTGATTGAAGAATTATCCAAGAATGATAATAATACCGATGTGTTAGGATATTATCTAATATTTGATTAAGTGTTAGATAATCTATTAACAAAGTAATTGTATTATGATACAAAGTAGAATATGCTGATTGAAAGACCAATCTTATTATTAATGATAGGTCTTACCAAAAGAAGTTAGCTTAAACTGTGTAGCAGTAGTCAACGAATCAGGCAAGTTTTTCTTAACTCAAACTTGAGTTGTATGTTCGAAGCATGTTAATGAATAATTGTTGTTGATTATTCACGTCTATATTGATTATTGATTCGCACGTTGTGCATATTGTAAACGTTCATCAGGTATGAAAGGTTGTTCACCTTCATTACCATTTGGTTCAGTTAATCTGTTCATGTTTATGCTTGACCATTCATTTTTATTGACTTGGTCGTTCAGCTAAGAAAATTTGTTCATGCTCTTTCACAATGTTTATATTGTTGAAAGTTAGCTAGCTTATCGTTCAATTCTTTCAATCATGATATATCCTCAAATAAATTTAACTTGCTGGGCAAATTTGATGCTCACCCTTGCTATATCATGATAAAAAATTTCAGATTTAGATGAAAGCTAGAGTAAAGACAGAGGCAAAGGCAAAGTCAAGGATTAAGCTATTATGCAGTTAGATCTATTAAATTTTCTGACGAAAATAGCGTTGTAAATCTTTTAAGATATTGAATGTATGTATTAAGTTAAGGTTGTAGACCTTGGGAATGATGTGAAAAAGTTTAATGTATAAACAATTTATGTTTATATCTTCCGCAAATAGTAATAGTTGTATAGAATGATCGAACCGGATTCGAGGTTAATTGGGACCTGGATTCGGGGCCCTCACAGGTTGCAAGTTTTGAATAATAAGGAGGTGGAATAGTAAGGAAGTGGAAGTGATTTTTGACCATTTTGCCCTTATATTGTAATTCTATAAATAGAGAGCTCGGTGTTTCATTTGTTAATTGTTCAAATTTACCAACACTTAGAGCAATAATATTGAGTGAGAAATGAGAGCTATTTCAACTAATCAAGGAAGAAGAAGAAAGTTAGAACATCAAAGGTAATGAATCTTTAACCTTTAATCTTCATCTCTTCAATTATAATTTTATAGAGAAGTGGATATTGGTGGAGCATGTATCTTAAGAAGCAACAAGGATGGCTATTAGTGGACTTTAAACATTATTAATCATGTTATAAGTGGAATCATAATCTACTAAGAAATAATGAAGAACACATGACAATTTATCATATGTTGTTGATGGACAAGTTTAAAACCATAATATGTAGGATTAGATGCTATATACTTGGTTAAGATGATAGATGTATGAATAATGGAATGAATCTATTTTGAACGGAGTAAAAATCTCAAGTAATGAAATTATGGCGAAATTTACGAGATTAGGCGATAATCGTCGACATCGTAAATTCTCGGAATGATAGTCAAAAGTCGCCGTTTAACTCAAAAACTTTAGTTTTCGATGACGTATCATAGAACTTTGCATTTAAGAGTTGTGGACTCAAGAATGGTCGAATTCTGACTTAAAACAAAAAAACTACCTATGAACGTTCACGAACGTTTAGCGAATGCGTAATAAAAAATTAAAATTGTGAATTTAATGTTAACAGATTCAGAAACTTAAGTTGTCCTAATGAAATCGTAGTATACAAGATATGTGAGATAACAGCTTTTGAATGAGCCAATTCTGACTTATAACGATTAAGTTACGAGATTGGAAATAAAAAACCTAAAAATTTTCAAAGGCTAAGTGTCGGTGCCGCAGCGCCGCCCAAGCCTATGAGAGTGGTACTGCAGCGCCATGCACAAATCCCAAACACTGATGAGTCACGCTGTAGCGTAACTTATAGCAAGTGTTAAATTGATTATTAATAAATGAAATTTAAATTTCCTCTATTTATTATTTTGAAATAGTAAGTGTTAAATTGATTAATGAGGTTAGTTATGGGTAAAATGCGCAAATATTTCAAATAAGCAGGTGGTTATAAAATATTCATTGTTGTCGGGGAATATTCGTTTGGTCGTGGAATATTCTTCCTGTCGGGGAATATTCGTACGACGGCGCAGTCTTTTGTGGGCCCCATAACGAAAAGCGATTGGATGAAGAAAACGACAAGTATATGTTTTTATTAATAACGGCGTAGTTGTTACCGTTAATACTGTTGGAATACTCGGTGGTTAAAACATAGTAATACGCGTTGTTACACAGTAGCACACTGTATTGCACCAATTATTGATTCTTACATAAGAAGGCACTACTCAATAATGGTTACAGTAATTACTGTTCAGTATTTTATTTTATTGATTCAATAATTGCTGCGTTGATATTTTATATTACTGTTGTTTCAATAATTGTCACTACACAGTATTTCCCATTATCAGATCAATAATTCATATTATTCGAATAATATTATTAGATAACATTATTGGCAATGTCTAGAAAGTTCTGTCTAAGGAGAGGTTTGGTCATCTAATTGCGCGCCAGTAAGGAGAAATCCTTATTGGAAAGCCCCCTCTTTCCTGGGAACGGCCTGGTTGTCATAAATGTGATTCTGTAATATTATTTGTGAATAATTAATTATTGATTCATATGATAAGGAAATATTTATTTTTGTGGATATAAATGAGGGATATATTTTTGTGGTTAAAAATGAAGGAGTTAATGTTGAGGTTTTTATCAGTATTTTTGTCGGAATGGAGGTATTAAAAATCAGGGTTTTTGAGATATTTTGTGGGGGTTATAATTTTTAATCCGACCGTTGGATCGTGGTAATTTTTGGATATGTTATACATATATAAGTTGAGTATATGTCCACAAATTTTGAACCGTTAAAAATGAACGTATAATTTATTATGAATTTTACGAGATGACTGGTTCAGAAATTATTGAATTTTTGGAGTTAATCATTTTGGTAGAAAATTCTAGAATTGGTGGGCCCCACTCTTGGTTGGTGAAGAAATGTGCTGAGATTTTTATTCAAATGTGGTGGGTGGGAATAGTAGCAGGTAAAGCCATCAGGTTGCAGGTTAAGTCTGCTTCGGCGTGCTAACATTTTCCTATAAATAGAGGGCTAAGTTAGAATTGAAAATCACACCAGAAACAAGTTTTCTCTCTTTCTCTCTCTAGATTATTGAGTGTATTTTGTGAGTATTTAGATACTTTGAGAGTTTCTATTCATCAGAGCAAGTGTCTTTCAGCCTTATACCGGTATTCCGACCAGAAGTACTGTCTTTACGAGGTAAGGGATGTTATTTTATTCAAAAATGATATTATTTCTTCAATATCATTATGCCGAAATATTGGTTAGAAATTTTTATCAAATTAAGAACTTTTCACGTCGGGGTTACTATTTATGAGTTACTATTCACGAGTTACTATTCATCGAAAAATAAAATTTTCTTCTTTTCGTCCAAAATATCTATTCTGGGTACTAGCTTTGATTGTATCCATGTTTTGATCATTCTTGAATTCTACTTCACTATGAATAATTATAAGGTATTTTTTTGGACATGGATAAATCGAAATACGAATCCTTAATATTTGTTATTTTGTTTCACTTGATTCGTTTTCTTAAGATATTTTTCATCATCCTCAGTCCTAAATGATGATATTACTGAATATCTTTGGCCCGTAGTGCAAAGATGAATGATTAACTGATGAATATCTTTGGCCCGTAGTGCAAAGATGAACAGGTGTTGAGATGAACATGACCGACTGGTGATACAAATGAATATCTTTGGCCTGTAGTGCAAAGATGAATACTTGATTAAAGATGGTTATTGATTGTTGTTACAGGGATAAAATATTGATGATGGACTTTTAAATCTTAGAAGATAGTAGAACTCATTCTCTACTTGACTCTTCTAATGGTTTGCTGTTTCCGCTGCAGTTATTGATTTAAAACTTGTTGTCTATTGTATTCTATTAGATTTTTCCCTGTTGAAGACTAACGATAATTTGTTCTGTATTATCTTAGTCATAATGTTCTTTACTGGGCTAGTTGAGCTCACCCTTTTCCTTTTTGTTCTATTTTTCTCAGGAGGCGAGAATGTAGCGAGTACTAGTCGGGGTATGGAATGATGGTTCTAGAAGTTACTTTAGTAGTCCTCACCATTTTTGTGAAATAATGTATCAATAATTGTAATGAGGACTTATTTGGGTGTGGATATTGTCTAAATGACAATATTTGTATTTAAACTCACAGTTCTTGTGTTGTAATAATAAAGATGTAGTTATTTCTGTACCATGTATTTTGGCGACTCAGAATGGGTGTTGTATACCTATTTTGGGGGCGTCACAGCCGGTGCTACACAAGAGGTAGAGAAGAATTAAAATGAATACAAAACAAAGATAAGTTGATTGAGGGTGAATTATGACCTTAATTAAACTCATAGTAACTGTAACGTCCCAAAAATTCATACAATTTAAATCTCAACTTCGGTCGTTAATTAAACATTCAACCTCTAATTTTACATCATTATTTGATATTAAAAATCACTAAAAATTGCGGAATATTTAAAACTTTTGTACATATCCTTCTTTATTGCCCTAAATCGCAACCTTTACATTACATCTCTTCGATTCCAATATATATCATGAATCGCTACAATAAACTGACTATACAAAGTCTTACATCATAAATAGATATCCATATACACTGGATAGCTCAATTTACAACTCAACAACATTTACATTCAAAATATTACATACATTTCTCATAAAACATAAGTAATCTTCGTGAATATAGTTCTCTATAACTCACTTAGCACATATCCTTACCTTAATTCCTCGACCTGCAAAAGTGGTTATTGCAAGAGTGAGCTCGACAGCCCAATAAAATCTAACAGTTTTCATGCCTCACATAGCACATAATAACATGCTCGATATACATCTCATTCAAGTAACATGACATACGTGCTTTTAATTCACATAGCAACTATCAAGATTGAGTTCCTTACTCAATCATCATTATTTAGCCAAAATAATGCAATCAAATATTGACTTTAACATTTCATTATTTCAACATATATATAACATATCATGCAATTTAAAACAGTTTATCAAGTCCACATAGAAAATATGAACTGAAAGACTTGCCTTGATCGTTGTTTACCAATAACAGTTTAATAGCTTACAGCTATCTGCACGTAACGTGCCCTACGCAATTATATAATCATACACATCAAATATTAGTCACATAACAACACATAGTAATTATAATGTAAACTCTACTCTACGTCTCATAATCTTTCCTATTAATAAATATATAATATTCAACTTAATTGTGTTAACTTTCAACTTATATCTCACTGTATTTCGTATTCGCATTTCATTCAAGTGCTCAAGTCTTGCTAGAACTACTCATTGGTTTTATATTAAAACCATTCCATATCTTATAATATTCATTTCAATTGAATTGAAACACTTTTTAAGTTCATTAACACTTGGCACGACGTTTCGACGTTCATTCGTCACACGCCCGATTTGCCTCTCTTGTGTATGCTTACTATGATTCTATAACTTATCTAACACATTATTCATTAATGTTAAGCATCATTATATTTACTAAAATTTATTTTTTATAACTTAGGACATCATCTTTTATGGTCAGGAGCACTACACATGCATATGTGCATGCCCGACGCCCTCCGATTGCCTCTAAAAACACAACAGTCCTAAAAATGACCATTTTGACCCATCCAAATTACCTCAAATTGAAAAACGTAAAGAACAAAAGTTGTAGGTATATTCGTCCTCGTTCCGGATCATCTTGAATCACCTCAATCGGAGTTCGTATGAAAATGTTATAGCCGTTTTACTACAGGAGGTCAAAATAGTCCAACCCAGACCACTTTTCTAGCGCTGGGGCGCGAAATCTAGCACTAGGACGCGAAGTTTTGGGCTATTTTTGGCGCTGGGGCGCTAAATTCAGAGCTAGGGCATGAAACTTGGCGCTGAGGCTCCGAATTACAGAACACCCCAAAACAAAAAATAGAACAAAGCTATGTCTTAATTTCTAACACCAATTAAAATATATAACTTATGCGAATTACACATAAACTTCACCAAGCATACAAATACTAAATTAACACAACTTAAACATCAATTTTTAGAAAACTTAAATCATTGTACACATTGTTTTAAAACCAAAACTCCATTATCGATGTTTGTTTACACAGTGAACATGGTAACCAAAATTTATAAACTAATTTGATTCCTTGAGACTACGATTTCTCTAAATTTCATAACAAATCAATATACTCAACGTTTAATTTCATAATTAGCATACAATCACATACTAATTTTGTTATCGTACAAAACATACGTTCATGTTCATCCTCATATGACCATTGTAAAACTAATTTCATTCATGTTCATGCTAGTTATAACAATACAATCACCTACAATTACCATAATTCAGTTGTATGGCCTAATTCGGAACATAGATTTCATAGAACATATAAATTTTATGCCGTGAAACTCATACATATACGCATATCTATTTAATATTAAGTTTAAAGCACATACCTTCAATTACTAAGATAATATTTGCGAACTCCACTATAATTCGTTTGAAACTTCAAGAATTCTCTCTCAATCCTCTCACAAATACTCTGTAACTTTCTTTCCTTTCTTTGAAAACCATTTCTGAAAATTCCTGTTTTCTTTCTTAGGCTTAAGCCATAAAAAAAACTAACGAACGTCTTTTTCAAACGTTTTAAAACCGATGCCACTAATGGGCTTATTAAAACAACGGTTATCAATTTAATATATATTTTATTTTTGTTTTGTTTAATTTAATTTATTTTATTAATAAATCAAATTTAAAAATTCAAAAGCCATATGGCTTTGTTTGGCAAAATTATTTAAAACTTAAAGACTTAATATACTTAAGTCTTGTTTGGTAAACTAAATTAAAATCACTTTAATTTATTTTAATAACCACTTAAAATATAGTTATTTGTCACACTTCTAATTAATTAAGTTTTCATACTTAATTTAATTAATTCTAATAACAATTTATTACATAATATAATAATCTATTTAATCATTATAAACTCTCTAACTTAATTATTAAATTAAATTAGATTACTATTTCAAAATAATTACTTTCCTTAACTCATTAATTATTTATTAAACAAATAAATAATCAAATCACATCAAATCAATTAAACAAATACTTATTCAACGATAAACACAACCATTAAATATTTATATAATTCAATAAATAATTAAATATTTAATTAAAAAATCTAGATTGTTACATCATTCCCTCCTTACAAGGATTCTGTCCTCAGAATCACAACTCAAACCACTCATTCGTTACAATCTTCCCTACTTACAAAGATTCTGTCCCTAGAATCAAAGACACAAATTAAACAAATAACTCAGAGTAATCTTTCATCATTTTATCTAAATATAGATTTTATATTTCCTACTACATTCATTACCTAACAAATTATAGGTTTCATTTCATAACTTTCACTTGAACTCAATTATATTTGAGTATTATATTCTTAACCCATTCATTTCCTTTTCTAAGGATCGCTGTCATAGATACTCGGGATATTACATTCACCCTTTCTTCTAAGAATTTCGTCCTCGAAATTTTATCTATTAATATTTATTCATTCAATCTATCAAAGTAGATTTTACGTCACTACTTCATTCGTTCATTGGTTTCTATAACCACTTCCTTCCACAAAGATCATTCTACAATTATTAACTTTTCTATTAAAAGTTTCACAAATTTCTTTTATAACTCATCCCCTTCTCATTTCAAAATCTCTTTTCTAACTTATTCAACAATTCATCATTCAGTGTCGCATTCTACGACTTACTTCTTTTTAAGGAATACTTTCCTTTTCACTTTCATCTTGCAGAATAACAAGAATCTTCCACAATTATTCAATAATTGGGAAGTAGTATGAATAACTAAGGAATTTAAAAGATTCCAAATCATGCTGAGGGGTCATAAGATCGTGAACTCTTCTCTAGGTTTAATAGTGCTTCACCCCTGGTTCTTCACACTTTAAACCCTCTTTGGTAAAATGTTTATCAATCACAAAGACTGGAAACACCCCCCACTCGTACACTAGGTGGCCAGCCTATTCTACCACTACGTTGGGCCGCAACGTAGTGTTTTGTAACGACTATATGCGTTACGCTCGGTACTTAGGGTGTTAAGCGCTTCGTACAATGTATTGTGCACAAACATTTCAATGCAAAGTGTAAACTAAGCGTAACCTCTAATAAAAGAGTTGTTCATCTCAGAATTTAGAGTGCAAGTATTCAACTGAGGGTCTAATGACCACGAACCATGTCCACAGTTATAAGTAATCTTTCAACTTTAACTTTAAAAGTCATACGACTATAAGAAATCCAAGGTATTTAGGGGATCAATCCTTCGTAAATGTATTTTGCACAAACATTTTAGCACAAAGTATAAAACTAAGTGCAACCCCTAATAATAGGGTTGTTCATCTTAGCTTTTCAACATCTGAAGCCGCACCAAAACAATTTGGTTTGGCATAACTTTTTAATGAACGTTTGAATTTCATGAACATCTTTCAATATTTGTCTCGCTGAATCAAATAGCATAGACCTCTCCAATAATTCGGACATCAACCGAAATATACATATACATACATATATATGTAGTCTCATATCTTAAAGAAATCTCAAAAAAATCTTTTTATGATGCCATGATACCGCACTGTATTTACAGTCCGTTGAGAATTCCGTCATTTGGTGATTTTATCATACTACAACATACCATAGTGGGTTGACGATCCTTAGATCACATCCAACACTAGGTAATACTGCATTAATGACTCCATCATTTTTATCATCTTTGTACCAGGTTACATGATGCATTAATAATATAAAATATATTTTGATATATTGCAAATCATTTTTGTCTAGCCGAAGCAATTAGCATAGACATACGAATAACAATATTGTTGTTAAAACTCATTGGTTCCATCAGTTGATCCAATGTTTTTTTAAGAAAATAGAAGTGTAAACATCAGCACGAAGTCAATAAATTTCGAAAGTCTAACATAGCTAGTAGATTTAGAATACCTATGCTTCCACCATCAACTCCACTTTCTATAATGATCCATTGCTTAATAGGTCTATCTATTCCTATCATCCTCAATACTCTATTCACACTTATCTATACCAAGTTCGTCAAACTTACCACACGTTATGAGTTCAGGAACTTGCCACAATCATATGAGTTTAAGAACTTATCCTAGTCAGACCATAGGCGTCCATTCGCTGAGGGGTTCAAAAACATACCATATAATTATGAGTCACGAACCTACCATAAGTATGAGTTTTAAGAACTCGCACTTAACCTTATAATATTCTTTAACTATACTCTACCTATCTGTTATACACATGAGAAAAGAATCACCTTCTCACAAGCATATAGCAAATAGCGCAACACAAACATTCCAATGATTATCAATGTGATAAATTGAGTACAAGCACAAAACCCTCGCCCATACAAAGGTTGGTACAACTCAGCCACCACCTGAGTCCTCAATTAAAATCCCTCCTAACTCTATCTTGCTCTTAACTTGCTCTTTGCTCGATACGAATTCCTCGTATCACATTATCTATAACTCCTCATGAGTACATCTTATACTATTCATAGTACAATATCTTTATAGCATCAAGCTATAATCATTCAAACATTACAAACCATCTTCCTTTTATAACTTAAACAGATCACGTCGTGATCTTATTCTATAATCATCTCCCTTAAAATTCTTTTCTTAACTCGTAATAGTTTTGTTTTACGATCCTCTTTCTTTCCCTTTTTTTCATCATTTACGACACTATTCGTTATCTTGACTATTGGAGTTAGAAAACTCCCATTTCTTATCTTTATATCTTTTCAAGATTCTTCTTTGAATCTTCTTGTTTATATAACAATTCTTCCTTTAAGAATTTCTAACTTCATTTACATCGCTCAAAATTTCATTCTTGTTCTAAACTTGGTACACATAGAGTCTCTAACAGTTTCAATATGGTACGCTGAGTGGTTTTTCACAAACAACCAACAAACTAGGTTCCGAGTTGCTAGTTCGTATATACCTCCGCTCTATGAAGGAATCGTTTAGCCCAGATACCATACATCAACTACTAAAGAGTACAATTGCACCATACTTAAATATAACTCTATATTCTTAACTTCTTTATCATTCTCTTCTTATAGACACTGTCTATTTATTATCACCTTACATCCTTATTATTGGAGTTGGGTAACCCCACATTCATATTCCTTATAACTCTGCGAGATTCCTCTTTGAATCCTTTCACGCAAGTTTTAATCCCTTATTGTTCAAACTCTATTTGAGCTTATTTGTTCACTATCTTCACCTCTCTTCTCTAAGGTTATAGTCTAAGATACTCTTACCTAAGGTTTCTAACCTATCGGCTTTGATACCAACTGTAACAACCCCAAAATTTATACAATTTAAATCTCGACTTCGGTCGTTAATCAAACATTCAACCTCTAATTTTACATCATTATTCGATATTAAGAATCACTAAAAATTGCGGAATATTTAAAACTTTTGTACATTTCCTTCTTTATTGCCCTAAATCGCAACCTTTACATTACATCTCTTCGATTCCAATATATATCATGAATCGCTACAATAAACTGACTATACAAAGTCTTACATCATAAATAGATATCCATATACACTGGATAGCTCAATTTACAACTCAACAATATTTACATTCAAAATATTACATACGTTTCTCATAAAATATAAGTAATCTTCGTGAATATAGTTCTCTATAACTCACTTAGCACATATCCTTACCTTAATTCCTTGACCTGCAAAAGTGGTTATTTGCAAAAGTGAGCTCGACAGCCCAGCAAAATCTAACAGTTTTCATGCCTCACATAGCACATAATAATATGCTCGATATACATCTCATTAAAGTAACATGGCATACATGCTTTTAATTCACATAGCAACTATCAAGATTGAGTTCCTTACTCAATCATCATTCTTTATCCAAAATAATGCAATCATATATTGACTTTAATATTTCATTATTTCAATATATATATATATATATATATAACATATCATGCAATTTAAAACAGTTTATCAAGTCCACGTAGAAAATAGGAACCGAAAGACTTGCATTGATCGTTGTTTACCAATAACAGTTTAATAGCTTATAGCTATCTGCACTTAACGTGCCCTACACAATTATATAATCATACACGTCAAATATTAGTCACATAACAACACATAGTAATTGTAATGTAAACTCTACTCTACGTCTCATAATCTTTCCTATTAATAAATATACAATGTTCAACTTAATTGTGTTAACTTTCAACTTATATCTCACTGTATTTCGTATTCGCATTTCATTCAAGTGCTCAAGTCTTGCTAGAACTACTCATTGGTTTTATATTAAAACCATTCCATATCTTATAATATTCATTTCAATTGAATTGAAACACTTTTTAAGTTCATTAACACTTGGCACGACGTTTCGACGTTCATTCGTCACACGCCCGATTTGCCTCTCTTGTGTATGCTTACTATGATTCTATAACTTATCTAACACATTATTCATTAATGTTAAGCATCATTATATTTACTAAAATTTATTTTTTATAACTTAGGACATCATCTTTTATGGTCAGGAGCACTACACATGCATATGTGCATGCCCGACGCCCTCCGATTGCCTCTAAAAACACAACAGTCCTAAAAATGACCATTTTGACCCATCCAAATTACCTCAAATTGAAAAACGTAAAGAACGAAAGTTGTAGGTATATTCGTCCTCGTTCCGGATCATCTTGAATCACCTCAATCGGAGTTCGTATGAAAATGTTATAGCCGTTTTACTACAGGAGGTCAAAATAGTCCAACCCAGACCACTTTTCTAGCGCTGGGGCGCGAAATTTAGCACTAGGACGCGAAGTTTTGGGCTATTTTTGGCGCTGGGGCGCTAAATTCAGAGCTAGGGCATGAAACTTGGCGCTGAGGCTCCGAATTACAGAACACCCCAAAACAAAACACAGAACAAAGCTATGTCTTAATTTCTAACACCAATTAAAATATATAACTTATGCGAATTACACATAAACTTCACCAAGCATACAAATACTAAATTAACACAACTTAAACATCAATTTTTAGAAAACTTAAATCATTGTACACATTGTTTTAAAACCAAAACTCCATTATCGATGTTTGTTTACACAGTGAACATGGTAACCAAAATTTATAAACTAATTTGATTCCTTGAGACTACGATTTCTCTAAATTTCATAACAAATCAATATACTCAACGTTTAATTTCATAATTAGCATACAATCACATACTAATTTTGTTATCGTACAAAACATACGTTCATGTTCATCCTCATATGACCACTGTAAAACTAATTTCGTTCATGTTCATGCTGGTTATAACAATACAACCACCAACAATTACCATAATTCAGTTGTATGGCCTAATTCGGAACATAGATTTCACTGAACATATAAATTTTATGCCGTAAAACTCATACATATACGTATATCTATTTAATATTAAGTTTAAAGCACATACCTTCAATTACTAAGATAATCTTTGCTAACTCCACTGTAATTCGCTTGAAACTTCAAAAATTCTCTCTCAATCCTCTCACAAATACTCTGTAACTTTCTTTCCTTTCTCTGAAAACCATTTCTAAAAATTCATGTTTTCTTTCTTAGGCTTAATCCATAAAAAAAACTAACGAACGTCCTTTTCAAACGTTTTAAAACCGATGCCACTAATGGGCTTATTAAAACAGCGGTTATCAATTTAATATATATTTTATTTTTGTTTTGTTTAATTTAATTTATTTTATTAATAAATAAAATTTAAAAATCCAAAAGCCTTATGGCTTTGTTTGGCAAAATTATTTAAAACTTAAAGACTTAATATACTTAAGCCTTGTTTGGTAAAACTAAATTAAAATCACTTTAATTTATTTTAATAACCACTTAAAATATAGTTATTTATCACACTTCTAATTAATTAAGTTTTCATACTTAATTTAATTAATTCTAATAACAATTTATTGCATAATATAATAATCTATTTAATCATTATAAACTCTCTAACTTAATTATTAAATTAAATTAGATTACTATTTCAAAATAATTACTTTCCTTAACTCATTAATTATTTATTAAACAAATAAATAATCAAATCACATCAAATCAATTAAACAAATACTTATTCAACGATAAACACAACTATTAAATATTTATATAATTCAATAAATATTTAAATATTTAATTAAAAAATCTAGATTGTTATTAATAAATCAAATTTAAAAATTCATAGGTCAAAGGGCTTTGTTTGGCAAAATTATTTAAAACTTAAAGACTTAATATACTTAAGCCTTGTTTGGTAAAACTAAATTAAAATCACTTTAATTTATTTTAATAACCACTTAAAATATAGTTATTTGTCACACTTCTAATTAATTAAGTTTTCATACTTAATTTAATTAATTCTAATAACAATTTATTGCATAATATAATAATCTATTTAATCATTATAAACTCTCTAACTTACTTATTAAATTAAATTAGATTACTATTTCAAAATAATTACCTTCCTTAACTCATTAATTATTTATTAAACAAATAAATAATCAAATCACATCAAATCAATTAAACAAATATTTATTCAACGATAAACATAACCATTAAATATTTATATAATTCAATAAATATTTAAATATTTAATTAAAAAATCTAGATTGTTACATCATTCCCTCCTTACAAGGATTCTGTCCTCGGAATCACAACTCAAACCACTCATTCGTTACAATCTTCCCTACTTACAAAGATTCTGTCCCCAGAATCAAAGACAAAAATTAAACAAATAACTCAGAGTAATCTTTCGTCATTTTATCTAAATATAGATTTTATATTTCCTACTACATTCATTACTTAACAAATTCTAGGTTTCATTTCATAACTTTCACTTGAACTCAATTATATTTGAGTATTATATTCTTAACCCATTCATTTCCTTTTCTAAGGATCGTTGTCATAAATACTCGGGATATTACAGTAACATCATAAATGATGATTAAAACCTTGAGTTCAACAATTAAAAGTTAACGAAATGTTACGAAAATGTACACATGTTGTCAAGTCTATGAGCCAATCAAGTCTTTCAGTTCCTATTTGTAATGCGAACTTGATGATTGACTTATTTAAAACTGCATTGCACATACCATGATGGATTGTACATGTTGTAAATATGAAATGCTAAACTCAATCTATGACTAGGTTGATTGAGTAAAGAATGCTGATTGAGTAAGGAACTCAATCTTTATACTTGTTATGTGAAATGTAACATGTATGATTTGTTTAATCAAATGTTTGTGATGTATAATCTGAGCATGATATTATGTGCTACGTGATGCATGAAAACTGTTAGATTTGTTGAGTCGTCGAGCTCAATATTGCAAAATAATCATTTTTGCAGGTTAAAGATTAAAGGTAATGCTACTTGTTATTTGAATGATAAGGATCTAAAGTAATGCAAGAAGGTCATTTAATTTGGTTGAAAGTTTTATTTTGAACAATGTTTAAGGTTCTAAAAGATGTACTTGATAGTAGTTTATGATGTTTAATTCATGCGAGTTGTAAATGTGTATTATCCGATGTATAGAATGTAACAACTGAGAAAATCAGATTATAATGTAAATTAATTTTATTTGAATAAAATTATATTATATGTTATTTATAACGAGTAAACGAGATTAAGGTCGTTTTATAACCTAGAAGAGATGTATAATTGTAATATTCGAGCTAAGTGCTAGAAAGTGTGTGAATTTCCAATACGAAAATAAAAGCTTTCCGAGAAATTCTCAGAAAAACATTATTCATCCATTTCTACTCGGGAATTATTTTTGAACTTCCGAGAAATACGTAATAATAGAATTTTAAGGAAAGATGGATTATCTAATAATAATTCAGTTACGGAAAACGCAGTTTATTTTCGCTTGCATACTCAATTCGAGAATGCGAGGGAAAGTGAAGATTTAAATAATTTAGGGTTGTATAATGAGAAAGTTATTATACGGGGAAAGAATACGAGTATAATACAAGGTATTGTACAAGTATATACGAATGATAATACAACGTATAAGAAGAATATTATACGAACTAGTATACGAGAATTATGCATTAGAAGCATAAACCATTATTAATGGACTAGTAAAGCTTGATTAGAAATTTTGGCAAGCCCAAATAAAAGTTGATTGAGGCCAATGACAAATTTAATCAAGGCCTCAAAGCTAATTTAATTCAAGCCCAAGGTTAGGCCCAAATTGAATTAAACCTAAGCCTGAACCAAGAACCGAACCTGTGGATCAAACCGTTGGATCACTGAGTGGCTAATAAACCATGGTGCAACCCATGGGGGCCTCATAAGACCCATGTGGCCGGCCAAATAGGTATCCAAGATTCCTTTGGAAGCTTGGTGAAATAGTAAGGAGGTGGGACATTTGATATTTTAGCCCCCACTTTGCAATTCTATAAATAAGAACCTTAGGTTTTCATTTGTTGATTGTTCAAATTCAATTGCAACTTAAGCAATATATTGAGAGAGAGAGAGAAGAGAAAGCTAGAACAAGGAATCAAAGAGAAAAGAAGCTAATTAAGCTTTATCAAGAACGCCAAGCACGCAAGCGGTAATGAAGCTTAAACCATTAATATTCATCTCTTCAATTTAAATTTGATAGAGAAGTGATTATTGGTGGAGCATGTCTCATAAGGAGTAATAAGGATGACTATTAGTGGATTAAACATTAATAACCATGTTATAAATGGAATCATAACCAAATAAGTAAGAAATCATGAAGGAAAACATGAAAATCTAACATATGTTGTTGATGGACAAGTTTAAAACCATCGTGTATAGAATTAGATGCTATATGCTTTCTTAGGGTGATAGATGTTTGAATAATGGAATAAATCCATTTTGAACGGAGTAAAAATCTCGAGTAACGAAGTTATGGCGAAATTTACGAGATTGGACGATAATCGTCAAAATCGTAAGATTTCTAGAACGATAATCAAAAGTCGCCATTTAACTCGGAAACCTTAGTTTTCGTTGGCGTATAGTAGAACTTCGCATTTAAGAATCGTGGACTCAAGAATGATTGAATTCTGGCTTAAAATGAAGAAACGAGCTATAAACGTTCACGAACGTTTAACTAATGTGTAATACAAATTTTAAATAGTAAATTTATTATTAACGAATTCAGAAACTTATTTTGTCCAAATGAAATCAAAGTATATGAGATATGTGAGATAACAACTTTTGAACAAACTAATTCCGAGTTAGAATGAACAAGTTGCGAGCTCGAAAAATGATTGGCCTGAGAAACTGATATTTTTTTCAAAGTATTAAGGGAGGCATCGCATCGCTGCCCAATGAAGGAATTGGGGTGCTGCAGTGCCGGCATTGGATCCCAACTACTGGAGATTCGCGCTGCAGTGCAGATATTAACAAAGAACACGGCGCCGCAATGCCAGTCCTAGACCAAAGGCAGAGATGAATAAATATGAACATAAAATAAAGGTAAGTTGATTGAAGGTGAATTATGACCTTAATTAAACTTAAAGTAACATCTGAAATGATGATTAAAACCTTAAGTTTAACAATTAAAAGTTAACAAAAGGCTATGAAAACATAAACACAAAGTAAGTTTAATAATACGGTAAACCGTACACATGTAAAATGAATGTCTGAGATTGCTTGAAAGGTAATTACTTAAACATTAAATGAAGAAGGTTACTTATAACAATAAAATGTTGTAAACCAGTAATGAACATTAACTAATCTAACGAATGTTAGTAAGTTAAACAAACAGATAGTTAGACTGAGAAGAAGGAAAAGGTATGTTAATGACAATACCTACGGATTGTATGTGACCTAACATGGTATGCTATGTGATTATGTTATGTAGAATCTTTAAAGACTCACAAGGAAAGTGGATTAACACTAGACGACGCTGAAGGTAAGTTTTCTAAACCCATGTCTACACTTTATGTTGGACAAGCTTTATAATTCATGTATGATATGCATGAATTGATTCAAAAAAGAAGTCGAAGCCATTTACTTCAGCTAGACCAAACTTAGAATATTTTGTAGATTTCCTCATAATGTGTCAAAATATTATTGATACTGCTATCTTTTGCCAACTATTTTGGTATGGATTCAAAGAAAGACTGAGTATGAATAGACAAATGTTTTGTCGTAAATCTACTGGCACGTGAGTTTGCTAAAACTTGAACATAGCTACGTTTAATGTAGTAGTGTTGTACAACATAGAGTAATATAGGTTGATCACCAAGACGTGCTAGTATGAAAAGTCGAACTTACGAACTTAGTGTCGGGTTACCTTTTTCAAAGAAAGAAAGAATGAAATGCTCATGATCTTTAACCAAACTCAATGTTTTATTGATGATGTTCATCGTTAAACATTTTAAAGAAAAGAAAAGTGCTATTTTGATTTATTCATAGTACTTCATAACTATCAGTTCAGTTATAGAAGATATACTCATATGATTCATGCATGTTGTTATACTATAATTGTTATACTTGCTGAACTAGTTATGCTCACTCTTGCTTTAACCATATGATTGCAGCTAAAAATGAACGGATCGAAGGATCTGGTACACTACTAGAAAAACAAGAATATGTGACGGAACTTTGTGAAAGTTTTTAAAAACAATCACAAAAGATAGTAATTTGTGATGAACTTTTTAAGCAATCATAAAATAATAGTATATATGATGGCTCTTAGTGATGACTAATGTGACAACCCAAGAATTTGGATATTTATAGAATATTAAAATATTGAATTAAGGTTAAATAATAAACCTAAACAGAAAATAAGTGAATGGATTTGAGATTTTCGAGAAGGAATTTTGTGAATTTAAAATTTTTCTAGAGAATTATTCAGGATTAAGTATACATGTAAATATATTCTGTGTATATGGTATTGTATGTGTATAGTAGGGTTGACCAGACAATGGCAAACCCTAATATTATATTAAGAACGTCAACGTTCAGTTAGAAAATCCTTACGATTTATAAGAAACCCTAAAACCGGTTCTGGAAACCCTAATTTTAGTTCCGGGAGTTTGAAAACCCTAATTTGGGGATTTAAACGCAATGTATAATGTTTTTGTGTATTAATCACAAATCTAATTAGGTATAACCCTAATGATTAATTAAAATTCTAATAATTAGAAACCCTAATTATTAGAAACCTTAATTTGTAAATTAGAAACCCTAATTTATAATTAGGAAAAACCTAATTGTTAGTATAATAATTTTAATGTTAATTAGGACACATTAATCCTAATTTTCAAAGTTATAAGTAATTAGAAAATCCTAATCTAATTAAGAAACTTAATTTCTAAATTAGAAATATTATTTTCTATTTAAAACCCTAATTCTTGGGTTATAAACCCTAATGTACAATGATGAAATCAAATTTCTAAATTAGCAATTTTAATTAGGAAATGTTAATCCTAATTAGCAAGCTTGATTTATGATTAGTAAATTTAATATAATTAGAGAATTCTAATATAATTTAGAAATATTAATTTTCTATTTTTAGAAACCTAATTTGAAAATCCTAGAATTGTATTTTTAAACCCTAAACCCTAAGGGTTAAACCTTAGAAGGTTAAACCCTAAACCCTAAAAGTTTGGACCATTTACATGAATGGCATTAAATTTAAAAGTCTAATGACCATTTTGTCCTTTTTATATTTTTATAAGTTAGCTTACAAAATCTTGTCATATCTTTAGGTTGGTGACTAACCCTAGCCCTAGCCTAGCATGTGCTCTAAAATACAGCCATCAGTCATTTCACAACAACCAAGTGCATTGTATCATATCATATTTATAGATTTAGAGAGAGAAAACCAATTACTTTACTTTTCATTTTGTACAAGACTTTTCTCTCTCTATAATTTTGAGATTTAGAGTGAATATGAGTGTTAAGTTAAGACTATATCAGCCCTCAACTTTCCAAGATCAGGATCAAAGGTCAGAATCAAGAATCAAAGTGTAAAAGAGGTATACACCCTAAATCTTAAAAATCTGTGATCTGATGTAATATGTTGTTGTTATTTGGTTAGAGTTGTGTTATAGGATGTCAATTAGTGATCTGGGTTGTTATAACTTAGATCCATAACATCCAAATACACGAATCTAAAGATTTCACAAATTTGGAAAAGTTTGAAAATAAGGCCTGACAGTCATATGTCAGAGCCTCTAGATCTTTCTGTGTTAAGTGTTAGTGGTGTTTTATGTTATAGATCTGTAGTGTGCCACGTGGACTAGGATCTGGAACTGAAATCAGGTTCATATCATGTTTATATTGCAAGATATGTATTGTAAGACCCCAACTTATTAATAAATAAAATTAAATTTCCTCAATTTATTATTTTGAAATAGAAAGGGTTGATTTGATTAATGTGGTTAGTTATGGGTAAAATGCGCAAATATTTCAAATAAGCAAGTGGTTATAATATATTCATTTTTGGTCGGTGAATATTCGTTTGGTCGTGGAATATTCTTGATGTCAGCGAATATTCGTACGACGGCGCAGCCTTGTGTGGGCCCCATAACGGAAAGCGAATGGATGAAGAAAACGACAAGTATAAGTTGTTTATAAATAACGGCGTTGTTGTTACCGTTAATACTGTTGGAATACCTGGTGGTTAAAATACAGTAGCACACGGTATTGCACCAATTATTGATTCTTACATAAGAAGGCACTACTCAATAATTATTATAGTAGTTACTGTTCAATATTTTATTTAATTGATTCAATAATTGTTGCATTAATATTTTATATTATTGTTGTTTCAATAATTATTGATGCACAATATTTTCCATTATCAGATCAATAATTCATATTATTTGAATAATATTATTAGATAGCATTATTGGCAATGTCTAGAAAGTTCTGTCTAAGGAGAGGTTTGGTCATCTAATTGCGCGCTAGTAAGGAGAAATCCTTATTGGAAAGCCCCCTCTTTCCTGTGAACGGCCTAGTTGTCATAAATGTGATTCTGTAATATTATTTGTGAATAATTAATTATTGATTCATATGATAAGGAAATATTTATTCTATGTGGATATAAATGTTGGATATATTTATTGTGGTTAAAAATGAAGGAGTTAATGTTGATGTGTTTTATCAGTATTTTTATCGGAATGGAGGTATTAAAAATCAAATCGGGGTTTTTGAGAAATATTGCAGGGGTTATAATTTTTAATCCGACCGTTGGATCGTGGTAATTTTTGGATATGTTAATCATACATAAGTTGAGTATATGTCCACAAATTTTGAACCGTTAAAAATGAACGTATGATTTGTTATGAATTTTACGAGATGACTGGTTTAGAAATTGTAGAAGTTGCGGAATTTATCATTTTGGTGGAAAATTCTAGAATTGGTGAGCCCACTTTTGGTTGGTGAAAATGTGCTGAAATTTTTATTCAAATGTGGTGGGTGGGAATAGTAGCAGGTAAAGCCATCAGGTTGCATGTTAAGTCTGCTTCGGCGTGCTAACATTTTCCTATAAATATAGGGCTAAGTTAGAATTGAAAATCACACCAGAAAAACAACTTTTTTCTCTTTCTCTCTCTAGATTATTGAGTGTATTTTGTGAGTATTTAGATACTTTGTGAGTTTCTATTCATCAGTGCAAGTTTCCTTCAGCCTTATACCGATATTCTGATCAGAAGTACTGATATTTTGAGGTAAGGGATATTATCTTCTTCTTAAATGATATTTTCTTGAATATCATTATGCCAAAATATTGATATAAACTTTTAATAAAATTTGGAACTTTTTGTGTCGGGGTTACTATTCACGTATACATTACTATTCACGTATATGACACTATTCACGAATACGACACTATTCACCGAAAAATAAAATTTTCTTCTTTTTGTCCAAGTTGTCTATTATGGTTACTATCTTTGATTGTATCCCTGTTTTGATCTTTATTTTTGAATTCTGCTTCAGAATTGGTTATTATGGGGTATTATTGAACTTGGATAAACTGTAATACGAATCCCTAATATTTGTTCTTTTATCTTTCTGGATTAGTTTTTTTAAAAATATTTTTCATCATCCTCAGTCCTAAATGATGATACTACTAAATATCTTTGGCTTGTAGTGCAAAGATGTATGTTTACCTGATGAATGTCTTTGGCCTGTAGTGCAAAGATGAACAGGTGTTGAGATGAACATGACTGACTGGTAATACAAATGAATATCTTTGGCCTGTAGTGCAAAGATGAATATTTGGTTAAAGATGATTATTAATTGATGTTACAGGGATAAAATATTGGTGATGGACTTTTAAATCTTAGAAGATAGTAGAATTCATTCTCTACTTGACTCTTCTAATGGTTTGTTGTTTCCACTGCAGTTGTTGATCTAAAACTTGTTGTCGATTATATTCTATCAGATTTTTTCCTGTTGAATACTAATGATAATTTGTTGTATATTATCTTAGTCATAATATTCTTTACTGGGCTAGTTGAGGTCCCCATTTTCCTTTTTGTTCCATTTTTCTTCTCAGGAGGTGAGAACATAGCAGGATCTAGTCGGGGAATGGAGTGATGGTTCTAGAAAGATGTTTTAGCAGTCCTCACTATTTCTGTAAAATAATATTTGAATAATTGTAATGAGGACTTATTTGAGTGTGGATATTGTCTAGAATATTATATTTGTATTTAAACTCATAGTATGTGTTGTCGTATTTTGCACGACAATTGTATTATTGAAGTTGTAGTTTGCTTTTTGTACCATGTATTTGGCGACTCAAAATGGGTGTTGTATACCTATTTTGGGGGCGTCACAGTTGGTATCAGAGCTATAAGTAAAGAGCCCCGAGCCTCTCGTTGGTGACTTCCTGTTGATGGGGGATGCACCGAAGCTAGACTCTTCGTAGGGGACGCCGTTCTGCGGTGGCAAACTGATAGGTGCCACTGTGAGGTGCTGTCCACTGATGGGACATTTGTCACAGTTGATATCAGAGCTTAGGGATATGATCCTTGGCTAAGATGTGAGACAAGAACTAGGAGGGGAGAGACGGGGAATTCCTTCGCTAGTATGACCTGACTAAGTTTATTTTGTGTTTATTTGGTCGGTCAGAGTATAGGGATAATATATGACATGACTATTAACCCTTATTTTATGGTAGTATTTAAGAATGACAGTTGAGAACATTAATAATGGAGTAAATCAGACCGTGGAGACACCTTTGATCACCACCCGGGGGAACGTGCATCAGGAAGGCAATATTCCTCCTGTAAACAACGTTACCGAGCAAACGATAAATGATGGAATGTTTAGGAGCTTTTTGCAGTTCATGCAAAATCAGACGAGGGAGACTCGTGTGCAGAATATGGGTGGAAATGATAACAACACGCAGTTTGTCACAGCCAAGCAGTTCAAAGAATTGGGACCACCAGAATTTAAGGGAAAGCCGGATCCGATCACGGCGGAAACGTGGGTCAAGAAAATTACCAAGATATTCGATGTCTTGGGATGCACGGAGGAACAAAAGGTTCCATTTGCCACCTTTATGTTCCGCGGTGAGGTTGACTACTGGTGGGAGTCTGTGAAGCGTACCCAGCCTGACTCACTCAACATGTCCTGGGAAACATTTCAGAAACTGTTCAATGACAAGTGCTTTCCTGAAAGTATTTATCATATGAAGGAGGTGGAGTTTATCAGACTGGAACAAAACAACATGACGGTGTCCCAGTACGAGGCGAAGTTTACAGAGTTATCCAGGTTTGCAGCTCATTTGGTCGAAAATGAGGAACGAATGACAAGGATGTTTCTGAGAGGTCTAAAGCCCGAGATTCGGCAATATCTTATCTCTCATAAATTTTCTTTATATTCAGATGTTGTAAACAGGGCTCAATTATTAGAGTGAGATAATGAGTATGTGCAACCGAGGGACCACAACCAGGGTCATACCGGTGGCGGCAGTCATCGAAGCAATGAAAACCAGCAGGGAGGAAAACATTCGGACAAAAGCGATAACCACTCTGGTGGTAATCGTGGTCGTGATAATAAAAGGAGCGAGTCGGGAGGAGATTTCAAGAAGAGAAGGTACAACAATGATAACGTGAAGACGTCAGCACAAACATCAACTGCTTTTAGGGGAGGAGAACGAGCACCGGTCGTTTGTTACAAATGCGGGAAGGAGGGACACATTAGCCCAAACTGCCCACAACAATTCAAGGTGTGTTATAACTGTTGAAAGGAAGGTCATATAGCTAAAGATTGTCTTGTTGTGAAACCAAGTTCAACGGGGACAGTGACTCCGAAGGCTGTTCCGGACAAGTCAAAGTTGGTGGTTCCTGGAACGGTGTTTGTCGTGATTGTCCAAAACGCGAGGAACCCAAACGAGGTGATCACGGGTAAACTAATCATAAACTCTTGCGAAGTTTATACCTTATTAAATATTGGTTCTACCCATTCTTTTATCTCTCCTGCTTGTGCTGAACGTTTGAACTTGACTTCGGAGAAATTAGACTTTGACTTATCTTTTGAAACTCCGTTAGGAGAAACTTTCATTACATCTACTGTCTATAAATCTTGCTTAATTCAAGTCGGTACCATCACATTACCTGCCGACCTTATTTCGTTGAAAATTCTTGCATTTGATGTGATTTTAGGGATTGATTGGTTAATCACGCATCATGCAAAAATTGATTGTTTTCGTAAGGTTGTTAGTTTTCATATTCCTAACCAACCTATTATGCGAATTCAAACAACCAAACCATTAAAGTCAATCACTATCATATCAAGCCAAAAAGCTATTCGTTTATTGAAAAATAGATGTCAAGCTTTCTTAGCCCATGTCACAGACTTGAACAAAAATACGTCAGATTTGAATACTATTTCCGTTGTTAGTGAATTTCCTGACGTATTTCCTGAAGAACTTCCCGGTCTACCCCCAGAACGTGAAGTTGAATTCTTTATTAACCTTGAACCTGGTACAAAGCTCATTTCTAAAACTCCATATCGAATGGCTCCTATTGAACTTCAGGAGTTAAAGGTTCAACTACAGGAGTTGTTGGACATCGGTTTTATTCGTCCTAATACATCTCCTTGGGGTGCTCCTGTTTTATTCGTAAAGAAGAAAGATGGGAGTATGCGACTTTGTATCGACTATAGGGAATTGAACCATGTCACCATCAAGAATAGGTATCCGCTACCTCGCATTGATGACCTGTTCGACCAGTTACAAGGAGCACAATTCTTTTCAAAGATCGACCTTCGTTCTGGATATCATCAGCTGAAGATTAAAACTGAGGATATTCCAAAGACTGCCTTCAGAACTCAGTACGAGCATTATAAATTCTTAGTCATGTCTTTTGGATTGACTAATGCTTCTGCTGCTTTCATGGATATGATGAACCGTGTATTCAAAGAATATTTAGATCAGTTCGTTGTTGTCTTTATGGATGACATCCTCATCTATTCCAAAAGCCGTGAAGATCATGAGCGTCATTTGAAGCTGGTACTACAAAGGCTTCGTGAAAATAAGTTATATGCCAAATTGAAGAAATGCGAGTTCTGGCTTGAGGAAGTAGCATTCCTTGGGCACGTGGTGTCAAAACATGGAGTATCTGTCGACCCGGCGATGATTGAAGCCATACAAAGTTGGGAGCAACCGAAGTCGGTGACCGAAGTACGTAGCTTTCTGGGCTTAGCTGGGTCTTATCAGAGATTCGTGGAAGGATTTTCTAGAATCGCTACTCCGTTAACTCAGCTGACTCGGAAGTATACAAAATTCGGTTGGAGCGAGGATTGTGAGAAGAGTTTTCAATAACTCAAGAGGAGACTCATTTCGGCACCTGTTCTGACAATACCATCTGGTTCGGATGGATTTGTTATCTACAGCGATGCTTCAGGAAAAGGGTTAGGATGTGTTCTCATGCAATATGGGAAAGTCATAGCCTATGCCTCGCGACAACTCAAAGAATATGAGAGGAATTATCCTACTCATGATTTGGAGTTGGCAGCAGTCATTTTCGCGTTGAAGATTTGGAGACACTACCTGTATGGGGAGAAAGTGGAGATCTATATGGATCATAAAAGCCTCAAATATTTCTTCACCCAAAAAGAACTCAACATGCGGCAACGACGTTGGCTTGAGCTGTTAACAGATTACGATCATACCATCCAATATCATCTTGGAAAAGCGAACGTAGTAGCTGACGCATTGAGTAGAAGATCATACGCGGGTACGAGTGCAATGTTGTTAACACAAAGGCCCATTTTGTATGATTTGCAAAGGATGAAGATAGAAATGAAGGCTCCAAGCACCCACATGATGATATCAAATATACGAGTAGAACCGACTTTAATTGATAAAGTTAAAGATGCTCAAGCTACGGACATGGAGCTGATGCGTATGAAGAAAAAAGTGCAAGAAGGTGATATTCCAGAAGCAAGAATCGATGAAGAAGGAATACTTCGAGTCAACTCCAGACTTTATGTTCCTAACGATTTTGACTTGAAGCATAAAATCTTGATGGAGGTACACAACACACCGTTTGCAATCCATCCTGGGAGTACCAAAATGTATCACGATCTTCGATATACATTTTGGTGGAGCAATATGAAAAGAGAGATCACGGAGTTTATCTCGAGGTGTTTAACTTGTCAACGTGTAAAAGCAGAGCACCAAGTACCAAAGGGTCCATTGCAACCGCTTGAGATTCTGAAATGGAAGTGGGAACACGTTACTATGGATTTCGTTATGGGTCTTCCCAAGGTTTCTCAAGGCATAGATGCGATTTGGGTTATTGTTGATAGATTAAACAAGTCTGCCCATTTCTTGCCTATACGTAAGACTTATTCCCTTGAACGTCTTGCTAGTATGTACGTAAATGAGATTGTAAGATTGCATGGCATGCCAGTATCCATAGTTTCGGATCGTGACCCAAGATTCACTTCACGTTTTTGGGTTAGCTTGCAAAAAGCTATGGGCACGGATTTACGATTCAGTTTAGCATACCATCCTCAAACGGACGGGCAATTAGAGATGACTATTCAAACCCTTGAAGATCTATTAAGACTCTGCGTTCTAGATTTCAAAGGAAGTTGGGATAAGTACTTGCCACTGGTGGAATTCTCCTACAATAACAGTTATCAGCCAAGTATAGGTATGGCTCCATTTGAAGCCTTGTATGGATGAAAGTGTCGTTCTCCAGTATGCTGGGACGAGGTGGGTGAAGTAACGTTGTTGGGACCAGAATTGGTACGCATAACTATAGATAAGATCCAAACGATTCGACAAAGTATACAAACGTCACAGGATTGACAAAAGAGTTATGCGGATCTTCATCGAAAGGATGTAGAATTTAGTATTGGGGATCATGTATTGTTACGTGTTGTACCATGGAAAGGAGTTACAAGATTTTGGAAGAGAGGAAAGCTCAATCCACGATTTGTTGGTCCATTTAAAATTCTTGACCGAATAGGAAATGTGGCATATCGACTCGCATTACCTCCAAGCATGTCTCGTGTTCATAATATTTTTCACATATCTGTGCTTCGTAAATATGTGAAAGACACGAACCACATAAATGAGTTAGAACCAGACGAGATAGCTGAATATTTAACGTACGAGGAGGTACCTGTTAAGATCTTGGATAGGAAAGAGCATGTTCTACGCACGAAGGTTATACCACAAGTTAAGGTTTTGTGGAGAAAGCATGCTATTGAAGAAATGACCTGGGAGTTGGAATCAGAAATGAAAGCGAGGTATCCTCACCTTTTCGAAACACCAGGTACGTACGTCAATTTCGAGGACGAAATTTCATAAGGAGGGGAGGTTGTAAGACCCCAACTTATTAATAATAAAATTAAATTTCCTCTATTTATTATTTTGAAATAGAAAGGGTTGATTTGATTAATGTGGTTAGTTATGGGTAAAATGCGCAAATATTTCAAATAAGCAAGTAGTTATAAAATATTCATTTTTGGTCGGTGAATATTTGTTTGGTCATGGAATATTCTTACTGTCGGAGAATATTCATACGACGGCACAGCCTTGTGTGGGCCCCATAACGAAAAGCAAATGGATGAAGAAAGCGACAAGTATAAGTTGTTTATAAATAACGGCGTAGTTGTTACCGTTAATACTGTTAGAATACCTAGTGGTTAAAACATAATAGCACACGGTATTACACCAATTATTGATTCTTACGTAAGAAGGCACTACTCAATAATTGTTACAGTAGTTACTGTTCAATATTTTATTTTATTGATTCAATAATTATTGCGTTGATATTTTATATTATTGTTGTTTCAATAATTGCTAATGCACAGTATTTTCCATTATCAGATCAATAATTCATATTATTTGAATAATATTATTAGATAGCATTATTGGCAATGTCTAGAAAGTTCTGTCTAAGGAGAGGTTTGGTCATCTAATTGCGCGCTAGTAAAGAGAAATCCTTATTGGAAAGCCCCCTCTTTCCTGGGAACGGTCTGGTTGTCATAAATGTGATTCTGTAATATTATTTGTGAATAATTAATTATTGATTCATATGATAAGGAAATATTTATTCTATGTGGATATAAAGGTTGGATATATTTATTGTGGTTAAAAATGAAAGAGTTAATGTTGAGGTGCTTTATCAGTATTTTTATCAGAATAGAGGTATTAAAAATCAAATCAGGGTTTTTGAGAAATATTGTAGGGGTTATAATGTTTAATCCGACCGTTGGATCGTGATAATTTTTGGATATGTTATTCATATATAAGTTGAGTATATGTCCACAAATTTTGAACCGTTAAAAATGAACGTATGATTTGTTATGAAATTTACGAGATGACTGGTTCAGAAATTGTAGAAGTTACAGAATATTTCATTTTGGTGGAAAATTATAGAATTAGTGGGCCCCACTTTTGGTTAGTGAAAATGTGCTGAGATTTTTATTCAAATATGGTGGGTGAGAATAGTAGCAGGCAAAGCCATCAGGTTGCAGGTTAAGTCTGCTTCGACGTGCTAACATTTTCCTATAAATAGAGGGCTAAGTTAGAATTAAAAATCACACCAGAAAAATAAGTTTTCTATCTTTCTCTCTCTAGATTATTGAGTGTATTTTGTAAGTATTTAGATACTTTGTGAGTTTCTATTCATTAGTGTAACTTTTCTTCAGCCTTATACCGATATTCTGATCAGAAGTACTGATATTTTGAGGTAAGGGATATTATCTTCTTCTTAAATGATATTTTCTTCAATATCATTATGCCAAAATATTGATATGAAGTTTTTATCAAATTTGAAACTTTTTGTGTCGGGGTTACTATTCACGTATACGGCACTATTCACGAATACGACACTATTCACCGAAAAATAAAATTTTCTTCTTTTTGTCCAAGTTGTCTATTATGGTTACTATCTTTGATTGTATCCATGTTTTGATCTTTATTTTTGAATTATGCTTCAGAATTGGTTATTATGGGGCATTATTGAACTTGGATAAACTGTAATACGAATTTCTAATATTTGTTCTTTTATCTCACTAGATTCGTTTTCTTTAAAATATTTTTTTATCATCCTCAGTCCTAAATGATGATACTAATGAATATATTTGGCCTGTAGTGCAAAGATGTATGATTACCTGATGAATATCTTTGGCCTGTAGTGCAAAGATGTATGATTAAATAATGAATATCTTTGGCCTGTAGTGCAAAGATGAACATGTGTTGAGATGAACATGACTGACTGGTGATACAAATGAATATCTTTGGCCTGTAGTGCAAAGATGAATATTTGGTTAAAGATGATTATTAATTGATGTTACAGGGATAGAATATTGATGATGGACTTTTAAATCTTAGAAGCTAGTAGAATTCATTCTCTACTTGACTCTTCTAATGGTTTACTGTTTTCGCTGCAGTTGTTGATCTAAAACTTGTTCTCGATTATAGTCTATCAGATTTTTCCCTGTAGAATACTAATGATAATTTGTTATATATTATCTTAGTCATAATATTCTTTATTGGGCTAGTTGAGCTCACCCTTTTTCTTTTTGTTCTATTTTTCTTCTCAGGAGGTGAGAACATAGCAGGATCTAGTCGGAGTATGGAGTGATGATTCTATAAAGATGTTTTAGCAGTCCTCACTATTTCTGTAAAATAGTGTTTGAATAATTGTAATGAGGACTTATTTGAGTGTGGATATTGTCTAGAAAACAATATTTGTATTTAAACTCACAGTATGTGTTGTCGTATTTTGCACGACAATTGTATTATTGAAGTTGTAGTTTGCTTTTTGTACCATGTATTAGGCGACTCATAATGGGTGTTGTATACCTATTTTAGGGGCATCACATGTACAGTCAAACCTCGTTGACCGATCACGGAAATATTTTCTGGGCAGCCCAGAAATGCCCAGCTTTCGTCTGATAAGTTTTTGCAGGCTTTAGATCTTGCCGTGTTTTATATTTTTGGTCATGATGTTAGTTGGATGTTGTAGACTGGTATATGACCTACTAATCCAAGTTATTAGATCACCTAGATTAACAACAGAATCGATGATATCAGTGGTCAAACCACCGTTGACCAACTGCCCGGATGAAGATTCTAGATAACCCAGAATCTTCAAGAACCGTTTTTTGACAGGTACGTTGACCGGTTTAGATCTACGGCTTGTGATGTTGTAAGATTGATCTAATGCTATGTTATTATACCCTGACACCTCTACTACAAGTTTGAGTTCATAGATCACATTAACAATTCCTAGAATCAAAGATATAAGGCTGCAAAGTAGGACCCTTATTACTGCTTGAGTTTCTGGTGAGTTTTTGGGCAACCCAGAAACTCAAGAACACGTCTGACAAGATTTTTGCTAGCTTAGATCTTGCTGTGATGTTATGTTTTAGCCATGAAACTTGATTCTAGTTGTAGTTCTACACTTATACTACAATCATAATATAAATTATCGGCCCATAATCAACAAGAACCTACATCAATTACTGGTCAAACCTGATGACTCGAACACTGACATGAATTCTAGGTTTGTGCTGAAGAACAGCTCAAGAACACCTATAGCAACTGTTCTGTCGCTATAGGGCCCTTTAGTGACAGTTTAATTAGAAAAATAATTATTTTATTTATTAAATAGATAAAAATGATTTATAATTATTAAATTACAAAATAAATTCCTAAAAATTATTTTCAAGTCCAAAAATTAGTTTTTAATTATTTTGAGTATATTTCAAAAATATTTAATATTTTTGGAATATAAAAGGTATTTAAATTATTTAATTATAATATTAAATAAATTATTTAAAAATAATTTTAATACATGAATAATCATAAAAAATTATATTATGGTATAAAAAAATATTTTAAGTTATTTTTAATGACTTTTAATATTTTGTGATGAAATTTATTAATTAATTAATATTAATAAGAATTAATTTATTTATTAAACATATTAAATAAATTATGGAAAAATAGAATAAATTATTTATAAATCATATAAAAATTATTTAAGTGTTGTAAAAATATTTTACGTTATAAAATATAACTTTTGATATTTTGTCATGAAAAACATTAATATTTAATATTAATGGTAATTATCGAATAATGGATTTAAAAGTTTAAAAATCATATAAATATAATTTTAAGGTATTAAAAATACTTTGATATATTATAAATATATTATAATATTATGTTATGAATTTTATTAATATTTAGTATTAAATAAATATTAATGATAAAGGAATTAAGTTGTATTAAAATCATTTAAATACGAGTTTAATGATTAAAAAATCTTGATAAATGATAATAATTATTTAAAAAATTATTACGAGCATATGAAAAATATTTTGACTGATAATATAATTATCTAAGGTAATTGTTAAGTGATTAGACAAAGTTTAATTGAACTTAAACTCGACGATTGTCCGACTAGACAGTCGAGATTTCAGAATTGTACCGAACTCGACTCAGACTATAAAAGTTTGACTTGAGGTTAGTCCTATGTGTGTTATAGATTGATAGGGTTATGTGATAATGTGTTTAAGTTATTTTAAATACTGTGCTGATATTATTCAAATTTGTATATCGATATTATGTATATATTAAGTTCAGACAAAGCTTATTAAATTGTGTAACGATAATCAACGGTTCAGGCAAGTTTTTCTTAACTCGACTTTGAGTTATATTATTCAATTATACTTATGGTTAATCATTTCTGATTGCCATGTCTAAGAATTATTAAATCACACTATGTGCATACTGTAGGTATTCATCAGGTATGAAATGCTGATCACATAAGATTATTAAATCACACTATGTGCATACTGTAGGTATTCATCAGGTATATATATATATATATATATATATATATATATATATATATATATATATATATATATATATATATGTTCATGTTCAATGTTCATTCAGCTATGTAAAATTTGTTCATGCTAGTTCACAATTATATTGTAGAACTTTAACCAGCTTATTGTTCAATTCTTTTTATCATGATATATCTTTAAATTATTGAACTTAAACTTGTTGGGCAAACTTATTGCTCACCCTTGCTATATCATGATTAACATTGCAGATTAAGACGAATACGTCGGATACATGAAAGGACAAGACCAAGTCCAGTTTGGGTTAATACGTGCAACTAAATTGTAATAGTATAGTATGATAATAATGATGTATATCAGATAGGTAATGAATTGTGTTTATGTGAAGGTTACTCGACCTTGGGATTAGTGTGTAAATGTATTGTATAAGCAATTTATGTTTATATCTTCCGCAAATAGTAATATTTATAGAATAATTGTAATAGTGTTAGATTGATTGTACCGGATCTACGGTGATTTGGGGCCCAGGTTCGGGGTTTTCACAACTAATCTTGCCATCAATGTATTATAATTGTGATGGCCATGTCAATCACAACAATTTTTTCACGCAAAATAATTTTTCTTTTTGTGACGCACTAAGTCATCACTTATAGATATACCCTTTTCGTGATTAGATTTAAGCTATCACTAATATTTTAATATAAGAAATAAGCAAAACAATATTTTATGACGGCTGTGACAATCAGTAAAAAATATAGATTTTTGTGACGACTTTTATTTGTAATTACAAAAGGAAGGTGTTCTGTGATGGAATTTTCAAGCCATCATAAAATAATAAAATATATGATGGCTCTAAGTGATGACTAATTTTACTATTGTTATAAAGTATTTGTTACTGCCATTGCAATCACCAAATCTTATGTGGAAGTAATTTTGTTTAGTCAGTCAACTCACATATGTTTCCTTTTATATTTTGTTTTAAAATTATAATCATGATCTGGGCTTTGGTGTAGTGGTAATACTCGTTATTTCGTTTGCAAATTGGGGGGAGGGTTTGAATCCTACAAGTATCATTTGATATAATTAATAAAGTGGAATAAATTATACGTAAATAGAGATTCACGTTCTTACATTTGATCCTTAAAGTCTTATTTTTTTTGTGATGATTTGAAAATCACAATATATTACGTGTTAATATGATTGCATTAATCATCACAAAAGCACTAAGCATTTGCGTGATTGCCAAAACCATCACGTAAAACCTTTCATGATGGGCGTATACAAGACGACCATTGTAATGCTTAAAGCCATCACTTAAACCTTTCGTGATGGTTTTGCTAATTTTTGTGATGGATTTTGGCCATCACAAATGACCATTTTTGTAATAGAATAGTATTACTTTTATATTAATTTGACACTATGACAGAGAACATATTTAATGGTTACAAAGAACCTGTGAAGGGACTTATTATTAAGTAATAAAAGGTTAACATATTCACTTTGTTGATGTATTTCAACTGAATGAATGTGTGAATAGTAGCACAGTGTAGCACCATCTATCGGGTTAGAACATACTCAAATTTGGGGGTGTCACAGGTTGGTATCAGAGCTGTAAGTTATAAAACTTAAGGGAGGAAGAACCTTAGGCTATAACCTTAAGAAGAGATTAGAAAGTTAGAGGTAATAAAACTCATGTTGAGTTTTTAAGTGGTGAATTGAGGAAATTCATTAAAAGAAGAATTAAAAGATGAAGTTAACCCTAAAATGTATTAAATGTGATATGTGTTTATAATATTCTGATATTGTGTACGAATCAAGATATTATGTTTTATTATAGATGTCAAGAGATAATGTGATGTATAAGGATATACATGTGGTTAGCGAAGAGTCATTGAACTAGATAGAGATTTTATCGACACCTGTAGCTGAAGTGGTAATAGTGGTGGTGGAAGGATCAGGTGATTCCAAGAGTGTATGTCAGACCCCAACTTCTATGAATAATGATTAATTTTTCTCGAAATATATTTTTGAATATTATGGTGTGGATTTGATATAATGTTATAGTTGTGGGTATTATTTATAAATTTTGTAAAGTAAGTAACTGGTTATATAATATTCGATTGGTCGGAGAATATTTGTTTTAACAGAAAATATTCATACAACGGCACAATCATTGGTAGACCCCATAACGGAAGTATTGTCGTAGTTAGAAAATGACCAAATTATCTTTTTATAAAAATAACGGCAAAAGTTTTACTGTTAAATTGTTGAATTACTCGGTGGTAAAAGTACAGTAATATGCGTGGTTGCACAGTAGCGCATGGTATTGATTATTGATGCTTATGTGAGAAGTCACTCAGTTATACTTAATTATTACTACAGTAATTGTTGCATAATATCTCTCATATTACTGATTCAATTATTATCACAGTATCATCTGCATAATATTTTATATTATTAATTAAATAATTGAGAAGACAAAGTTATTCATATTATTATTTGCAATATTGGCAATGTCTAGAAAGTTCTGTCAAGGAGAGGTTTGGTCACCTAATTGCGTGCCAATAGGGAGAAATCCTTATCGGAAAGCCCCATCTTTCTTGGAAATGATCTGGTTGTTAAATAATCTGAGTTATAATAATAATGATGAATAAGTTCGTGTTGATTAAAGATGAAATTGATATTTTCATTGTGTTAAGATTATTAGTGTTAGTGGAAATCGATATCTATTTCGATAATAATGGATGTCTAGAGGTTATATTGACTAATCGGGTAATTAATCAGATAAATGAGTAATTAATTGCTATTAATTCACGTGCTTATAACTATTTGTTCACATGTGTGTACTATTGATTCACATGCATGTACTATTAGGGAAGGTGGTGCAAGATTGATAATACTTGCATGACTAAATTAAAAATGGAGGTATATATGAATGTACTATACTATAATTATTTTTTTCACATGTATAGAACTATTGATTTACATGAATGTACTATTGATTTACATGATGTACTATTAGGGGAGGTGGTGCACGTTTGATAATACTTGCAGGACTAAATTAAAAATGAAGAAAAAGATGAAGGTATTATACTGTAATATTTCGAGCCCCAAAACGTGAAATTATCAAAACTATATTTTCTATTAAATAGAAGCTCATTCTTCTATCATTCTCACCAATTCATTGAGACTCACCAGAGCAATTATAGAGAGAGAAGCTATAGAGAGAAAGAAGAAGAGAAGTCTGCTACCTCACTATTCTAGTATCCAGTCTTCTTATGAGGTAAGGGATATTGTGATGCCCCCAAATTCGGGTATCTTCCAACCCGACAGATGGTGCTACACGGTGCTACAGTTCACACAAACATTCAATTGAAATGCTTCAAAAGAACGAATATGTGTTATATATATATATATATATATATTCAAAATAATATTAACATTCCCTAGGTTTTTTGTAACCGTTACATTTGTCCTAGGTCATAATAGCAAATATTATCATTACAAACCTATACTATTACATATGAATTCTACGGGTTCGCCTTAGCCTTTCCTATATCCTTGCTGGATCCATCAGTCCGTTCGGTCTTAGCTGCATTCATATGGTTCAAATAAGAGTGAGCCTAACTAGCTCAGCAAATACAACAATTCTAATAAACAGATGAGGGTAATTCTTTTTCATCTTTTCTTCCATTTCCCACGTTGCTTCTTCGACATTGTGGTTCTTCCATAACACCTTCACTGAAGGTAAAACTTTGTTTCGCAAAACTTGGTCTTTTCTATCGATGATTTTAATCGGCATCTCCTCATATGTTAAATCCTTGTCGATATAAATTGGCTCATACTCTATTGCGTAATTATAATCTAGTTTATAAGGACGTAATACCGATACATGAAATATGTTATGTATTCGTTCTATGTCTGGAGGTAATGCTACCATGTAAGCTACCCCTCCCACCTTTTCTAATATCTCAAAAGGTCCAATAAACCTTGAACTTAACTTACCCTTCTTTCTAAAGCGTATCTTTCCTTTCCAGGGAGATACCTTTAGAAATACATACGAGCCTACTTCAAACTCCCTATTTACTCGATGTAAATTTGTAAACTTTTTCTGTCTGTCTTGAGCGCTACCAATCGCATTCGCATTAGCTTCACTATATCTGCTGCTTGCTGCACCAATTCTGGTCCTAGCATTCGACGTTCTCCCACTTCATCCCAATACAATGGTGTTCTATATTTTCTCCCATACAAGGCTTCGTAGGGCGGCATACCTGTGTTTGCATGATAACTGTTGTTATACACAAACTCTACTAATGGTAGATGATAATCCCAACTACCCTTGAAATCCATAACGCAAGATCCTAACATATCTTCTAATGTCTGAATTATCCTTTCGCTTTGTCCGTCAGTTTGTGGATGATATGCCGTACTCAAATTTAGTTGCGTCCCCAACTGCTCTTGCAGACTCCTCCAAAAGTTTAACGTGAATTGTGGGTCACGATCTGACACGATCGAAACTGGTACTCCATGTCTGGAAATAATTTTCTTAACATAAAGTTTAGCTAATTAGTATAAGTTATACTTAACCCGAATTGGCAAAAAGTGAGTCGGCTTCGTCAACCGGTCCACTATTACCCAAATCGCATCATACCCCTTCTGAGTAGTCGGAAGTCCCTCCACAAAGTCCATCGTGATATGCTTCCACTTCCACTCTGGAATCTCCAATGCCTTTAACAAGCCACTTGGTCACTGATGTTCGGCCTTAAGTTTTTGACAAGTCAAGCACCTACTCACATACTCGGCTATCTCTCTCTTCATGTTCGGCCACCAAAAACTTTGCCGAAGGTCTTGATACATCTTAGTGCTACCAGGATGAATCGAGTACCTCGAACTGTGAGCTTCTTATAAAACTTGCTCCTTTAATTCCGTCTCATTTGGAACCCAAATTCTTCCCTCAAATCTTAATAATCCCACATTATCAAGACTGTATTTTGAATCTTTTTCATTAGTCAACCGCTTCTTCATCTGGTCACACTCATCAGTTTTGAGTTGCACCTCCTTGACTCTCTCTATAATGGTAGATTGCATCTGCGTCACAAACAGTCTCTGTCCTGATTCGCTTGGCAACTTTACCTCTATCTCCACCCTAGCCATCTCTGTTATTAACTTAGTTTGAGTCATTAACTTAGACAATTTTTCCGAACCCTTTCTACTTAAGGCGTCGGCCACGACATTGGCTTTTCCAGGGTGATACAGGATTTCACAATCATAATCCCTTATCAACTCCAGCCATCTCCTCTGCCTCATATTCAACTCCTTCTGTGTGAAGATATATTTTAGACTCTTGTAGTTCGTGTATATCTCACATTTTTCCCCGTAAAGATAATGTCGCCATATCTTTAAGGTAAAAACTATAGCGGCCAGTTCCAGATCATGAGTAGGGTAAACTTTCTCATAATCCTTCAACTGCCTTGATGCATACGCAATGACCTTGCCATGTTGCATGAGCACGCAACCAAGTCCTCTATGCGAAGCATTGCTATAAACTACAAAATTTTCTGTGTCATCGGGTAATGACAAAATAGGCGCTTCACTTAACCTCTTTTTTAGTTCTTAAAAACTATCCTCATATTTCTCATTCCACACGTATTTCACTGTCTTCCTTGTCAAATTAGTCAACGGAGTAGCTATCTTTGAAAAATCCTGAATGACTCTCTGATAGTATCCCGCTAACCCTAAAAAACTCCGCACCTCAGTCGGCATTTTCAGTTGCTCCCAATTCATCACTGCTTCCACCTTTGCTGGATCTACTGAAATCCCCTCATGGTCAATGACATGTCCTAAAAATTGTACCCTCTTTAGCCAAAATTCACATTTTGTGAATTTTGCATATAACTTCTCCTTCCTTAATGTTTCCAACACTATCCTTAGGTGTTCAGCATGATCTTCTGGCGTCTTAGAATAGACTAGAATATCATCGATAAACATGTCAAACTTGTCTAAATATTTATTTGAACACTCTGTTCATCATATCCATAAATGCAGCAGGTGCATTAGTTAACCCAAATGATATCACCAGAAACTTGTAATGACCATAACGAGTCCTGAATGCCATCTTTGGTACGTCTTCATTCCTAACCTTCAATTGATGATACCCCGTCCTTAAATCTATTTTAAAAAAATACCTTGCCCCTTTTAACTGATCAAAAAGATCATCGATCCTGGGCAATGGGTACTTATTCTTTATCATTAAGTTGTTCAATTCCCTGTAGTCGATACAAAGTCTTAACGAACCGTCCTTCTTCTTGACAAACAGTACTGGTGATCCCCACGGCAAAACACTCGGTTAAATGCACTTCCTATCCAATAATTCTTACAACTGCACCATCAATTCTTTCATCTCCACTGGCGCCATACGATACGGTGCCCTGGAAACTGGTGCCACTCCTGGCACAATGTCTATTACGAATTCGGTCTCCCTATCCAGAGGATGACCCGGCAACTCCCTTGGAAATACATCCATGAATTCACTTACTATAGGTATTTGTTCCATGGTCGCTCCCATTCTCTGGGTATCAACAACATGGCACAAATAACCTACACACCCCTTCCTCAACAGTTTCCTAGTTTGTGTCATGGTAAGACAACATGAACGTCCCAGCGATTTATTATCGTAAAATATTACCTGAGGTTGTCTTAATGTTTTAATATTTACGCATTTCTTTTGATAATCTATAATTGCTCCATGGTTAACCAACCAGTCCATTCCGAAAATTACGTCAAATTCTCCTAGTTTTATCGGTATCAGATCTATCGATAATTTACAACCCCGTATGTCTACGCAACAGCTCCTATGAATATCTTCAACAGGAATTATTTCTTCGTTTGCTACCTTAATGTTTAAAGGTATAGGCAACTTTTTGGGAAGTAATCCTAATTGTCTAGTAAAATCACATGCGATAAACGAATAAGTAGCACCCGAGTCAAACAGCAAGTATGCATTTAGGTCGTTGATCCGAATAATACTTGCGACTACATCCCCTGAAGCCATCGCATCTTGGACGGTCATATTAAAGGTACGGGCCATCGGCCTACCCGGCTGCGCTGGACCCCCAATAGTTAACTTACCACTATTGGCGCCCTTATTCCTGTCCGTCCCCTTCTTCGGGCAATTCTTTGCCATGTGGTCAGTTGACCCACAGACAAAGCATCCATAGTTTTTCTTCGGACTTGGACAATTAGGCGCAATGTGCCCCTCCTGCCCATAATTGTAACACACAGCCTTACCTTTGAGATAGACTCCTAAATAAGTCTTCCCACAGGTTTTGCAGGCCTCCATCCTCCTCTTCAGGTCTCCCTATTTTACTCCAGTATTCCCAGAGCTAACCACCTTCTGTTTATACCCCTCACCACTTTCGCTGGCTCATTTGATCTTTACTCCCCCGTCCACCTTCCCCTTACTCTTCTTATCTTTGTGGTACTGGCTCAAAGCCTCACTACCACCTTCGGTGATTATCGCCTTCTGTAAAATGGTTCCAAAGGAAGTACTTTGGAACACGGATATACGATTATAGAGCCAGGGTTTCAAGCCCTGCTCGAACCGTCGTGCCTTCCTAACCTCGGTGTCCACTTGGTGTGGAGCGAATCTTACCAGTTCATTAAACTTGGCGGTGTATTGGGGAACCGTCATGTCCCCTTGTTTTAATTCCAGAAACCGCATCTCCATCCTTCCCTACATGCTTGTGGGAAAGTAGTTCTCGAAGAATATCTCCTTGAACCTCACCCACGTTAGAACCTCTATCTCGATCCTAGCCTGATTGGCCTCCTATCAAAAGTTAACCTCTCCCTTCATCATGTAGGTTGCAAAGGCAACCTTCTGGGCCTCATCGACTTGTACTGACAAATGCCTTCTCAATTTTCTTCACCCACGTTTGGGCCTCGATAGGGTCCGTAGTTCCTTCGAACTCTGACGGACCCACGCTCTTGAAATCCTTAAATGTAGTAGCTCGTACTACACCAGGATTTACGGGGATGTTAGCCCCAGTTCTATTAAATGCTGCTGTTAAAAGATTTACAAACTACTGGATGGGGTTAACCGGAACTCCCTCCGATCGATTTACGTTAGCTCCTTGATTATGTGGTACACTTCTTGGCGGCATTTTGCTGTAACAACAAATAACACGTTTCTTTATTATTCAAGTTCAAACAATAACTTAAACATTCATTACTCAACATGTTTCAAAAAAGGTTTATATTGATGCATTATAGTATAATACTACATCAGTTACATTACACAGCCTAAGCTGATTACATTACTTTCCCGCAATTACTTTCCAAAAATTGGGATTTACAAAAGACTACCCTTTGCTATACAAAAGAAAGGTTTTACGTCAATACTAGATACACAATATTTACATATCTAATATACTCTAACTACTAATAGATTACATTTGCCTTAAGGTATTCTCAAAATTTGCCTTGGCAAGACCGGTAATAATATCACGGCTGATAGTATGCCGCGTCTGTCCTGTTTCTACAGGATAACCAGCTACCTGAAGCTGGAAGTCCGCATGAGAACTCCTATGAATATAGGACATTCTCCCTATCTTCTGCTTTTTGGTCTTTAGCTCCCCCTTGAGCTCAAAGACCTCCTGTTTCAGTTCATGGACCTTGTCCTTGGCCAAAACCCTCTCATCGTGCTCCTGCTCCCACATGGACTCCACGTCTGTCTTATCTTCTATGACAGCCTGAAGTTCGGGTTTTAGCTCCTTAACCTCCTGACAGTAATGGATGTTTCTATCCAATACTGACATAAAAAGTGACATCATTGACTCCCCCGAAGCCATCTCTACTGCTATTGCTACTAGGTTGAAGGATACTGCATCCACCTCTTCCTTCAACATGCCGTCAAACACGGACATATAGTCTAGGCTCTCTGAGTCTCCAGACTCAACCACTACAACTTCGGGCTCTGCTGCTATGGGGTTCGGTATGATCTCTACCTGTACATCTCTATTTTCTCCTGACATCTACAACAACAAAATAGGTTTGATTAGTAAACGTCAGTAGAATAATAAAAACACATAACATATATAATGCATTTTTATAAGGTTAATTTCCATCTTTTGTCTCTTTTGACTTTTCTTAAGGTTATGATTTAAGGTTTAAATCCCCCCTTAAGTATTATATCCTAAGGCTCTGATACCAAACAGTGACGCCCCCAAATCCGAGTATTTTTGAACCAGATAGATGGTGCCACACGGTGCTACAGTTCACACAAATATTCAATTGAAATGCTTCAAAAGAACGAATATGTCTTATATATATATATATATATATATATATATATATATATATATTCAAAATAATATTAACATTCCCCAGGTTCTTTATAATTGTTACATTTGTCCTTGGTCATAATAGCAGATATTATCATTACAAACCTATACTATTACATAAGAAATCTACGGGTTCGCCTTAGCCTTTCCTTTATCCTTGCCCGATCCATCGGTCCATTTGGTCTTAGTTGCATTCATATGGTTCAAGCAAGAGTGAGCCTAACTAGCTCAACAAGCATAATAATTCTAATAAAACTAGCATGCTTGATACATAGGAATCTTATATCTTTGATAACTGAATAATAGTTATGAAATGCTATCGATAATACAAAATAGCACTTCTTTTCATTCAAAACGTTTTACAATAACAATATTTAGTAAAACATTAATTTCGGTCCAAGACCATGAGCATTTCATAAGTACTTTGAAAAGGACATCCCGACACTAAGTCCGTAAGTCCGACATAGCTTACGAGCACGTCTAGGTGATCAGCCTATAGTACTCTATGTTGATCAGCACTACATTCATTAAACGTGTATACGTTTAAGTTATGGCAACCTCACGTGCTTGTCATTTGACGACAAAACATTTTAGCATACTCAATCTCCTTTTGAAAACCACACCAATATTAGTTGGTAAATCATTGTCAATACTTTGGTAGATTGTAAGAAATCCAACATGTCATAAGTCTAGCCGAAAGAATTGGCGTTGACTTCATCCGATATTAACTCATGCGAAGAATACATGAGTCACAAAGTACTTGCCTTTAGCGTCTGCTTACAGATATAACATGTGCACTTTAAGTCCTTAGGTTTCTACAGTAGATGATAACATTACATAACATATTACATCATGAATAACATACAGGGTTCCTAAAGAATCTTACCCTTCTTCTCAATCTAATTACATATTAGATTTGTTATTTATTGGTTCCGGCTTTCCGTTACGTCATTCTTACGTTCACATGCAACTAACTTTCTTTAACCCTAAGTGATTATACTTAAGGCTTAACTATGTCTTAACAATGCTACATTAAGATCTTTTGTTAATTGTTCATTAATTACCATTCATGCCCAACATAAAAACATTCTTCATTATCTAGATTCTAAGGCTGGCGCTGCGGAGCCGGCTATTCTTCTCTGTGTCGTGTTGTGGCGTCACACACTAAGGCTAGAAGACCAGACTCGGCGCTGCGGCACGAGTCCCCTTTATTATGGCCATGCTGTGGCGCCAACTAACAGTACCTCATGCCTCGGCCTCGCGCTACTGCGCGGGCTTTTATGCCTTGGGCTGGCGCCGCAGCGCCAGCTCTGTGCACCAATTTTTTTTTACAGACTTTTTATTTTGTGAAACTCTCGGGATCGTAACTTCTTCGTTATAAGTCCGAATTGGCTCGTTTAAGAGCCTACAGTTCACAAATCATATACTCTATGTGTGCATGCAAGAATTTTATCTATTTAACTACGTGAACTAAAAATTCACCTATTAGTCCATTTTTAACGAAAACGATAAACGTTCGTGAACGTTCAACGCTCGTTTCTTCGTTCTAAGTTCGAATCCGGTCATTTTTGAGTTCGCAACTCTATAATGCTAAATACGACTTGTCTTCATTAAAAACCAACATTTTTGAGTTCAAATACAAAATACGACTTCCATTCCGAGAATTTCAGGAATTCGACGATTATCATCCAATCGTGTGAATTTCGGCAAAATGTTATTACTAGTGATTTGTTCATCATTCCAAAATAGATTCAATCCATTAATTAGACATCTCATCCCACTTATTACAACAACTTATCTTTAAATTAGGTTATGGCTTATTTCTTATAAGTTCATAACTTAACAAATTAAAGGTTTCATTCCTTATGACTTATTATTAATTTAAGTCCTTTTATTAACATTCTAACATCTTATCTACATATTAACTTTATTCATGTAAATATGTTACAAATTCATATATAATCATCATGAGTTCATAACTTACTTAGGTTCAAATTACTTATTCAATGCCTTATATGGCTTAAGTCATTTGATTATCCAATTCCTATGTGTTCTTAACACACATGACCATCACCTTTGTTATCACCCTACAATGGTAGAGATAGAAGAATATAGAACAAGAGTCTTATCCTTGATGAACTAGTTCTTGTTCTTCATGGAAAATCTAACAATGGAAGTTAGCTTAAAAGTGCTTATTCTCTCTAACCAATAAGTTGTTTAATAAAGGAAAGTTGTTGGATAATTGAACAAGCAAAAAAATGAATTATGAGCTTGCTATTTATAGGATGGCCAAAGTTAGGGCATTATGGTCATTAGGACATCCCACCTCCTTACTAACCTCCTTACTATTCCTTCCTTAATGCCCAAGCATACTTGCTCCCCACATCTAATACTTGGCCACCACATAAAGGTCTTGGTCACTAATTCACCCATGGGTTGCCCCATGGATCTAGCTTTACCCATTGGATCATTACTTGGGCTTAGGTCTTAATTTATTTAAGTTATCTTTGGGATTGCTTTAATTTACTATGGGCTTTATATTATTAACCACTTGGGCTTAACATTAATCCCACATAGGTTTACACCTTTATTCATATTGGACTTGTTCTTCATACAAAATCCACAAATTCATTTCCTTATACTTTTATTTCTTAACGCTCTCAAATAAAGTCCGCATGCGAAATATTTCATTTTCCATACTTAGATTATTATTACATAATCTATCTCACCTCGATATTATAACGTTACGTATTTCTCGAAAGTTCAAAAATAATTCCCGAGTAGAAAACGATGAATAGTGTTTTTCAAAAAATTTCCCGAAAAGCTTTTATTTTTGTCTTGAAAATTCAAATACTTTAATTCCTTCACTTCGTTAAAATACTACAACGTTCTGACGTTTCTAGGTTATAGAACGACATTCATCTTACTAACACATAATAATAACAAATAATATTATTTTATTCATTATAATTGTATTTACAAAAGATTCAATTTTTTGGGGCGTTACAGATATTTTTTTTTTCAGTATTCATAAGTAATAATATTTTCTTCCATACTCTGTAGTATATGAGTAATATTATTTCGTCTCGTATTACTGATTATACCCTCAATTTGTTAAAGTATTGCTTCTATCCGTGAAATTAGTAGAATATCCTTAAAATTTGCGCTTCATCTAATATCGTTTCACAAGGATATTTTCTGCACATTCTTGTTAAATTTTAAGCTTTTCATGCCGGAGTACTGTCCATGAGTAGTATTCATTTTTATGCTACTATTCACAAAGTACTATTCACGGGGTACTATTCATAAAGTACTATTCACATGTACTATTCATACAATACTATTCACGAGTACTATTTATAAAGTACTATTCATAGGTTACTATTTCCAAAGTACTATTCATGGGGTACTATTCACTCGAGTACTATTCACCCGGGGAATTATTCATGACAAAAATTGATTTCTTTGCTGTTCAAATCATTTTTGATACAATAATATTCTTGAATTTTACTCCACAAAGCAGTATCATGTTGATAATTTGGACATTATCGAATTTTGGATAAATTAAATTATAAATCTTTAAAATTTATCTTTTGCTTTTATTTAATTGAATTCTTATATCATTGTCATCATCCTCATGCTTATATTGTGATGAAAGTCATATGTGGCTTATGTGCATAGATGTACTATTGATTGGTATGATTATGACCAGGAATTATTCGATATAATCATGACCGTAATGTTACAAATAATATGGTAAAAATTCTCATTGGCCTGTAGTGCATTGATGGATAGTGGTTGGTATGATTATGACCAAGAATTATTCGGTATAATCATGACCATTGATGATTACATGAATATCCTTGGCCAGTAGTGCAGGGATGATTCGATGATGTGGTTTATTTATTAAGCCGAGTCTCAGCAATAAAATTGATGATAAACTTTTTAAATGATAGAAGATAGTAGATATCATGCTCTACTTGACTCTTCTAATGGATTGCTTGTTCCGTTGTAGTTAAAATTGATGTTTATTATATTGTGTCAGTTTAACACTGTTGAAGGCTAACGATAATTTATTTTACATTATCTTAGTCATAATATTTCTTACTGGGCTAGTTGAGCTCACCCTTTATTTTTATTGTTCTCTTCAGTAAATGAGAATATAGCTGGGACTAGTCGGAGAACGCGGTGATGGTCCAGATGTTTGTATTAGTAGTCCTCACTATTCAGCGAAATAGTGTGATAATAAATGTAATAAGGACTCCATTTGAGTTTGAATACTGTCTATAAGACAATATTCGTATTAAAACTCTTAGCTTATGTTTTGTCGTATTGTACACTACAGTTGTATAATTAAGTTGTATTTGCATTTTGTACCATGTATTTGGTGACTCAAAATGGGTGATGTATACCTATTTTGGGGGTGTCACAGTCGATATCAAAGCTTAGATATATGATCCCTGGCTGAGATGTGAGACTAGAACTAGGAGGGGAGAGACGGAAAATTCCTTAGCTAGTATGACCTACCTAAGTTTATTTGGTATTTATTTGGTCGGTCATAGTATAGGGATAATATGTGACATGTCAATTAACCCTTATTTTATAGCAGTATTTGATAATGGCATCCGAAAATGTTGAGATCAACAGTGAAGCACATGAGACCGTTGAGTCACCAACGATTAATACCCAAGATAATATGCATCAGGATGGCAATAATCCTTAGGAAAATAACAACATCGACCAAACAATGAACGATGGGATGTTCAGAGGCTTTATGCAATTCATGCAACATCAGGCGAGATTGACTCCTATTCAAAATGCAGGTGGAAACACTGGAAACTCTCGGATGGTCACCGCTAAGCAGTTCAAGGAGCTGGGACCACTGGAGTTTTTGGGAGAGCCAAAACCACTTAAGGCGGAGGCGTGGATAAAGCAGATCACCAAGATATTTGATGTCTTAGGATGCTCCGAGGAGAAAAAGGTTCTCTTTGCCACCTTCATGTTGTGAGGAGAGGCAGATTACTGGTGGAAATCTGTAAAGCGTACTCAACCTGCGGCACTGAAGATGTCTTGGGAGAAGTTTCAAGAACTGTTCAACGACAAGTACTTTCCCGAAAGTATTCGCCACATGAAAGAGGTAGAGTTTATCAAGCTGGAGCAAAATAATATGACCGTGTCATAGTACGAAGCTAAGTTTGTCGAGTTGTCCCGGTTTGCGTCCCACTTGGTTGATAATGAAGAGAGAATGACACGAATGTTTTTAAAAGGTTTGAAACTTGAGATACGTCAATACCTAATTTCTCAAAAACTGTGTTTGTATTCAGATACTGTAAATAGGGCTCAGTTATTGGACCGCAATAATGATTCAACCCAACCAAGAGAGAGCAGCCGACAAATTGATAATACCAGTGGTAGTAGTCATCGAAGCGGTGACAATAAACGTGGAGGGAATCAACATGCCAGAAATGGTAACCACTTCAATTCGGTAGTAATCATGGCCAAGATAATAGAAGTGGAAATTTCAAGAAGAGAAAATTTAATAATGATGGAAAGACGTCAGCATCAGCACCTGTTGTTAAAGAAGAAGAACGACTGTCGGTCGTATGTTACAAATGTGGAAGGGAAGGACACATCAGTCCAAACTGTACGCAGCAGTCCAAAGCATGTTATAATTGTGGAAGAGAAGGTCACCTAGCCCGATTTTGTCGTGCACCGAAGTCAAGTCCGGCTGGGATGGAGGCATCAAAGGCTGTCCCAAACAAGACAAAATCGGTGTTTCAAGGGAGACCGTTTGTCGTAACCTCCTAAAAAGTGAGGAATCCAAACGAGGTGATCACGGGTAAGATAATCATAAACTCTAGCAAAGTCTATACCTTATTTGATACCGATTCTATCCATTCTTTTATTTCTCCTACTTACGCTCAACATTTAAACTTAACTCCAGAGAAATTAGATTTATCTGTTGAAACTCCGTTGGGAGAAACCTTCATTACATCCACTGTTCATAAGTCTAGTTTGATTCAAATCGGTAACCGCACGTTGCCTGTCGATCTTATCTCTTTGAAAATACTTGCATTTGATGTGATTTTAAGGATTGATTGGTTAACTACTCGTCATGCTAAAATCGATTATTTTCATAACGTCGTTAGCTTTCATATTCCTAACCAACCAATTATGCGAATTCAAGCAACCAAACCACTAAAGTCAATTATTGTCATATCAAGCCATAAAGTTATTCGTTTATTGAAAAACGGATGCCAAGCTTTCTTAGCACATGTCACAGACTTAAACAAAAATACGTCAGATTTGAATGATATTTCTATTGTTAATAAATTTCCTGACGTATTCCCTGAAGAACTTCCTGGCCTACCCCTAGAGCGTGAAATTAAATTTTGAATCGACCTTGAATTCGGTACAAAATCCAGTTCCAAAGCCCCATATCGAATGGCTCATATTGAACTTCAGGAGTTAAAAACCCAACTACAGGAATCGTTAGATATTGGTTTCATTCGACCTAGTACGTCTCCTTGGGTTGCTCCTGTTCTATTCGTGAAGAAGAAAGATGGAAGTATGCGACTATTGATTATCAGGAGTTAAATCATGTCACCATCAAAAATAGGTACCCGTTGCCTTGCATTGATGATTTATTTGACCAGTCGCAAGGCGCCAAATTCTTTTCAAAGATCGATCTTCGTTTTGGATATCATCAATTAAAGATTAAAACTAATGACATTTTAAAGACTACTTTCAGAACTCGGTACGGGCATTACGAATTTTTAGTCATGTCTTTTGGATTGACTAATGCTCCTGCTACCTTCATAGATATGATGAGCCGAGTATTCAAGAAATATTTAGATCACTTTGTGATCGTCTTTATTGATGACATCCTCATTTACTCCAAAAGCCGTGAAGATCATGAGCAACACTTGAGACTGATACTCCAAAAGCTTCGTGAAAATAAGTTATATGCCAAGTTAAAGAAATGTGAGTTTTGGCTTGAGGAAGTAGCATTCCTTGGGCACGTAATATCAAATCACAGAATATCTGTTGACCCGGCAAAGATTGAAGCAATTCAAAGCTGGGAGCAACCTAAGTCAGTGACCGAAGTACGTAGCTTTCTTGGCTTAGCTGGTTATTATTGGAGATTCGTAGAAGGGTTTTCTCAAATCACTACTCCATTAACTCAACTGACTCGGAAAGATACAAAATTCGGTTGGAGCGAGGAACGTGAGAAGAGTTTTTAAGAACTCAAGAGGAGACTCATTTCAGCACCTGTTCTGACAATACCAGCTGGTTTGGAGGGATTTGTCATATACAGCGCTTCTTCAGGCAAAGGTTTAGGGTGTGTTCTCATGCAACATAGGAAAGTCATAGCCTATGCCTCATGACAACTCAAAGAATATGAGAGGAATTATCATACTCATGATCTAGAGTTGGCAGCTATCATTTTTGCGCTTAAGATTTGGAGGCATTACCTGTATGGAGAGAAGGTGGAGATCTATATGGATCATAAAAGCCACAAATATTTCTTCACTCAAAAGGAACTCAATATGCGACAACGACGATAGCTTGAGCTATTGAAAGATTACGATCATACCATTCAATACCATCCTAGAAAAGCGAACGTATTAGCTGACTAATTGAGTAGAAGATCATATGCGGGTACGAGTGCGATATTGTCAATGCAAAGGACTATTTTCTATGACTTACAAAGGATGAAAATAGAGTTAAAGACTCCAGGGACCCATGTGATGATGACGAATATACGAGTAGAACCGACTTTAATCGATAAAGTTAAAGCTGCTCAAGCTACAGACCTTGAGCTGATGCATATGAGAAAGAAAGTGCAAGAAGGTGCTATTTCGAAAGCAAGAATCGATAAAGAAGGAATACTTCGAGTCAACTCCATACTTTGTGTTCCTAACGATTCTGACTTGAAGTATAAAATTATGATGGAGGCACACAACACACCGTTTACAATCCATCCTAGGAGTACCAAAATATTTTGTGATCTTCGACATACATTTTGGTGGAGCAATATAAAGAGGGAGATAGCGGGGTTTATCTCAAGGTGTCTAACTTGTCAATGAGTCAAGGCGGAGCATCAAGTGCCAAAAGGTCCATTGCAACCACTTGAAATTCTAGAATGGAAGTGGGAGCACATTACCATGGATTTCGTTACTGGTCTTCCCAAGGTTTCTCATGGCATAGATGCGATTTGGGTCATTATTGATAGATTGACCAAGTCTACTCTATTCTTACCGATGCGAGAAACTATTACACTTGAACGTCTTGCTAATACGTACATAAACGAGATTGTAAGATTGCATGGTATGCCAGTATCCGTAGTTTATGATCGAGACCCAAGATTCACTTCACGATTTTGGGTTAGTTTACAAAAAGTTATGTGCACGAATTTATGATTTAGTTCGCTATATCATCCTCAAACAGATGGGAAGTCGGAGAGGACTATTCAAACTTTTAAAGATTTATTAAGACTCTGTGTCCTTGACTTCAAAGGAAGTTGGGAAAAGTGTTTACCATTGGTGGAGTTTTTCTACATCAACAATTATCAAGCAATTATTGGCATGGCTCCATTTGAGGCGTTGTATAGAAGAAAGTGTCGTTCTCCAGTATGTTGGGATGAGGTGGGTGAAACAACTTTGTTGGGACCGGAGTTGGTATGTATGACTACAAAAAAGATTCAAACGATCTGACAACGTATAAAAATCTCACAAGCTCGACAAAAGAGTTATGCTGATCTTCATTGAAAGGACGTGGAATTCAATATTGGAGATCGTGTGTTGTTACGTGTTGTTCCATGAAAAGGAGTTACGAGTTTGAAAAGAGAGGAAAACTCAGTCCTCGATTCATTGGCCCATTTTTAATCCTCGACCGAGTAGAAATTGTGGCCTATAGACTTGCCTTACCGCCAAGTATGTCTCATGTTCATAACGCTTTTCACATATCTATGTTACGTAAATATGTGAAAGACTCGAACCACATTATTGAATTAGAACCGGATGAGATAGCAGAAGATTTAACATATGAAGAGGTATCTATTAAAATCTTGGATAAGAAGGATCATATTCTACGCTTCAAGGTTATACCTTAAGTCAAAGTTTGGTGGAGAAACCACGATGTTGAGGAAATGACATGGGAGTTAGAATCTAAAATGAAGTCAATATATCCTCACCTCTTCGACATACCAGGTACGCACCCTAATTCGAGGATAAAATTTCATAAGAAGGGGAGGTTGTAAGACCCCAACTTTTATGAATAAAGATTAATTTTTTTCGAAATATATTTTTGAATATTATGGTGTGGATTTGATATAATGTTATAGTTGTGGGTATCATTTATAAATTTTGCAAAGTAAGCAAGTGGTTATATAATATTCGAATGGTCGAGGAATATTCGTTTTAACAGGGAATATTCATACGAAGGCACAATCATTGGTGGACCCCACAACAGAAGTATTGTCGTAGTTAGAAAATGACAGAATTATCTTTTTATAAAAATAACGGCGAACGTTTTAATGTTAAATTGCTGAACTACCCGATGGTAAAAGTACAGTAATATGCGTGATTGCACAGTAGCACACGATATTGATTATTGATGCTTATGTGAGAAGTCACTCAGTTATACTCAATTATTGCTACAATAATTATTCCGTAATATCTCTCATATTACTGATTCAATTATTGTCATAGTATCATCTGCATAATATTTTATATTATTAATTAAATAATTAAGACGACAAAGTTATTCATATTATTATTTGAAATATTGACAATGTCTAGAAAGTTCTGTCAAGGAGAGGTTTGGTCACCTAATTGCACGCCAATAGGGAGAAATCCTTATCGGAAAGCCCCCTCTTTCTTGGAAATGATCTGGTTGTTAAATATTGTGAGTTATAATATTAATGATGAATAAGTTCGTGTTGATTAAAGATGAAATTGATATTTCCATTGTGTTGGGATTATTAGTGTTAGTGGAAATCGACATCTATTTCGATAATAATGGATGTCTGGAGGTTATATTGACCAATCGGGTAATTAATCGGATAAATGGGCAATTAATTGCTATTAATTCACATGCTTATAAATATTTGTTCACATTTGTGTACTATTGATTCACATGCATGTACTATTAGGGGAGGTGGTGCAAGATTGATAATACTTACATGACTAAATTAAAAATATAGGTATAGATGAAGGTACTATACTGTAATTATTTTTTTCACATGTATAGAACTATTGATTCACATGAATGTACTATTGATTCACATGATGTACTATTAGGGGAGGTGGTGCAAGTTTGATAATACTTGCAGAACTAAATTAAAAATGAAGGAAAAGATGAATGTATTATACTGTAATATTTCGAGCCCCAAAACGTGTAATTATCGAAACTATATTTTCCTATAAAGAGAAGCTCATTCTTCTTTCATTCTCACCAATTCACTAAGACTCACAAGATCAATTATAGAGAGAGAAGCTATAGAGAGAAAGAAGAAGAGAAGTCTGCCTCACTATTCCAGTATCCAGTCTTCTTCTGAGGTAAGGGATATTATTTTTTTCAGTATTCATAACGAATAATATTTTCTTCCATACTCTATAGTATGTGAGTAATATTATTTCATCTCGTATTCCTGATTATACCCTCATTTTTGTTAAAGTATTGCTTCTATACTCCGTGAAATTAGTAGAATATCCTTAAAATTTGTGTTTCATCTAGTATCGTTTCACATGGATATTTTCTGCACATTCTTGTTAAATTTTAAGCTTTTCATGCCGGAGTACTGTCCATGAGTAGTATTCATTTTTATGATACTATTCATAAAGTACTATTCACAAAGTACTATTTACGAGTACTATTCACGGGTTACTATTCTCAAAGTACTATTCATGGGATACTATTCACTCGGGTACTATTCACCCGAGGAATTAGTTATGATAAAAATTAATTTCTTTGCTATTTAAATCATTTTTGATACAATATTATTCTTGAATTTTACTTCACAAAGCAGTATCATGTTGATAATTTGGACATTATTGAATTCTGGATAAATTAAATTATAAATCTTTAAAATTTATCATTTGTTTTCATTTAATTGAATTCTTATATCATTGTCATCATCCTCATGCCTATATTGTGATAAAAGTCATCTGTGGCTTACGTGCATTGATGTACTATTGATTGGTATGATTATGACCAGGGATTATTTGGAATAATCATGACCGTAATGTTACAAATGATGTAGTAAAAATTCTCATTGGACTATAGTGCATTGATGCACAATGGTTGGTATGATTATGACCAGGAATTATTCGGTATAATCATGACCATTAATGATTACATGAATATCCTTGGCCCGTAGTGCAGGGATGATTCGATGATGTGGTTTATTTATTAAGTTGAGTCTCAGCGATAAAATTTATTATAAACTTTTTAAATCATAGAAGATACTATCAAGCTCTACTTGACTCTTCTAATGGATTGCTTGTTCCACTACGGTTAAACTTGATGTTTATTATATTTTATCAGTTTAACACTGTTGAAGGCTAACGATAATTTATTCTGCATTATCTTAGTCACAATATTTCTTACTGGGCTAGTTGAGCTCACCCTTTGTTTTCATTGTTCTCTTCAGGAAATGAGAATATAGTTGGGACTAGTCGGGGGAACGCAGTGATGGTCCAGATGTTTGTATTAGTAGTCCTCACTATTCAGTGAAATAGTGTGATAATAAATGTAATAAGGACTCCATTTGAGTTTGAATACTGTTCAGAAGATAATATTCGTATTAAAATTCTCAGCTTATGTTTTGTCGTATTTTACACGACAGTTGTATAATTAAGTTGTATTTGAATTTTGTACCATGTATTTGGCGACTCAGAATAGGTGATGTATACCTATTTTGGGGGCGTCACAGCATAGGGTTTACATCCTTATTCGACGGAATGTCTGAGGAAAAGGTGGAGGTAGTATCGTTTAATATAGTAATACCTACAGAGGAGATGACACCGGGGGAGTCAATGAAGGTGTTGTTCAAGACTGTATTGGATAAAAATATCCAGTTGAGTAAGGAGGTAAAAGAGCTGAAAGAGGAGGACCATGACATCCTGGAAGACAAGAGAGACATAAGACATTTTGTGACGCTGTAACGAATAAATTTTTCGAGTTATGATTATGGGGACAGAATCCTTTTAAGGAGGGAAGGATGTAACGATCGAGAAATTTATAATTTAATTTAAATATTTATTGAATTAAATAAATATTTTAAATAATTTATTTGTTGAGGAAAATAAATAATTGATGAATTGTGGTGAATTAAATTAATTAATGTTAATTAAATTGAATAATGATAATTTTATCTGATGGATCAAATTTAAGGAAATAATTAAATTAAATCAATTGTTTAATATTTAATAGAGTAATTAAATTAAATGAATTGTTTAATTTAATAGAAATAAATAAATTAAATAAATTGATGTGTCTAATTTCTTAATTAAATTAGATATATAATTATTTATTAATTATAAGTATAATGATAATAAGAATTTTATTATTATAAGTTATTTAAATTAGCTAAACTAAAGTTATTTAATTAACTAAATTATTGGTGTGACATGAAAACTATATGATATAAATAATATAATAATAATCTAGTGTTAGGAATATGTGCTTAGCTAAACAAGGCATTGTGACCTTTGGCTTATTCCAACTGACGTCTTTTGTTTTTCTTTAACGGAAGAGTACGTGGGGTGGCAAGTTTTTTTTATAAGCGTCTTATTTCTTTGCCTAAGGCTAAACTAAGTTCAGAGAAGGTTTGAGAGAACAAAAAATATAGAGGGTTTGCAAGAGAGAAGAAAAACACTGAGTTTTTGGAGAGTGGAAAGAGAAAGAAGGGGAATTACTAAACCTAGTCACCATCTTTTGTAGCATACAATCAAAGAGAAGGTATAACTTACATCAATTCTATTTTTTGATAATTTTGTGGAATTGATACAAATACATGTATATATATGATCTATAATCTGTTAATCCTCGTTTGTGGGTGTTATTTGATAATTAAAGGTATAGATTAGGGTTGTAGTAGAAGGTTTTATATTTATTAGTGTTTGTGTTGTTGGATATGGATTGGAAAGTACAAATTTTCATGATCAATACTTGTTATAATCTGTAATTTGTTGGTGGTTTATGTTAGTATGTTAAGAAACGAAAGCGGCATGGTATAAATCATATCAATTGATTAAGAAACGAGTTCGTGGCGATCAAATTCGTTAAAAGTGTAAAAATGAAGAAATTTGGAAAAAATATAGTTTGATTCTTCAAATTGATGTTTATGTAATGTTTTTGTATATAGAATGGTGTTTAGCATGTATAAATACAATATGACAAAGTGTTAGATGTTGAATTTGGGAGAAATTCTGTAGAATTAGGATTTTTGGTCTATAACAGAGTATTAGTTCGCGTCTGTAGAAAATTGGAACTGAGGCATCGCGCGGGAACGCTGTCTGGAGCGCGGTTATCTTGTGGACGCGTAGCTTATGGGCGCGGGCGCGCTGCATCGCGCGGGCGCGCGGTTACCTAGTATATTACTCGCGCGGCTGCGCGAGTAGCCAGTCTCAGACAGTGAAGTCTGCTTAATTACAGGTCATGTGTAATGGACTTATATTAGTTTAGCATGCATGTTAATAATGTTAAGGCACAATATAAACTACAATAATAGATTGTCATGCGTTGTTATATACAGTGTAAAAGAATTTAAGTGATTACTTGAATAAGTTGTGTAATGAACCAAATGTGATGTTTTCAAAAGCTAAATATAAATGATAAGGTTTATAGCGTGATTTCAGAATCGTTAAGGTGTTAACCAACGTGGTTAGGTGCTAGGATAGTGTTATGACCTAAATAATGGTTTAATACCCATAGTTTTAATATTCATACAACTAATTGTTGTTGCGATTGTAATGATGTGTGTAGGGTAATTGGAGATTATATTACACTTGTGTAGCTTACAAACAAGGCAAGTTCTTTAACTCTACTCTTATAATAATTGTGCAAGTTCCTAAACTTTAACTCTTTTTATTGAGCAAGCCTAATCTATCTTACGTATGTTTGTACAAGCTCTTATAACCTAATTCGTTACCTTGAGCGAGTTTTACTTTTCTAAATCTTGATATTATTATTCAAAACATATATTGTTCTAATACATCGATTCAAATAAGATTGTTCTAACACTTTTGGTTATAGCATTTTGCTTGTATATCGTGTTTATTCAATTACATATATTGTTGAAATCCGATCATTGACTTTGACAGCCTTGTTCAGTTATACATTCTTGTATTAAACCTTTGTTGATGGGAACTAAATAGTGTTCTAAAATTCTAGAAACACTGATAAGCTAGTTCCAAACTAAACTTTCTTTAGTGCAGAAATTCTAAATTCAAACTGAGATGAACAACCCTAACATAGGAGATTTTGTACGTGTAACGTTTAGATGTTTGTGCACAATACATGGTACAAAGGGCTGATCCCCCTAAGTATGTTAAGAAGAGTCTGTACAGTCTAATGACTGTTAAAGTTAAGGTAATAATACCTAAATACCGGAGACATAGTTCGTAGTCCTAAGACCCTCAGCTAATTAAAGTTTGAACTTGTTTCCTATTTTTGATTCGTAGAACAAGTTCATTATTGTTCAGCATTCGTTGTTCATTCTCATGTTGTTATTACTACTCTTTATATCAGTGAGCAATTGTTTGCTCACTCTTGCAATTAACAATGCAGCTAAAGTCAAAAGAGTTGATGAGCCATCTACTAGCAAAGGAAAGGGCAAGATGTCCAAGTGATAAAGAATTATTTAGAATTTACTTAAAATGCATGATGTTATAAGACTTGCTTTCTCTTATAATGTATTCCGCAATTGATGTAATAATTTTAAGGTTAGATTACCTGGGATTATTTTTGAGATATTGATGTAACCCTTTAATGGGAGAGTTTATTGTTGAAGTTATTTAAATTATGTCTTTATCCTTTATCATGGACAGTTAGATGTAATTATTTTGATAGTGAGCACCAAATTCGATGGAAATAAGGTACTCAAATTTGGGGGTGTCACAGACGCCCCCAAATTCTCTACATTTCCTGTAGCAAATTTAGTGCTCATGTAAACATTCCATAATATAATAATTCCTATTAATCCAAGATTCACAATACTTATGGCAGATAAAAGTTCTCGTCAAAACAATTCCTATATTTGAGTACCCTCACTTGGATGTATAGGTTTAGTATCTTACTGATATTTCTTCCATATCCATAATTCCTATCTATTTGACATTCACAATATTAATGTAAGGGTTGTTCTTGGAACTAAGAAGCGCTACCTCAATGCATCAGAGAACTCCTAAGATTTGTCAATACTATTATTTAGATGTATAGTTCATATAGATACTGTACTCTTTTTCTAATTTCTTTAGAAATGTAAAACTAAGAACTTGAAACTAATACTACATTACAAAACTTAATATACAATTACATAGACTCTAAATGTTGTTAACTATTACATAATAGTCCTCAAATAGGATAACCATGTCTTATGCCTTTCTATCCACAAATACTAGAACTGCTGGATACATCATTTCTATCTGCAAATGAAAAATATTTGCAAGGATGAGCTATAGAAAGCTCAACAAGTTTTGAACAAGTTATAATTATACTCACACCAAATCTGAATTGAATAAACATAAAGTTCAAATTTTTTCCACATATATATACTAAGGTTTATCTGCCAAACCCCGCACATTACGAGTTTCTGTTAGTCATATAGACTTAGCAACCTGAGTTCATTCGTTCAACCAAACAACCTAGGAGTTTGCATATCATCCTATCTTAATAACCCCCGATCATTGTTATAAATGTCGGTCATAAATAAACCCCGATCAACATATAATTGTCGGTCATAATAGTGTTAGTATATATGTTTATACCAAACAACATTGGTTTTCACAATCTATGCTTTGATATCAAATCAAACACATTTTACGCAAATAACAGCTCATATGTCTTGGTTATGTTTGAACAAGAAATCATAACCTTTTTAACAACAAATATCATGAACATTGTATACCACAAGATCATATATGATAAATAGAAGACTTGCATTTAATAAATGAATTAAATGAAGCTAGAAACTTGCCTGCCCGAAGATCATCTAATTTATGCTATTCGAAACTGTCTACACAACCTAAATATGTCCATCGCAATAATTAGAAACAATAAAAATTAATATCTAATCAATCTATTAGTGTCTGGGTTGTATTCGATGTTTATTCGGTGCTTTATAGCTTGATCGGATAATTATCGAATTATTTTTCTAATAAACTTTGTTTAAGAGTTTAAATATTACTTTAAATAATTTAAATATTATTTATAACAATTTCTAGAAGCTTAAAAAAAATTTCTCAATAGTTAATATGAATTTTATCTAATTTATTATTAATTAAAATGATTTTAAAATTATTAATATTATTTTTAAGTAATTAATAATCATTCATAATGATTTTTAAACCATCAATATTATTTTCATATAATTTACTATTATTGATAATGATTTTAAAATCTTTAGTTTCATTTTTAAATAATTTATTATTATTTGAAATGATTTATTATTATTTTTAACTAATTTATTTAATAGAATTATTAAATAATTTTATTATCATTAATATTTAAATAAATTAAATATTAATGAAATTTTATGTAAAAATTTTAAAAATTATTTATTATAACTTAAAATATATTTTAGAAATTAATTATTAATTAATAATAATTATTTAGTATTTATTTTTATTATTTTATTTAATATTATTAATTTTTATTGAAAACCGTCGCTAAAGGCTTTGGTGACAAGAAGAGTCGCTGTAGGTGTTCTTCATTCCTTGAAGAACAGCCCGGTCAACGCCCTGGGGGCAATTTTGACCAGGTTTATTTTCTAATTGGTTTAATTTTTGGGCATGTAGGTGCATCACTATTGTAGTATTTATGTAATACTACAAAGTATAACTAATTTCAGAGTCTAAACATAGTCTATCAAAGAGTTATTAATGGTCAAAGAACCTATCTAGGCATGTTCTTCAATTTTTGGGTTTTTCAGAAATTGGTCAACGCTGGTCAACTCACTTTGATGTCTAATATCTTGGATTCTGGGTATTGGATACGTGTTACAGTGTATAAAACATGTAGTATATATGTCATACTACAATATTACAACACTTAAAGTGCCATAGCAACATCAAAGGATAAGATTTAAGCCAGTCAAACCGGCTATTAGACACAGTTCTTATAGTTTTCTAGGTTTGGATTTTCTATTCGGGGACTTACTTTTGATCGACCATATCTTTCACCCAGTTGGTGTAATGACCAGTTGGTTGTGATGGACATGTATTCCATATGTCAGTTTACAACAAGGTTACACTTAAGGGTCCTAAAAGTACTACAATTGAGAGATCTAAGGTGTTACGAAACTTGTCAGACAATGTTCTTGATTTTTTGGGTTTTCTATAAAATTTTCATGTTTGGTCAACGGGTTTTGACCTTAAGTAACTTGCAATCCTTACATGTGTTGGTTCTGATTTCACTTCTATAACACTAACCTCATGTTATAGTATAACAACAATACACTTAACAGTTCAAACAACTAACAGAATTTGTAACACCCCCATATCTATACTCCCGTAGTATCCGATATGGTGCTTACTACGAATCAATATATATAACGCATTTAAATGTATACACCCAGATGTTCTAGGGTTACCATCAAATACTGTAAAAGGAATAATTTGCAAGGGTGAGCTATGACATGTTCAGCAGGTTTTATAATTATAACAATATATGATTTGAAGAAGTATAACAATTCAAAATTCGATTGATAGTTGTTACCATTTTCTGGATTTCTTTTTCAACCATTTCTGGACATTTTATTGAAAGTAGTATGTATACAAGCCAATCATGTATGATGATAAAACATATACTTTGTAATCAATCTTATTTATTTATTAATAAAAAGAATTATTTATTAAATGCATTTATTATCTACATGGTGTTGTTTTAATAATATGTGATAAACCCATAGTTTTAAGCAATGCTTTCAGAATCATGATGAGATCATGCTAGTGGGATCTAAATTCTTAGATAGCTTAAAACTAAAATGTTCCCAATCAATGGATTACTAAAAAGGGGATTAGTGAATCCGAATAGATTGGTACGTACGTTGCTTGCTCATTGAATGAGGATGATTGATCTCATGATCATTTGTGTGGAGACACTAAAACAAGTATATAGGTGCTTATTAGAGAATAAGTTCACTGAACGTGACTCGCTAAGGAATACCTAATGGAGTTTTACTTACTTGTCAATAGGAATTCCGGTAGTGATAGTAGTACAAATGATCCTTAGACTTGAGATCATCATTGTATTTTATATATAATGAATTACACTTTGACTTATTCCTTAAGACTCTTAGAGTATATCAAAGGGTATACTTGCGTGTAATGAGTAATATATGGAGATAATGAATAATCAATAAAGAATCTACCACTTCTATTAAAAGAAGAGAAATGTCCTATGTGATTCGATAAATGACAACCCAGGAATCCTTGGCCAATGTGGAATGAAATTAGAAAGTAGTTTCTAATTTGCATTCATTAGGAGTTGTGCATTTACGAATTGATATATATATAATTAAATAAAATAAGACTTGACATTAATTCCATGTCTTATATTTAATTGGGACATTATATGGTGGAAGGATTAAATTGTACGGTAACTATTTACTCAAAGGTTCTTTTATGATTAATGTTTAAATATATATTATCTAGAAAGTCGTTGATAGCTAGGGAGGCTTATCCCTATTGTAGAATAAATATTATTTATTTAAATAAATTAATCGTTTAATTTATTTATTTAAATAAGATTAAAATTGTTCTAATTCATTTATTCACAACCGGTTTAATATGGAGAACCTAAAGGGTCACACCCCAAACGGAAGAATAATTATTTAAGAAGCTAATGGCATAATCGTAATAATATGTTGAGTATATTTAATTTAATCTATGCTGATAGAATAAATTAAATAGCTTAATATTTAGTATTTTAGAAATATTAAATACAAATTAATAAGAGGAGTCTTATTAATATTATTACAATTATTATTATTATTTTAATTTCTAAAAGAGTTTAAGAATTAATTTAATATAAGTACTCATTTATTCTTAATAGGATTAGGAGGGAAAATTAGTTAAAGGAGTTTAATTAATTATCCCTGATAAAATTAGGGAGCCCATTTAATTAAAAGAGTTTAATTAAATGAATAATACATTATTTTAATTAAAATAGGGTTACCTGATATCTTTATAAAAGGAGTCTTATATCAGATATCAAAAATACATAATTCCAGTTGGTTAGAGAGTACACCCCCTTTTTCTGTAGAGATAGGAAAAACTAGGGTTTGAGCCAATACACCCTTCTTCTTAAAAATTCTTCTTCCTTGGTGGATCACCTCTAGACGTCATACACTTGGGTGGCTAACATTGATCAAAGGAAGGAATCTACCCGGAGATATAAGGAGATCGTGGAGAAGTAGGAGGTGAACTCGTACTTGTGGAAGCTCGTATCTACAAGGGAATGATTTCATAACTTCTTGTTCTTCGTTTTAATTAATAATATGCATAAAGGATGATCCGGGAAATTGGTTTGTGAAAAATTTTAAAATCTAATTTTATTTTGCTTCTTCTAATTTTGCAATTTGATTTTCACAAAACCTTACAGTGGTATCAAAGCCAAACTTTATACGAATTATTAATTATTTTGATTTCATATATGTATGAATATGTATTTAAAATAATTTAGTAGGCATAATTTGTTGCATAAAATTAGTTTTTATGAAAAAATAAAATCTGTTCGCGATTTTTTTTTTCGCTGAGTCCGTCCGTGGCGTGTTTCTGATTATATATATATTTAGTATCCGTTAATAATATATATATATATGGAGAGGATCAAGAGTAGAACTCTTAAGTAGTAGAACTCCCTTAAATAATAGAATTGTATCAAAACGATGTAGTTTTGATAAGACGCGGTTGCATTTTTGTAAATACGTGGTGGCATGGTATTTACAAAAATGCCACCGCGTCTTATCAAAACTACGTCGTTTTGATACAATTCTATTATTTAAGGGAGTTCTACTACTTAAGAGTTCTACTCTTGATCCTTTCTGTATATATATATATATATATATATATATATATATATATATATATATATATATATATATATATATATCTGATAACCTGAAGCATATCACTTTTTTTTAAACTTTAGTTACAAGAGTTCTGGACATTCACGTGCTTGGTTCGTATTATATAAATATATTATATGATTAGAAACAGGATTCATACAAGGTGATTTAGGAAACAAGATATCTGGTGGCACGCGAATTTCGCTAGTATTATAATATTATATATATATATATATATATATATATATACGTAATAATTTTATAATTAAAATAAAGAGTTTATTTTAATCTTGAAATTGGATTTCATGCAACATAAAATTGCCCATTAAATGATATTCATATATATATGGAATTATTTTATTTATTAATACATATGATGATATGTATGATAATAAATGAGATTGATTATGGACTATTAACCAATGTGATTGAATTTATTTTGGTTGGTTGTTTGAATGAATGATTTTTACTAAATAGGGTCTGCGTACCTCATCTTTTCTGGTTTTCTTCTTGATGTAAATTATATCTCTCTCCTATGTAATTCCCTTTGACTGCTGATCAAGGTTTCTATTTAAATTAAATAGTTTATGTAATAGGATTAGTTAGAATTTTTTCGAAGAGCCGGCGATCAAGAAGCAAGGAGCGCTCGAAGACCTGTTTGTAATGGAGTCCGAGTTTAAATGTAATAGTTATATTTAAAGTTTATTCTTGCACCCTTGGGCTTGACCTTTTGGTTCACTTGGTGGCTCTAGTGAACCAAACTAGAATAAAAGTCCATAATCAATCTGGGTAGAATATAGTATTCTATATGTGCATGCTAGTATTATATATATTATGCAAACATGCTTCGCATATTTAATAATATGACTCGTATTTTATATATATATTTGTATGAGCGCTAAACAAGATGAGACAAATAATAACAAATCCCTCAAAGTTTTTATATATATTAAGTCTTAAGCGTTCAAAGATATTTAGAATATCGAGTGTCACCTTCTAGCATGATAAAATTAATAGAGTATTAAATATTTAATATGAGTTAGTTGTGTCATCACAGGGCAAGTATTAAATATTTAAGATGTTAATTTATCACATTTGATGCTTATAAAGAAAATTGAACAATATTGTTCTGTTGTGTCACCACAAGGACAATATTTTTCTTTTTTGAATATATGGAAGTGCTAGGTTGGACTTAACTCAAATAATTTTGATTCGGATGTGCCACCACTTGACCAAAATAATCTAAGAGGCAAAATATAAAGGGGTTACATGATGATGTAATTGATATGGAGTTATCTACCCATTTATTTATATATAATTTGTTGTGTCATCACAAGGCTATATATATTTGAAATGGGGTCCTTATTCTCACTAGCAAAAACTTTAATTAGATTTTGCCGAACTATATAAATGAGGGTAATATAGTTTGAAGAAAATAGTGGGAGATACCAATATAAAATAAGACATATTTATTTTGGTAATTAATTAAATGAATGTTTGCTAAAATATTATCTTTTTACATGCAGAATTTTGAAAATGTCATATTCACTAATTTCACTGCGTAGCATACTTGATTCTAACAAAACAGACCGGACCGAATTACACGGACTAGTTAAGGAGTCTGAGAATTGTTCTCACTGCTGAAAAGATTTCGTCCTAAATTCGCCCGTACCTGCAAAAGTTGCAGAGACAGCCTCTAAGGAAGAGATTTCTACTTTTAAATTGTGGCAAGATGATGCATCTGTGGCTCAATGCATCATGCTTGCATCCATGAGTAACGAGCTTCAGTGTCAGCATAAAACTACCTTCAAGACTTGTAAGGTGAACAAAGTAGGACTACTAAATATGAAATATCTAAGTAGCTCTTCCGATCTCGGATGATCGAGGGTACTACCGTTGAGACTCGTGTCTTAAAGATGATCAATCTAATTGAATGTCTTGGACAACTTGGGTTCGTCATGGATGGGGAGTTGAGACAAGATTTAGTCTTGCAGTCACTCTCGGACACCTTCTCACAATTTGTTGTGAATTTTCACATAACTAAGTTAGATGTCAGCTTCCCTGAATTACGTAACATGTTAAAAACTGCTGAAGGTTACTTCCCATCCAAGAAGAACCATGTCTTACTGGTGGATGATTCTTTCAAGAAAAGGAAGAGGCCAAAGGTATCTTCTGGAAAGAAGAAATCGAAGAAGGTTAAGGGAAAAGAGAAAGTGAAGGATCAAAATAAACCTGATCCAGCTAGCAAAGGAATTTGCTTCCATTGCAATAAGTCGGGTCACTGGAAGAGGAACTGCAAGGATTATCTTGCGGAACAAAAGTAGAAGAAGCTTGGAGAAGCTTCGAATCCTAATCAAGGTTTGTTTATGATTGAAATTAATTTTTTTGAAAGTCAATGTTCTACTTGGGTATTGGATACCGACTGTGGTTCTCACATATGTAATAATATACAGGGACTGGTCAGAAGTAGAAAGACGAGCAAGGATGAGGTAATCCTAAGAGTGGAAAATGGAGCAAAGGTTGCTGCATTAGCTGTAGGGACTTATTGTTTAGCACTGCCTATGGGCAAGTTGATTAATTTAAATAATTGTTATTTTGTTCCAAATATCATTAGAAACATTATTTCTACCTCTGTACTGGATATGGATGGTTTTAACATTATAATAAAGAACAACAGTTGTTCTATTTAAAATGATAATGTTTTATATGGTGTTGGTAATTTGCAAAATGGACTTTATATACTTGACTTGCATGAAAATATACTTCAAATTGAACAAACTAAGAAAAGGAAAAGAGATGATGTTCATTATACCTTCATGTGGCACTGTATACTCGGTCATATTAATGAAACAAGATTATCCAAGTTGCATAAAGATGGGCTACTAGAGCTATCGGATTATGAATCATATCCAACTTGTGAATCTTGTCTCATGGGCAAAATGACTAAATCTCCTTTTAGTGGAAAAGGAGAAAGAGTTACAGAGTTGTTAGCGTTGACACACACAGATGTATGTGGACCTATGACAACGACTGCACGAGGAGGTTATTCTTATTTTATTACATTCACTGACGATCACTCAAGATTTGGATATGTGTATTTAATGAAATACAAATCTGAATCATTTGAAAAGTTTAAAGAGTTCAGAAGTGAAGTAGAGAAGCAAACTAGTAAGAGTATTAAGATTCTTCGATCTGATTGAGGAGGAGAATACTTAAGTGGTGAGTTTCTAAATTATCTCGAAGAAAATGGTATAATCTCACAATGGACTCCACCAGGGACACCACAGATGAATGGTGTATCTGAAAGGAGAAATCGAACATTGTTGGACATGGTTCGATCCATGATGAGCTTTACCGACCTTCCAATTTCCTTCTGGGTACATGCCCTAAAATCGGCTGCATATCTACTTAACAAGGTACCTACAAAATCCATCCCCAAGACCCCATATGAGTTATGGACAGGGAGGAAACCAAATCTTAAGCATGTTAAGACTTGGGGTTATCCAGCTTATATCAAAAAGTTTGAAAATGATAAGCTACAGACTAGATCTGACAAATGTAGATTTGTGGGATACCCTAAAGAAACATCGGGGTATTATTTCTATCATCTAACTGATTAAAAGGTGTTTGTTACGAATCATGCTGCCTTCTTGGAAAAGGAGTTTATCCTTGAAGGGGTCAGTGGGAGTAAGATATATCTTGAAGAGGTTCAAGAACAACAAAATACTACAGATCAAAGTGAGGTACCTAACCAAGTAGAGATTCCTTATGTACCATACCCTATTCATAAATCTGGAAGAGTACCGAAGATACCTGATAGGTATGGACTTGTCATAGAGGATGACGATGAGGTATGCATCATAGATGATCATGATCCATTGAATTACGAATAGTCTATGAGAAGTAAAGACTCAGAGAAGTGGCAAGAAGCCATGAAATTTGAGATGGACTCCATGTATGAAAACTAAGTATGGACTTTGGTTTCACCACCTAAAGGCATTAAGCCTATTGGGTGTAAATGGGTCTTTAAAAGAAAGACTGGAGCAGACGGTAAGGTAAAGACCTATAAGGCCCGACTGGTCGCAAAAGGTTTCAAACAAAGACAAGGAGTCGACTATGACGAAACCTTCTCACCAATAGCAATGCTCAAGTCCATTCGGATTTTGCTTGCGATTGCAACTTACCATGACTACGAAATTTGGTAGATGGACGTGAAAATGGCCTTCCTCAATGGGAAACTTGAGGAGGATGTGTATATAACACAGCTAGAGGGATTTGTTTCAAAGGTTGGAAAAAATAAAGTTTGTAAGCTACAACGATCCATTGATGGATTGAAGCAAGCTTCTCGTAGGTGGAACATCTGTTTTGATGAGACAGTCAAAGAGTTTGATTTTATCAAAAATGAGGATGAACCATGTGTGTACAAGAAGGTTAGTGGGAGCGCTGTTTCATTTCTCGTATTATATGTTGATGATATATTACTAATAGAGAATGATATTCCTATGCTGCAATCAATTAAAATCTAGTTATCTAAACACTTCTCCATGAATGACTTGGGAGAAGCATCCTATATTTTGGGGATAAAGATCTATAGAGATAGATCTAAAAGGATGCTTGGCTTGTCCCAAGGAATGTACACTAGAAGATTCCAAAAGAGGTCTCATGCCGATGAGCCACGGAATACATCTCTCCAAGAAATAGGCCCCAAAGACACCTGAAAAGAGAGACCGTATGAGTAAGATTCCTTATACTTCAGCAATAAGATCTATCATGTATGGTATGATATGTACTAGACCAGATGTCGCTCATACACTTAGTGTAACAAGCATATATCAGTCGAATCCAGGAGAAGAACACTGGAAGGCAATGAAAAATATCGTAATGTACTTTAGAAGAACTAAGGATGTATTTCTTATCTACGGTGGGTCTGAATTGAAACTAGAGGGCTTCACATACTCAAGTTTTCAAAACAGACCAAGATGACAGTAAATCCATTTCGGGATATGTGTTTACCTTAAACGGTGACGCAGTGAGTTGGAAGAGTTCTAAATAACAAACAGTTGCTGAATCAGTGATAGAGACAGAGTACATAGCTGCAAGTAAAGCTGTAAAGGAAGTTGTTTAGATGAAGAAGTTCATTACCGAACTTGGTGTGGTTCCTAGGATTACAGGACTAATACCTTTATTCTGTGACAACGCCGGAGCTGTTGCGCAGGCTAAGGAACCCAGGTCTCATCAGAAATCCAAACACGTATTGCGACGATTTCATTTGATCAAAGAGATCATTGAAAGAGGAGACGTCACCCTAGAGCGTGTGGACTCTCAAGATAATATTGCAGATCTATTTACTAAAGCGTTAACACAACAGCAGTTTGATCGTCACTTAGAGAAGATGGGCATGAGATACTACGGCGATTGACTTTAGTGCAAGTGGGAGATTGAAAGTAGTATGCATACAAGCCAATCATGTATGATGATAAAGTATATACTTTATAATCAATCTTATTTATTTATTAATAAAAATAATTATTTATTAAAGGCATTTATTATCTATATGATGTTTTAATAATATGTGATAAACCCATAGTTTTAAGCAATGCTTTTAGAATCATGATGAGATCATGCTTATGAGATCTAAATTCTTAGATAGCTTAAAACTAAAATGTTTCAATCAATGGATTACTAAAAAGGGGATTAGTGAATCCAAATAGATTAGTACGTACGTTGCTTGCTCATTTGATGAGGATGATTGATCTCATGATCATTTATGTGTAGACACTAAAGCAAGTATGTAGGTGCTAATTAGAGAATAAGTTCACTAAACGTGACTCGCTAAGGAATACCTAATGGAGTTTTACTTACCTGTCAATAGGAATTTCGGTAGTGATAGTAGTACAAATGATCCTTAGACTTGAGATAATCATAGTATCTTATATATAATGAATTACACTTTGACTTATTCCTTAAGACTCTTAGAGTATATCAAAGGGTATACTTGGGTGTAATAAGTTATATATGGAGATAATGAATGATCAATAAAGTATCTACCACTTCTAGTAAAAGAAGAGAAATGTCATATGTGATTCGATAAATGACAACCAAGAAATCTTTGGCCTAGGTGGAATGAAATTAGAAAGTAGTTTCTAATTTGCATTCATTAGGGGTTGTGCATTTAGGAATCGAAATATATATAATTAAATAAGGTAAGACTTGACAGTAATTCCATGTCTTATATTTAATTGGGACATTGTATGGTGGAATGATTGAATTGTTCGGTAACTATTTACTCAAAGGTTCTTTTATGATTAATGTTTCAATATATATTATCTGGAAAGTCGTTGATCGCTAGGGAGGCTTATCCTTACTGTAGAATAAATATTATTTATTTAAATAAATTAATCGTTTAATTTATTTATTTAAATAAGATTAGAATTGTTCTAATTCATTTATTCACAGCCGGTTTAATATGGAGAACCTAAAGGGTCATACCATAAAAGGAAGAATAATTATTTAAAAAGTTAATGGTATAATCGTAATAATATGTTGAGTATATTTAATTTAATCTATGGTGATAGAATAAATTAAATAGCTTAATATTTAATATTTTAGAAATATTAAATATAAATTAATAAGAGGAGTCTTATTAATATTATTACAATTATTATTATTTTAATTTCTAAAAGAGTTTAAGAATTAATTTAATATAAGAACTCTCATTTATTCCTAATAGGATTAGGAGGAAAAATTAGTTAAAGGAGTTTAATTAATTATCCCTAATAAGATTAGAGAGCACATTTAATTAAAAGAGTTTAATTAAATGAATAATACCTTATTTTAATTAAAATAGGGTTACCTGATATCTTTATAAGAGGAGTCTTATATCAGATATCAAAATTACGTAATTCTAGTTGGTTGGAGAGTACACCCCCTTTTCTATAGAGATAGGAAAAACTAGGGTTTGAGCCAATACACCATTCTTCTTAAAAATTCTTCTTTATTAGTAGATCACCTCTAGAGGCCATAAACTTGGGTGGCTAACATTGATTAAAGGAAGGAATCTACCCAGAGATTTAAGGAGATCGTGGAGAAGTAGGAGGTGAACTCGTACCTGTCACCTGTGGAAGCTCGTATCTACAAGGGTATGATTCCATAACTTCCTGTTTTTCGTTTTAATTAATAATATGCATAAAGGATGATCCGGGTAATTGGTTTGTGAAAAATTTTAAAATCTGATTTTATTTTACTTCCGCTAATTTTGTAATTTGATTGCTACTTTGATTTTCACAAAACCTTACATTTATTTCTGTCAGTCATATAGACTTAGAAATTTTGTTTAGATATAAGATAGGGGATTAACTTATTCAATATCCAAGGAGTATGTATCTCATCCTAAAAGTGCTCAAATGCACCCAAATTAATGTCAATATATTACTGACCAAATCTCGATCCCTTACAGGATACCCAACTTCAGTATAGGACGTCTTACCAAAACAATTTGGTTTGACATAACAGTTTATGCTCAATAAACAATATCATATGAATAAACAATTCATTTTGCAGTTATGTTGAAGCTATAGTAATAACCTTACAGTAAGAGGTAATTCAAATATAGATGTAGTATATCATATCAACAGCATTTCAAGATAAAAATCTTGTTTAGTGAATAACAGGGTTGTGTTTAGTAAACTTATGAAAATAGTTAGGGTATAGGAAACTTGCCTGAGCGTAGATCAACCAAGTAATGTTGTTTGATTTGTTAATAAACACCTAAGATGTTCATTCATTTAAATCTAACACATTAGTATTGATAATAATACTCAAATACAAATTTTATATATATTCGAGTTAAGTTTGATAAGGTTTCGGTGTCCAAAGACTTTACTGAATATTGATAATTTGACTAAATTCTATTTATAAGCTTTATTATATTTTTAGATAATTTAAATATCCTTTATAATAATTTCTAGAAGCTTATAATAATTTTTAAGTATTTAATTATCCTTTAAATGATTTTTAATTCATTTATTTCCTTTTCTAAATAATTAAAAATTACTTAGAATATTATAAAAACTTTGTTTACTATTTTTAAATAATTTATAGTCATTTATTATAATTTTTAAATCATTAATATTATTTTTCAATAATTATTTATTATTTATAAGTAATTATTCTAATTACTTTATTATTACCTTAACTATTAATAATATCCAAATAAAATAGAATATTTATTGAATTTATGTAAAAATATCAAAAGTTAATTATAATAACTTAATATAATTTTAAAACTATTTTTATATTTGTTTATATTTATTTATCAATTATTTCTAATTTTTGTTAATTATTTTCTAAAAAGACATTTTCTGACTGTCGCTAAAGCCCTATAATGACAGGAAGTGTTGCTATAGGTGTTCTTGAGCTTCTGGGTTTCCAGCCGGTCATAGCTAAGAGACCACTTTGACTAAGATCTATCTTGTTACTTTTAATGATTTTGGGTTTGGATAAGTATGGACGTTATAGTACTCTTATAGTAGTACAACATCAAACAAATTTCGTGCTTTAACCTACATATAACAAGAAGTTATAGAGGTTCAAAGTCATTGTCAGAGCTGTTTTTGAGTTTCTGGGTAACCCAGAACAGTGGTCATGGTCGGTCAACGGTTTTGTGACTTTCATATCTCTGATTCTATGTAATAGATTTGTGTTGTGTTTGTTGTAATAGGTAGTCTATATGTCTAGGTACATATATCTAACATTGGTTTGGACAAATCATAATTCTAAGGTCTCTATCTTTGCTGGTCAAAGTTTAGCCAACAACTGTTCTTCGTGTTCATCAGTTTTCTGGGAGTTTTCTGGGTAACCCAGAAAACTCGGTCAAGCTCGGTCAACGACTTTTGACCATTAATTCCAGTAACTCTATGAAATGTTTAAACAATTTAAAGTCATAGATATGTAGTAGGTATATCAAGGTACTAATTCAATACAAAAAAGATATTAAAACAACAAACATATAGTGATTAAAAGGATGGTCAAAGTAGCCGGCACAACTTGTTCTTGAGTTTTCTGGGTAACCCAGAAAACAGAACTTCGTGATCGGTCAACCACCTTTAACTACCTGTAACTTGAAATATATAGTTCCAATGAACCTGGTTTCTATTCCAGATTAAAGACTTCATATCATACTACAAATAACATACAATTAACAGACCTAACTATTAACATACACGAATCTTCAAGCTCTGACATTCGACTGTCATGCTTGTTTTTTCCAAAATTTCTAGATTACTAAAAACACTAATTTGAGGCATCTAGATGTTATGAAAACGTGTTTTATCAACCTAACATACTTTCTAACATACTAATACACAAATCTAAACATCTAAACAACAATTTGAACGAAGCATCAAAGATTTAGCTATGAATTAGGGTTTTCACCTTTCTTGCTTGATTTTGATTTCTGGCTACTGAATTGGATGCTACTATCACCCAGGCTTGATTTGGTATGTTTATAAGAGTGTATAGGCTTAGAGAATTCATGGGTTTACTCTGATCTAGGGTTTCCTTTTATAGAATTATTTAACTTGGTTTTTTGGTCATTTTTCCACCGACTTGCTTCCTAAAATATCTGTTCTATAACTTTTCTGGTGCTTGGGAGTTTGGAAGCATGTCATGTGATGTTTTGGGACTTGTGTGGATGACTATTAACCTTCTTGTAATCTAGTGTCGACGTCGGGATTTTTATTTGTCCCTTTCCGTTACTTGTTCTTTGGTGTTCTCATTTTAGGTGAGATTTGTTTGAAAAAGAATAAGTGAAAAAGGTCCGACATGTATAATATCGACTATTGGACTGTAAGATTCGCCAGTTGGTTTTTTAACTGGTTGTGCTAACACAACCGAGAAAAAGTTTGCACGTTGACCCAGTGATATGACACTGCTTAACGGGTTGGTGAAACCGAGATTCAATTAGTGTCCGGGGACTTGGTTATACGGGGGGAAGGTGTTAGGCACCCCCCGACATCCGTGTTACCACGATGACCGCCTCTTTTCAAGAAACTATTATCTGAATGTGTGTGTGTGTGGGTCAATGTGCTGTTATTTGGAAGTGGTACGAGGCTTCGTTCGCACCTATATACGCAGGGTTTGAATTTATGTAAAAATTCAATTTTAGCAAGATATGGCAATGATGTTTTATAAAAGAGGTTTTTTCAAACCCTGTCGCTCAATAGTAATTGAGGCCTGTTGCACTCTCATTTTATTAAATGCGCGGCTTGGTTGATTTTATTTGACGGCTGCGAAGCATCCGTACGAAAATAATGCACAAAATAATGCCGACTTCCTCGTGGGTATGGAAACCATCTGAGGAAATTCAGACACCGCGGAATAATTTACAAGCTGCTTACAACTGAAAATGTCCATCACGGGAACCGAATCTAGATCCAATGGGATGAATCTGTGATCACATGATTCTTAGGCTCACATGATACCGTAATTTGTATGAAAGCAGTAAGCAGTTATATATATAAAAGCCGTAAATATATATATACAGACATGATCACCAACCACGAAGAACCTCCATGGGGGATCAGAAATGTAAATAAAGCTGTTAAAAGCTATCAACCGCCACGGAGGAAACTCCAGGCGGGAAAAACGTAGATAAAGCTGTAAAAACGGTCAACCACCACGAAGTAAACTCCAGGTGGGACAAAATGTAAATATATATATATATATATATATATATATATATATATATATATATATATATATATATATATATATAAGCATGTAAACGCACCGGATATAAAATCCAGGCTCACCGAACAGAGTTCGATAGCAGTTCATATATATAAGTATATATATATAAAAACGAGTAAACGCACCGGATGTAAAATCCAGGCTCACCGAACAGAGTTCTATAGCAAGTCATATATATATATATATATATATATATATATATATATATATATATATATATATATATATATATATATATATATATATATATAAAGCGAGTAAACGCACCGGATGTAAAATCCAGGCTCATCGAACGGAGTTCGACCACAGTTTATATATATAAGTATATATATAAGAAAGCAATTAAACGCACCAAACCGAAGTTTAGTGTAAGACCCCGAATTTTATGAAATAAAAGTATTCAATTTTTCTTATAATTACTATTCAGTAAATGGTGAAATTGATAAATGTTAAAATTAAGGGTGATATATGAATTTTTTTTCAAAATAAACAAGTGGTTATAAAATATTCATTGTTGTCGGGGAATATTCGTTTGGTCGTGGAATATTCTTTCTGTCGTGGAATATTCGTACGACGGCGCAGACATTTGTGGACCCCATAACAGAATAACTGTCGGATGAAGATAACGACAAAAATTGAGTTTTTATAATTAACGGCGTAGTTGTTATCGTTAACACTGTTGGAATACCCGGTGGTTAAAATACAGTAATACGCGTGTTTGCACAGTAGCACACGGTTTTACACAGTATTTTTGAATTATTGATCCTTACGTAAGAAGGCACTACTCAATAATTGTTACAGTAATTACTGTTCAATATTTTATTTTATTGATTCAATAATTGCTACGTTGAAATTTTATATTATTGTTGTGCAATAATTGTCACTGCACAGTATTTCTCCATTATCAGATCAATAATTCATATTATTTAAATAATATTATTAGATAGCATTATTGACAATGTCTAGAAAGTTCTGTCTAAGGAGAGGTTTGGTCATTTAATTGCGCGCCAGTAAGGAGAAATTCTTATTGGAAAGCCCCCTCTTTCCTGGGAACGGCCTGGTTGTCATAAATGTGATTCTGTAATATTATTTGTGAATAATTAATTATTGATTTATATGATAAGAAAATATTTATTTTATGTGGATATAAATGAGGGATATATTTTTGTGGTTAAAAATGAAGGAGTTAATGTTGAGGTTTTAATCAGTATTTTTGTCGGAATGGAGGTATTAAAAATCAGGGTTTTTGAGATATTTTGCGGGGGTTATAATTTTTAATCCGACCGTTGGATCGTGGTAATTTTTGGATATGTTATACATATATAAGTTGAGTATATGTCCACAAATTTTGAACCGTTAAAAATGAACGTATGATTTGTTATGAATTTTACGAGATGACTGGTTCAGAAATTGTTGAATTTTTGGAGTTTATCATTTTGGTGGAAAATTCTAGAATTGGTGGGCTCCACTTGTGGTTGGTGAAGAAATGTGCTGAATTATATTTCAAATGTGTTGGGTGGGAATAGTAGCAGGTAAAGCCATTAGGTTGCAGGTCAAACCTACCAAAATTTTCCTATAAATAGAGGGCTAAGTTAGAATTGAAAATCACACCAGAAACATAAGTTTTCTCTCTTTCTCTCTCTATATTATGAAGCATATTTTGTGAGTTTTTAGATACTTGGTGAGTTTCTATTCATCAGTGCAAGTTTCCTTCAGCATCATATCTGATATCCAGTCAGAAGTACTGCTCTTTTGAGGTAAGGGATAGTAAGGGATATTAAGGGATTTTAAGGGTTGTTATGATTTTCAGTTTCGTAATTTTTCTGATCTTCAAAAATTCTGGAAAAATTTGAAATGATATTTTGATGAGTTTTATTGATTGTGTCCAAAAATGGTGATTTTTGGATGTATAGATTGAGAGTTATGAATTTTATGAGAAAAGACTATTTTAAAAGTAACTGCTTATAATTTCTTGTGGTTAACTCCAAAATTGATGAAATTTTTATTGGGAGTACATGTATATGATAGAAGTATACTCTGTAAATTTCAGAATTTTTAGACAAAAGTACAATTTTTGATAAATGTCTAAATATTCGGCTATTTTGGCCATATGAAAAATAGTAAATGACTTTTAAAAATTCTGAGAAAAATATATGTTCACTATGGGACTATATCATGCTAAATTCCAGAAAAGAAATATTTTTGGAACTGATTTGGTATTTTTCATGAAAATAGACAAGTTATGAGAAAATAAATTAAATATGTTATGTGAAGTAAGAAAATTAGAAAATAGGATTTTATGGCTTGAGAATCCTATATGAGGTATATGCAGATTTTTGATGAGGGTTTTGGTTATTGATGATGAAATTGCAAGAGTTGGCATTTTATGATGATTAAATGCATTAATTAGTAAAGTGTAAACAATTAAAATAAATTGTTTATAAATTTAAGTAATGTTATTCTTTCAATATCATTATACCGAAATATTGGTATGAATTTTATTGTAGAATTTCTATCTTTTGTGTCGGGGTTACTATTCATGAGTTACGAATATTACTCTTGAGATTAAAACTATATGTTGATCATATTATTTTTATCATCATATATAACATTTTTATAACCCTGATGTTGAAATTCTCTTTCACTGGAGTGTAAAGATGGGTAAATTATTGGTATGATCATGACTAGGGTTCTCTTTGGCCTGTAGTGCAAAGTTGAATTGTGACTGGTATGATCATGACCATTGAATTTATAATTGAATATCTTAAGCTTAAGTGCAAAGGTGAATTGATCAACATGGTTATAATTATTGTTTATATAAATTCTGAAATGATTATATATTTCTTTGAGATATGAATATATTTGGCCTGTAGTGCAAATATGAATTGTTGATGAATATCTTTGGCATGTAGTGCAAAGATGGCCTGTTGATGAATATCTTTGGCCTGTAGTGCAAAGATGAACTGTTGTTGAATATCTTTGGCCCGTAGTGCAAAGATGGGTTGTTGATGAATATCTTTGGCCCGTAGTGCAAAGATGGATTTGTTAGTATGATTATAAACAGGAATTGTGATTTGGTATAACCATGATCTTTGATGTTTCAGGTAAAGACAGGTGATGAAAATATTCTTCGTCCTGGGTGCGAAGAAAAATTTATAGTCACAATTATGATTATGAGTTATTCATATGATTGTGGAAAGAAACTGTTGAGTGATGTTACATGGATAAAACATTGTTGGTGGATTTTTAACATGGAGAAGATAATAGACTTTATAGTCTATTTGACTCTTCTAATGGATTGCTCGTTCCGCTGCAACTATGGTTGAAATTTTTATCATTTACCATATGTTCTAAATCTCTGATTTATTGTTGATGAAGGCTATTGATAATTGAATTATCTTTAGTCATGATATTCTTTACTGAGCTAGTTGTGCTCACCCTTTTGCTTCACAATTCCTTTTCAGGTAATAAGAGTGTAGCTGGGTCGAGCGGGGGTAACAAGGGAATAGAACGGTGGTCATCATTTAGTAGTTATATTTGGTGAAGAAAATAGGGTGAGACGAACCCAACGTTGGAAGGGTGTTTTGTCACTATCATACAAGATGTCTAATGACATACAACCTCGTGTCATCATAGGACAGGGTTGTGCTCATCCACTTGCTGAGTATATCTATGGGCACTACCTATATAATCTTGGTGTTTGTTTGAAGTATAATTCTCAATTAGAGACAGTGGAGATAATGATAAGTCAAGAGAAGACTCACCATTGGGAAGAATATGACAGTAATCTTTTCGTTTTTCTTTGGGGTCTATTGGGTCAACCAAGGATAATTCTATGGCCATATGATATCTATCATAACCTAGACGCGTGGCCTCCCATGTACGAAGGTTTCCTTGAGCACTTCCCAAATATTCTAATTTCTAAAACAGTTTTTGACTATACCTTTATGTAAGGTGTTATTGTGAGGTGATGTCCACGGTTGGAACATGAGTCACATTTGGTATATATTTGTATCCAAACTCACAGCATATGTGTTGTTGTATTTTGCACGACAATTGTTGTAATAAAGTTGTAGTTGTTTTCTGTACCATGTATTTGACGACTCAGAATGGGTTGGGTGGAATGAACCTATTTCGGGGTCGTCACAAGTGGTATCAGAGCTATAAGTAAAGAGCCCCGAGCCTCTCGCTGGTGACTTCCTGTTGATGGGGGATGCACCGAAGCCAGACTCTCCGTAGGGGACGCCGTTCTGCGGTGGCAAACTGATAGGTATCAATGTAAGGTGCTGACATAGGTTGGTGTCCAGAGTTACAATTTGGTATCAGAGCTTAGGGATATGATCTCTGGCGGAGATCGGGGAATACAACTAGGAGGGGAGAGATGAGTAAATCCTTCGCTAGTGTGTCCTACCTAAGCTTATTTGTTGGTCAGTCATAATATTGGGATATTATGTGATATGTTAATTTGTTAAATTAACCCTTGTTTTGAAGCTGTATTCTAGAATGATATTTGAAATACAGGAGATGAGCAATGGAGAAATTATGATGACAGGGAAGATGAAATCTGAAATGAAAGGAAGGTATTCTCAACTTTTCGAAATACCAGGTACGTAAATTTCGGGGACGAAATTTCATAAGGAGGGGAGATTGTAAGACCCCGAATTTTATGAAATAAAAGTATTCAATTTTTCTTATAATTACTATTCAGTAAATGGTGAAATTGATAAATGTTAAAATTAAGGGTGATATATGAATTTTTTTTCAAAATAAACAAGTGGTTATAAAATATTCATTGTTGTCGGGGAATATTCGTTTGGTCGTGGAATATTCTTTCTATCGTGGAATATTCGTACGACGGCGCAGACATTTGTGGGCCCCATAACAGAATAACTGTCGGATGAAGATAACGACAAAAATTGAGTTTTTATAATTAACGGCGTAGTTGTTATCGTTAACACTGTTGGAATACCCGGTGGTTAAAATACAGTAATACGCGTGTTTGCACAGTAGCACACGGTTTTACACAGTATTTTTGAATTATTGATCCTTACGTAAGAAGGCACTACTCAATAATTGTTACAGTAATTACTGTTCAATATTTTATTTTATTGATTCAATAATTGCTACGTTGAAATTTTATATTATTGTTGTGCAATAATTGTCACTGCACAGTATTTCTCCATTATCAGATCAATAATTCATATTATTTAAATAATATTATTAGATAGCATTATTGACAATGTTTAGAAAGTTCTGTCTAAGGAGAGGTTTGGTCATTTAATTGCGCGCCAGTAAGGAGAAATTCTTATTGGAAAGCCCCCTCTTTCCTGGGAACGGCCTGGTTGTCATAAATGTGATTCTGTAATATTATTTGTGAATAATTAATTATTGATTTATATGATAAGAAAATATTTATTTTATGTGGATATAAATGAGGGATATATTTTTGTGGTTAAAAATGAAGGAGTTAATGTTGAGGTTTTAATCAGTATTTTTGTCGGAATGGAGGTATTAAAAATCAGGGTTTTTGAGATATTTTGCGGGGGTTATAATTTTTAATCCGACCGTTGGATCGTGGTAATTTTTGGATATGTTATACATATATAAGTTGAGTATATGTCCACAAATTTGAACCGTTAAAAATGAACGTATGATTTGTTATGAATTTTACGAGATGACTGGTTCAGAAATTGTTGAATTTTTGGAGTTTATCATTTTGGTGGAAAATTCTAGAATTGGTGGGCTCCACTTGTGGTTGGTGAAGAAATGTGCTGAATTATATTTCAAATGTGGTGGGTGGGAATAGTAGCAGGTAAAGCCATTAGGTTGCAGGTCAAACCTACCAAAATTTTCCTATAAATAGAGGGCTAAGTTAGAATTGAAAATCACACCAGAAACATAAGTTTTCTCTCTTTCTCTCTCTATATTATGAAGCATATTTTGTGAGTTTTTAGATACTTGGTGAGTTTCTATTCATCAGTGCAAGTTTCCTTCAGCATCATATCCGATATCCAGTCAGAAGTACTGCTCTTTTGAGGTAAGGGATAGTAAGGGATATTAAGGGATTTTAAGGGTTGTTATGATTTTCAGTTTCGTAATTTTTCTGATCTTCAAAAATTCTGGAAAAATTTGAAATGATATTTTGATGAGTTTTATTGATTGTGTCCAAAAATGGTGATTTTTGGATGTATAGATTGAGAGTTATGAATTTTATGAGAAAAGACTATTTTAAAAGTAACTGCTTATAATTTCTTGTGGTTAACTCCAAAATTGATGAAATTTTTATTGGGAGTACATGTATATGATAGAAGTATACTCTGTAAATTTCAGAATTTTTAGACAAAAGTACAATTTTTGATAAATGTCTAAATATTCGGCTATTTTGGCCATATGAAAAATAGTAAATGACTTTTAAAAATTCTGAGAAAAATATATGTTCACTATGGGACTATATCATGCTAAATTCCAGAAAAGAAATATTTTTGGAACTGATTTGGTATTTTTCATGAAAATAGACAAGTTATGAGAAAATAAATTAAATATGTTATGTGAAGTAAGAAAATTAGAAAATAGGATTTTATGGCTTGAGAATCCTATATGAGGTATATGCAGATTTTTGATGAGGGTTTTGGTTATTGATGATGAAATTGCAAGAGTTGGCATTTTATGATGATTAAATGCATTAATTAGTAAAGTGTAAACAATTAAAATAAATTGTTTATAAATTTAAGTAATGTTATTCTTTCAATATCATTATACCGAAATATTGGTATGAATTTTATTGTAGAATTTCTATCTTTTGTGTCGGGGTTACTATTCATGAGTTACGAATATTACTCTTGAGATTAAAACTATATGTTGATCATATTATTTTTATCATCATATATAACATTTTTATAACCCTGATGTTGAAATTCTCTTTCACTGGAGTGTAAAGATGGGTAAATTATTGGTATGATCATGACTAGGGTTCTCTTTGGCCTGTAGTGCAAAGTTGAATTGTGACTGGTATGATCATGACCATTGAATTTATAATTGAATATCTTAAGCTTAAGTGCAAAGGTGAATTGATCAACATGGTTATAATTATTGTTTATATAAATTCTGAAATGATTATATATTTCTTTGAGATATGAATATATTTGGCCTGTAGTGCAAATATGAATTGTTGATGAATATCTTTGGCATGTAGTGCAAAGATGGCCTGTTGATGAATATCTTTGGCCTGTAGTGCAAAGATGAACTGTTGTTGAATATCTTTGGCCCGTAGTGCAAAGATGGGTTGTTGATGAATATCTTTGGCCCGTAGTGCAAAGATGGATTTGTTAGTATGATTATAAACAGGAATTGTGATTTGGTATAACCATGATCTTTGATGTTTCAGGTAAAGACAGGTGATGAAAATATTCTTCGTCCTGGGTGCGAAGAAAAATTTATAGTCACAATTATGATTATGAGTTATTCATATGATTGTGGAAAGAAACTGTTGAGTGATGTTACATGGATAAAACATTGTTGGTGGATTTTTAACATGGAGAAGATAATAGACTTTATAGTCTATTTGACTCTTCTAATGGATTGCTCGTTCCGCTGCAACTATGGTTGAAATTTTTATCATTTACCATATGTTCTAAATCTCTGATTTATTGTTGATGAAGGCTATTGATAATTGAATTATCTTTAGTCATGATATTCTTTACTGAGCTAGTTGTGCTCACCCTTTTGCTTCACAATTCCTTTTCAGGTAATAAGAGTGTAGCTGGGTCGAGCGGGGGTAACAAGGGAATAGAACGGTGGTCATCATTTAGTAGTTATATTTGGTGAAGAAAATAGGGTGAGACGAACCCAACGTTGGAAGGGTGTTTTGTCACTATCATACAAGATGTCTAATGACATACAACCTCGTGTCATCATAGGACAGGGTTGTGCTCATCCACTTGCTGAGTATATCTATGGGCACTACCTATATAATCTTGGTGTTTGTTTGAAGTATAATTCTCAATTAGAGACAGTGGAGATAATGATAAGTCAAGAGAAGACTCACCATTGGGAAGAATATGACAGTAATCTTTTCGTTTTTCTTTGGGGTCTATTGGGTCAACCAAGGATAATTCTATGGCCATATGATATCTATCATAACCTAGACGCGTGGCCTCCCATGTACGAAGGTTTCCTTGAGCACTTCCCAAATATTCTAATTTCTAAAACAGTTTTTGACTATACCTTTATGTAAGGTGTTATTGTGAGGTGATGTCCACGGTTGGAACATGAGTCACATTTGGTATATATTTGTATCCAAACTCACAGCATATGTGTTGTTGTATTTTGCACGACAATTGTTGTAATAAAGTTGTAGTTGTTTTCTGTACCATGTATTTGACGACTCAGAATGGGTTGGGTGGAATGAACCTATTTCGGGGTCGTTACATTTAGGCTCGTCGAACGAAGTCCGACACATAGTTAATATATATATATATATATATATATATATATATATATATATATATATATATATATATATATATAGCAATAAACGCACCAAACCGAAGTTTAGGCTCATCGAACAAAGTCCGGCACACAGTTAATATATATATAAGTATATATATATATATATTAAAGCAGTAAATGCTCCAGACCGAGGTCTAGGCTCAATTCAACAAAGTCTGATACACAGTTCATATTTATAAAAATATATATATAGAAAAGCAAATAAACGCTCTAGACCGAAGTCTAGGCTCAACCGAGGCATAACTCGGTAATGTTAGTCAATATATATATATATATATATATATATATATATATATATATATATATATATATATATATATATGACTGAAATGAAATCACGGACCGAAGTCTGGGAAAAAGCTAGCAAAACGACTCTCAACGTGTAGAAGGGTGTGTGTAAAGATGAAGAGAAAGACTCTAAAGTGTGTGAAAAGGCTTACAGCTGACAGCTAAAGAAGACTTCTATTTCTTTATAGTGGATAAACACTGGCTTTTGTAGGTACAAAAGAGGCTATATATGAGCTCACAGGTATTTAAAAGTGGGCAAATACACTATATGGGCAAGTGTGGTGCAAGTTCTGCAGGGTTTTCCCGTCTTTTTCTCTTAGAAAATCAGCACCCCAAGCCCCATATTTATAGAGGGGGGAGCCGTAGGTCTACCTGCGGCACCTAGTAGTAGGTGTACCTGCGGCTGCCCGGGGTGCCCTGGGCAGTGTGGGTCCCGCCGTGTCGAAGTACGTACGCGCTGTTCGCTCGGTCGCTCATAACTTTCAATCCGGGAGTCCGATAGAAGCGTGCCATATCATTCCAAAAAACTCTTTCCGAGAGCTACACAATGACATATGATTTGACCTTTTTGATTCCAGGAAGATGGGTCCATGACCGAAATGGCATTCCTGGGCGTCCGTCAAGCAATCCGTTGAGCCATTTTACGTAGTTTACGCTCGGAAGTTAAGATATTGCTCATGTGAGACTTCCTTTGAAGTAATTTTGAGTTGAGATGATTTGATTTGATGTGAGTTGAAGTCGAGTTGGCAAAATGACTATTTTGCCCCTCCCGAGGTTATCTCCTGTTTTCGCGCAGTTGTAGCAGTATTTTCTCAGGGTTATCTCTGAGGTTGGCTTGCTGTTGACTTTGACTATCCTCAGGGTCATCTCTGAGGTTGGCTTGTCCAATTCCCATGGTTGGGACTGAGACTGAATACCTCGGGGTCATCTCCGAGATTAATCGGTCTTCTCCGGTGTGTGGTCTGATATTGTATCTGCAGGCCTCGGGGTTATCTCTGAGGTTGGATTTGGTTACTCCCAGATTACGATCCGGGGTTTGATGATGAACTTTTGGTATTATTCGATATGGATTTGGATTGTCTTTCAGGGTTCCCTCTTAAAAGACGAATCTGTCCTCCTGCAATGTTAGTAACAGTAGAAGAAAATTTTGAGTGTCTACAGATGCCCTTCTTTATTATGTTCATGCAATGCAATGGAATGGACATGATAAAGATTAGTAGACACTTGAAACATGACAAGGTATTTTTAATGATGCAAATCGTAATGTAGTGAATGTTTATGATGAACGTGAAAATGTTTTCGCAAATCGCAGTTCGTAAATCGCACATCGCATATCGCACTTCGCTTTTCGCATTTGGCCAAATCGCACATCACAATTCGCACATCGTAAAGCGCACATCACATATCACATATCGCATCGCATATCGCATATCGCATATCGTATATCACAAAATCACAAATCACAATGTAATGAATGTTATGATGAATGTTAAAATGTATTCGCTAATCGCTTTGCCTTTACCGATCATCACTGATGCATATACTGGTTTTGACTCCAATGGTTTGGCATTTAATCGCTGATGCTTGTTTGATGAAGATAAGTTGAGATGTTTTCCACATCTCTGATGGGGATGACGTTCTGAAAATCACCAGACCCTCCCGACGTATTCGTTGGTAGTTGCAACGGTGCCTACCCTGCTGATCGCCAAACTATTTCGGCTCCCACTCAAACGGTGGTATACGAAGCATTCATCGCTGGACAAGCTTGATGTTACATTGAATTGACGCCAATGGTTTAGAATACCGGATCTTCGAATTCCTTCGCTGAAGTAATATTCCACGGATTACTTCACTAGATTTCACCTGATGTTACGCTAGATTGATGACAACCATTAGATGTCTCACCCCTTTAGAGGTGATTTGGAGTTTTCTCTCGCTGTTTGGGTGCTTGTGCCCCATTTCCTTGAGCACTTGATTCAAAACCCGGTTGAACTGATGACTTGAATGCCGCTGACATCGCTGGAGTGTACAACTCGTTCTTTCGCTGCCAAGATTTGAACTTCGGTGTAGAGGCCTCAACTTGTGAGGACTTGATGCAGGTTGACGCATTTGATGGTGAGAATTTCATTTGCTAGATCTTTTTTCATTGGGTCTCTACTTTTGAGTTATGACTCTTTTGAGAATTTTTCCCTTCTTTTGTAGGGGCAAGCTAATGTCGCCATGATTTCTTTCAGGAGTTCTCCTTCTTTTGATGAAAGGCATGATCCTGCCTTGAAATACTTCCATTCCTTGGAATCGCAAAAATGCCCCAGTCCTTTCGCCAGTTGTTACCGGGGATTCATATGAGAAACTCTCTTTGTTGATGAAGTCGTAAGTGAGTAATATCAAAATCGCCATTGAGATGATGAATGACCATGCTGATGGTGCTGACTAGTGTATTTTCCACTTTAGGATGGTTGATAAATGCCCCAGTGTTGAGTTGTCGCTGCTTTCGAGATTGCCCCAATCTTGATATAAGGGACCCAATATCCGATTGTCGCCAATTTTGAAATTACCCCAGCCTCGCTTGTTGTCTGGGGAAGTTGTTTTGACAGATGGGTTGATAAGATGTCGAGATCGCGAGAATCTTTTACCTCTGTACCATAAGGTGGACAAATAGTGGATGTGGGTTTTGATGTTGATATCTTTTCCTGGTACAGATGTCACTCTAGTTGAGAGAGATGATGCTCTAACTCATAGGGATGAGGCCAGATCATCAAGAGATGTAGTGATTGTTGAGCGGGATAGCGCTATATCTGCCCGAAATATCGCATGTAGTTGGCGGTGGATCTGTGGGCTCGTGTAGAATCCCTAGGGTAGGATATTACATCGTTACCTCCTTCTTATAAAAGGGAATGCATGATGGACTTGATAGCCCACATATACACTGATTTGTAGATGGGCTTGTATTTTCCTACACAGACTAGCTTATCCATTTTGTCATGTACAGTACACATTGTATATATCAAACATCATTATATATGGCACAAAAATATATGTTGATTCACTTCCCTTTTAGTTGTGCCTTGCTACTTGCTTGATATTCGCTTGTTTCTCCAGGACTTTGTGATCTGGATGTATTCTGAACTCCTCCTTGATGGATGGAAAGTGAGATGTCTCAGGATTTTTAGAATGGATCATCGATCTTTGTGTATTCCCTACCATCTTTGGTGTCTTGGGACTTGTTTCTGTATGTGGTTATGGATAGGAGTGTGTTCGTTTTTATTTTTCTGTGGTGAGACCGGACCATAATGATGGCTACCTACGTACTCCCGTGTATTGGGGAGATCAGGTCGACATAGTTCACCCTAGTACAGGGCAGATTACAGATGAAAAGTTTAATCACATGTCTAGGATAAAACGCAGATGTGAAAGGTCTTATCCCTGATGGGATAATCGAAGTTGAGTAAGGGTTCAAAACCAAGTTGATAAACGGATAGAGCGATCTGAAAACCAGGCTGCTGGTTATAAAGTGTTTGTCCCTGATGGGGCAAATGAATGTGAAAAAGGGTTGTATGTAGTGAGGGGTTAAAGAACCGGAATGACTGATGATCTTATGATCCAAAACTAGGATGTTCGCTTGATGGTTACCTCAGACATAGTATCGTTTCACGGTGTCTGAATTGATGAGTTACAAAAATTCATCACCGTCCATTTCCTGTAATCTAAAAGCGCCTCCTGTCAATACATCCTCGACAATAAACGGGCCTTCCCAGTTCGGGGAGAATTTTCCTTTTGACTGAGCTTGGTTGTCAACGATCTTTTTCAAAATCAAGTCCTGTTGTTTGAACTGCTGTAGTCAGAATTTTCTGTTGTAGGATCTTCTTTACAAGTAGAGGGTCGCTCATATGTGGGCCACATACTTTTCCATGGATTTCATCCATGGCCTCTGAGCTTGGTCCTCGTCCAAACATCTGAGGAGACCTAGTGTTGCATCTCTTTTGTAGAGTGCATGTTCGCTCAGGTAGAATTTTATAGCAAGTTGATGGATCTGTCTTTTCTCAGTCGGGCTCGCCTCAGCAGGTGTAGATCCATCTCGTAAGTACTTCTTGATGTGTTGATACCAAGGTTACTGGATGGGAGGTAGGTCATCCAATAATTTTCAATGGAATTCTCATAGGCTGGAGCTCTTTGTTGCGCAAATATGAGAGTTGGCATGTCTTCTTTGTCATGTATACTGATCAAGGAGGCCAAGGTTAGTAGCGCATCCGCAAAGTCATTCCTATTACGAGGAATGTGTAGAAAGGAGATTTCTTCGAACTCCAAAACCATCTGTAGAACATGCCGATGGTAAGGCAGCAACTGTAGAACATGTTGAAGAGATTTTTCTTTTTCTTTTTCTTTTCTTTTCTTTTTCTTTTCTATTTCTTTTTCTTATTTTTTTTCTTTTCTTTTTCTTCTTATTTTCATGTATTAGATCGTGGAAAAGAGCCATATGTCTCACTGATAGGTAGCTCCGACATTGATGAGGCCGAATAACAATTGTATGTAGCAAAGGGCTCCCCAAGGCGTGATGAATGAAGTTTTCTCACGATCATCTTCAGCAGCCATGATTTGATGGTACCCCGCGGAGAAATCAGCAAAGGAGTACATGTCGTATCGAGCTGTATTATCAATGAGTATGTGGATGAACGGCACGTGAAAGCTATCTTTGAGGCAAGCTTTATTCAAATCTCTATAATCCACATAAACTCGCACCTCCCTTCCCGATTTCGGCACGAGGACTATGTTGGATACCCATTCAGGGTATGTTGACATCATGTTGATGCTGGCTTGAAATTGTTTAGCAATTTCTTCTTTAACTTTTAGACTCTACTCAGATTTTAATCACCTGAGCTTCTGTCTGACTGGCTTGAATCCGTCTTTGATAGGAAAGCGATGAATGACAATGTCCGTGGATAAACAAACCATGTCTTCGTGAGACCATGCAAACACATTCTGGAATAGGGTCAATGGAGTAACCATGTCATTCCTTTGGTTTGGAGTGAGGTCCGTCCCAATCTGGATTTGTTTGGGGTTTTCTAAGGTTCTGTGGTTTAAAAGAGGTGGTTTGATCAAGATTTCTCTTGGGTTTGTCTTCGACCCATTCTTTAATCTCCTGAGGTACCTCATAGTCCTCTTGTATTTCCATCAAGTCTGAGTCCAACTTTACATCAAAGTTACAGTCCTTGTGGAGAAAAGGCACCTCATTAGCAAGCACAGGCGCATCCAAGTTCAGAGTCCTGAAACAAAATATGCTTTCACTTAATATATGACACTGTTCAATCACACAAAGTGTTAGCATGTAATGATAAAAGTAACTGCTAATACTGTACAGAAAATGTAAGCAGTTATTACTATCTACAAGGTAGAGAGAGTTTCTTCCCTTTTTACCCTCGTCGGCAAATGCAAGGAGTGGTGCTCCAATTGTCAAGGGCAAAGTCTTGGTGGACTGCAGTGATGGAGGGGCTGTCATTAACCTCCTTCTCTCGAATGATGACCATTATGTCTGGGCAATCATCGTCTGGGGTGTATCTGTTTGAGAAGTGTTTGTTTGGGTTTCTGTTTGGATTGACCGCACCATTGATGGCTGCCTACGTACTCCTATTGAAGAGGAGATCAGGTCTTTCGTAGTTCAGGCGTTGGTTTGAAAAGGTTCAAAAGGGTAAGTGGTGAGAAGAGTGTAGGGATATTTTTTGTTTTGTTTATTTATTTACATGCATGGAAATAAAAGGCATACTACGAAAAAAGTGGTACCGTTCCAACATTTTCTAGAATTCGCAACTTTATCCCCTGGATCTACATCTTATTGTCTAGTTGAGGTCTGATAGTCCAGTTGTCAGTGGTTATGTTGCCTTCAGGGCTCGTGATAGAGGTTACCCCTTGATTCTGAATGTCTTCGCTTGTGGCCATAACTTGATCACTTCCTGATTCAGTACATTCCTCAGGGATGCTTGAAATGGACGCATTGCAAAAAGGGATGAACTCAGGATTCTTTAACGGGTTGGATTCCCCGACAATCTCACCACCTTTTTCTTCATCTATTCCTTCGCCTTCTTCATGGGTTTCAAAGGATTCAACCATGAAATCTCCCTCGAACTGTTGTTGCATTTCCTACAAAGAACTTTCCTTTTTGGCTTTTCCTTCCTTGGAAAGGATTAGTATTTCCTCCGCATCATCCAAGGTGATAAAATTAGGAACATAGTTGATATCTTGGAACCATAGAATGTTTGATGTTGGCGGGGGAATCTCCTTTGGGGATGCCTTTGTCTCTTCTACCATTTCTTGCATTAGGATCAGTCCACCTTATGTGCTGGCATAATTATCGCTCATAGACTTCACCTCATTTGAACAGCCTGTCTCGAATGGACATCTTAAGCTTTTTATTTCCTTTTCGCCTTTTTTGGTCATGGGAAATTCTATATCCAGCTCTCCATTTTCAATGAGATCCTGGATTTTATGTCGCAAAGACCAGCATTCTTCAGTCGTATATCCAAGTGAGTTAGAATGGTAGAGACATATCTTGGTAGAGTCATAACTCTTTATCTTGGGCTTTATAGGAGGCAGGAACTCAGTAATCCTTCCTTCGCTTATCAAAAAGTGTAGCATTTCTTCATTGGATTTGCTCAGAGGGGTGAATTTTCGGACTCCTTTGGAGGTTATTTGATCTTTAATCTTTGAGAATTCGCATTCCCTCGATCGATTCTTCTGCTGGCGAGATCTTCTAGCAATTTTATCATCCCCTTTTTCTTATATTTTTAGCCTGCTTTGATCTTCTTCAATTAGCTGGCTCATTGTGGAGTCCTTTTTCTCTTGGCTTTCTGATAGTTGAGTGAAAAATTACTTTGTTTCCTGATGTTGGCGCACTATCAGCCTAGCCAGCAGGTTTACTTGATTCTGGATCTCATCCAATTTTTGCATTACTGGTATACCCTCCTCCGAGTTTTCCCACTCTAATACATTTGTTATATGACTTTGGGGGTATTCCTCCATCCTTCGTATGTACTTACGAATTGGATACCTTTTAGCGCTTCCTGACCCGATCATGTTTACTTCTCCCGTATCATGTCGCAACAGAAGGTTGGTGTTAATATTTTGGTGGTCAATAAACGTCATTACCATCTCAGTTTCTGTCATTGATGGAATGACTTGCGCTGCTAGATGTCTCCACCTTTGGGCATATTCTCGAAAAGATTCAGTACTTTGCTTTTTGACTTTAGTCACTTGGTATCGATCTGGCGCCATTTGTGACTGAAAACTGTACTGATTTAGAAAGGCATGGGCCAATTCTTCCCAATTGTGTATTCTGGCATTGTCAAGTCGGGCATACCAGGCTTTAGCCTCTCCAGTGAGACTCTTTTGAAAAAGTTGCATTCTGAGGCTTTCATCTTCAGCATAAGACCCCAGTTCGCCAATGTACACTTTGAGGTGCGTATAGGGATCGCCTGCCCCATTATACTTTTCAAACTCTGGGACTTTGAATTTGGTAAGGTATCGTGCCCCTGGGAATATACAGAGATCTGAATAGGTGACAGTCCCATAATTTCAAGTCCCTTTGATTGACCGGATGGTCTCTTCCATTTGGAGGACTTTCTTTTTGATGTCACCAGTGTCTGGATCTCCAGTGGGATGGGTAGCATCATGAATTTTGTTGGTCATATCCAACTACAATTCAGGTATGGTAATGACCGGATTCCCTCTTTATATGGAGGATTCAGCATGTACGGGTATCTTGAGACCCTGATTAGACTGGTGTAATTCTTTAAGTAGAACAGCCAAATCTGCAATTTGTTTGCTTAATCCGTCAAATTCCTTGCAAGAAACTGGATTAAGTTTAGTCTGGTCAGATGACGACATGATTGACTGTAGGTCTGTTGCCTTTTTGGACTTTAAACGGGTAGTAGGCCCGATTGACTCCCTGCGAAAGACTTGCATAGTTTAGTCCTTAGGGAATGGAAATTAATCATGCTATGCGATATGTCCATTTTAGGAATTTTATCCTGCAAAAATGGATGTCAGCTGTTTGTAGCATGTATGTATATGTGTACACATTCCTTCATATTTCTCATTACATGGAGATAGATATGTCATGAAATTGTGTAATTTGAAATGAGAGCATGAAGAGACTTTCCTCCGTTTTGGGTTTATCAGTGGCTGACCTATCTTAGGTTACTCTCGCGGCTTTTTGGCATGAAGGTTCCCAAATCATCGCAATCTACTTGACGGGAAGTTAATCCGGTCTTTCAACTGGAGCGAATTTGGGTGGTGCCTTTCCTGAGCCTCGGAGAATCAGGCTTCTCACGAGTCCAGTAATCAAACACCGACGGGATAGCCTCCTGGTGGAGGGACCACACAACATACATTCACATACATCGCGTCTCACTGCATGAAATGATGACATATGCGAAGCACTAATATCATGAGCAGTTTATAGTGCGAGGCATTAACATCGCAGGCAGTTTATAGTGTGAGGCACTAACATCACATGCAGTTTATAGTGCGAGGCACTAAATAAACAAGGCATGCATTCGTACACATTCATTCAATGTAAATGCAACATCCACACACAAGCAGATAACAGTTTTTAAAAAATTGTAATAGCGGCTTAAGTCCTCTTACTGGTGTCCCCAGCAGAGTCGCCACCTGTCGACGTCGGGATTTTTATTTGTCTCTTTCCGTTACTTGTTCTTTGGTGTTCTCATTTTAGGTGAGATTTGTTTGAAAAAAAACAAGTGAAAAAGGTCCGACATGTATAATGTCGACTATTGGACTGTAAGAGTCGCCAGTTGGTTTTTAAACTGGTTGTACCAACACAACCGAGAAAAGGTTTGCACATTGACCCAGTGATGTGACACTGCTTAACGGGCCGGTGAAACCGAGACTCAATTAGGGTCTGGGGACTTGGTTATGCGGGGTGAAGGTGTTAGGCACCCCCCGACATCCGTGTTACCACGGTAACCACCTCTTTTCAAGAAACTATTATCTGAATGTGTGTGTGTGTGTGGGTCAATGTGCTGTTCTTTGGAAGTGGTACGAGGCCTCGTTCGCACCTATATACGCAGGGTTTGAATTTATGTAAAAATTTAATTTTAGCAAGATATGGCAATGATGTTTTATAAAAGAGGTTTTTTCAAACCCTGTCGCTCAATAGTAATTGAGGCCTTTTGCACTCTCATTTTATTAAATGCGCGGCTTGGTTGATTTTATTTGACGGCTGCGAAGCATCCGTACGAAAATAATGTAAAAAATAATGCCGACTTCCTCGTGGGTATGGAAACCATCTGAGGAAATTCAGACACCGTAGAATAATTTACAAGCTGCTTACAGCTGAAAATGTCCATCACGGGAACCGAATCTAGATCCAATGGGATGAATCTGTGATCACATGATTCTTAGGCTCACATGATACCGCAATTTGTATGAAAGCAGTAAGCAGTAAGCAGATATATATATAAAAGCCGTAAATATATATATACAGACATGATCACCAACCACGAAAAACCTCCATGGGGGATTAAAAATGTAAATAAAGCTATTAAAAGCTATCAACCGCCACGGAGGAAACTCCAGGCGGGACAAAACGTAGATAAAGCTGTAAAAACGGTCAACCACCACGAAGTAAACTCCAGGTGGGACGAAATGTATATATATATATATATATATATATATATATATATATATATATATATATATATATATATATATATATATATATATATATATATATATATATAAGCATGTAAACGCATCGGATATAAAATCCAGGCTCACCGAACAGAGTTCGATAGCAGTTCATATATTTATATATATATATATATATATATATATATATATATATATATATATATATATATATATATATATATAAAAGCGAGTAAACGCACCGGATGTAAAATCCAGGCTCATCGAACGGAGTTCGACCACAGTTTATATATATAAGTATATATATATAAGAAAGCAATTAAACGCACCAAACCAAAGTTTAGGCTCATCGAACAAAGTACGATACACAAAAAATATATATAAGTATATATATATTAAAGCAATAAACGCACCAAACCGAAGTTTAGGCTCATCGAACAAAGTCCGACACAGTTAATATATATAAGTATATATATATTAAAGCAGTAAACGCTCCAGGCCGAGGTCTAGGCTCAATCGAACAAAGTCCGATACACAGTTCATATATATAAAAATATATATATAGAAAAGCAAATAAACGCTCCAGACCGAAGTCTAGGCTCAACCGAAACATAACTTGGTAATGTTAATCAATATATATATATATATATATATATATATATATATATATATATATATATATATATATTGAAATGAAACCACGGACCGAAGTCCGGGAAAAAGTAAGCAACACGACTCTCAACGTGTAGAAGGGTGTGTGCAAAGATGAAGAGAAAGACTCTAAAGTGTGTGAGAAGGCTTACAGCTGACTGCTAAAGAAGACTTCTATTTCTTTATAGTGGGTAAACACTGGCTTTTGTAGGTACAAAAGAGGCTATATATGAGCTCATAGGTGTTTAAAAGTGGGCAAATACACTATATGGGCAAGTGTGGAGCGAGTTCTGCAGGGTTTCCCCGTATTTTTCTTTTAGAAAATCAGCACCCTAAGCCCCATATTTATAGAGGGGGGAACCGCAGGTGTACATGCGGCACCTAGTAACAGGTGTACCTGCGGCTGCCCGGGGTGCCCTAGGCAGTGTGGGTCCCACCGTGTCGAAGTACGTACGCGCTGTTCGCTCGGTCGCTCATAACTTTCAATTCGGGAGTCCGATGGAAGCGTGGCATATCATTCTGAAAAGCTCTTTCCGAGAGCTACACAATGACATATGATTTGACCTTTTTTGATTCCAGGAAAATGGGTCCATGACTGAAATGGCATTCCCGGGCGTCCGTCAGACAATCCGTTGAGCCGTTTTGCGTAGTTTGCGCTCGGAAGTTAAGATATCGCTCTTGTGGGACTTCCTTTGAAGTAATTTTGAGTTGAGATGAGTTGATTTGATGTGAGTTGAAGTTAAGTTGGCAAAATGAACATTTTGCCCCTCCTGGGGTTATCTCCAGTTTTCGCGCAGTTGTAGTAGTATTTTCTCAGGGTTATCTCTGAGGATGGTTTTCTGTTGACTTTGACTATCCTCAGGGTTATCTCTGAGGTTGGCTTATCCTATTCCCATGGTTGGGACTGAGACTGGATACCTCGGGGTCATCTCCGAGATTAATCGGTTTTCTCCGGTGTATGGTCCGATATTGTATCTGCAGGCCTCGGGGTTATCTCCGAGGTTGGATTTGGTTACTCCCAGATTACGATCTGGGGTTTGATGATGAACTTTTGGTATTATTTGATATGGATTTGGATTGTCTTTCAGGGTTCCCTCTTAAAAGACGAATCTGTCCTCCTGCAATGTTAGTAACAGTAGAAGAAAATTTCGAGTGCCTACATCTAGTTGATCAAATTAGTAGCTTAATTATGCCCAAATCTTCACTAATCTTGATTAGGATTTTGTTTTTAATGATTAAGTTTGCTTAATGATATTTATTATTACCTAATTGAAGTTTAGTAATCATGATTAGGTGTTAGGAAAACCTAATTAGGGTTAATTAGTCTAGCTAATTAGGGTAATAGTTTACAAATTAGGGTTAGGGTTTGTAATCTAGGGTTAGGGATTATAATCTAGGGTTCCTAACCTAGATTTTCTACTAATCCTAACAAGCACGACAAAGCAGCTTATCAAAACAAATATACCGAAAAGTCCATTTTTGGAAGAAAATTTTTAAAAACGAGGTGTCAATCACGTCAATTTTTGGACGAAAATTTCTTTTACCTAATTTGTTAAATAGAGTATATATTAAAACATAACAGTTTCAGAATGGAGAGATTTTATAAATATAACTGAATTTACATATCTGAGTCTTATTAGGATTTTGGGTTTTTACACTCACCCCCACTAATAAGGATTTTGTCCTCGAAATTATAGTACATGTTAAATAAACAGTTGGGGATAGTTCTCTCTTATTTTATCTTTGAGTTTCCATGTAACCTCTTCAACGTTCTGATTCCTCCAGATCACTTTGACTGATGCTATCACTTTATTCCTCAGGACTTGCTCTTTACGATCGACGATCTGCACAGGTTCTTCTACATAAGAAAGATCTTCTTCAATTTGGATTGGTTCATAATTTATAACATGTTTGTAATCAGTTTTGCATGGTCGTAATACGAACACATGAAACACATTATGAACATGGTTCAACTCAGGAGGTATTGTTATTTCATAAGCAACGTCACCAATCCTCCTCAAAATTTCAAAAGGTCCAATGAATCTCGGACTCAGTTTTTCTTTCTTGCCAAAACGTATCTTGCCCTTCCAAGGAGATACTTTGAAGAAGACGCGGCTTCCTACGCTAAAATTTTGTTGTTGACGATGCGGATCAACGTATTATCTTAGTCGATCTTGAGATGCTTGTAATCGTTCACGTATAATTATGATGATTTCCGTAGTTTGTTAAATTATTTCAGGTCCTAGCATTTGTCTTTCCCCGAATTCATCCCAACACAAAGGTGTTCTATATTTTCTCCCATATAAGGCTTCATAGGGTGGCATACCTATGTTAGCATGATAACTTTTATTATAGGCAAATTCTACCAATGGTAGTTGATCTTCCAAACTTCCTTTGAAATCAATGATACATGTTCGTAACATATCCTCTAATGTTTGTATGGTTCTCTCACTTTGTCCATATGTCTGAGGGTGATAAGCTGTACTCAATCTTAATTGTGTTCCTAAGTGTTTTTGAAGGCTTTTCCAAAAATTTGAAGTAAAACGTGGATCTCGATCTGATACTATAGAAACAGGTACTCCATTCCTAGATATGATTTCATTAATGTACAGCTTGGCAAGGTGGTCTAAGTTATGAGTAACTTTAACAGGCAAAAAGTAAGCTGATTTAGTTAATCGGTCAACTATTACCCAAATGGCATTATGGCCCTTTTGTGTAGTTGGAAGGCCTACAACAAAGTCCATGGTTATATGTTCCCACTTCCACTTAGGAATTAGTAAGGGTTGAAGTAATCCACTAGGCTTTTGCTGTTCAGGCTTAACCCTTTGACACGTGAGACATTTGCTTACCCATTCAGCTATTTCTCTTTTCATATTCGACCTCCAAAAGTGTTGACTTAAATCCTTGTACATTTTAGTACTGCCAGGATGTAAGGAAAATTTAGAATTATGAGATTCGCTTAAGATTTCGTCTTTTAAGGCTTGATTTAACGGAACCCAAATTCTATCTTCATATCTTATTATTCCATCCTTATCTATTCTGAATTTGATATACTTAAAATGTGTTATATTAGACTTATACTTTTGACATTCTTTATCCTTTTCCTGCATCTCTTTGATTCTATCTAGTAGAGACGAAACTGTCTCTAGAATGAATAACTTGTGGGTAGAGGTAGTTGGACATTCCACCTCAATTTCTAATTTTTCAAAATCTTTTATTAACCTATCATTGGTGGTGATTACGTTCAGCTTTTCTTGATTCTTTCTACTTAACGCATCAGCTACGACATTAGCTTTATCGGGATGATATAAGATTTCACCATCAAAATCCTTTATCAGTTCTAACCATCTTCCCTATCTTAAGTTCAATTCCTTTTCTGTAAAAATATATTTCAAACTTTTTGTGATCTGTATATATCTCGTACTTCTCCCCGTACAAGTAATGTCTCCAAATCTTTAAAGCAAAAACTACCACGGCTAACTCTAGGTCATGAGTAGGATACCTCTTTTCATAATCTTTGAGTTGTCGTGATGTATAAGAAATCACTTTCCTACGTTGCATCAACACGCACCCTAACCCTCTATGTGATGCATCACTATAAACTACAAGTCCTCATATATCATCTGGTAAGGACAATACTGGAGTCATGCTCAGTCGCTTCTTTAACTCTTGGAAGCTTTCTTCACATTTATCTGTCCAAACGTATTTTACCGTCTTTCGAGTTAAATTGGTTAATGGGGTTGCTATTTTTGAAAAATCTTTTATGAACTGTTGATAATAACCCGCTAAACCGAGAAAACTTCTTACTTTAGTCGGAGTTGTTGGTTGTTCCCAATTCACAACCGTTTCGATCTTAGTTGGATCTACTGATATTCCATCTTTGTCAGTTACATGACCTAAAAATTGAACTCTTTTTAACCAGAATTCACACTTGGAAAACTTTGCATAAAGTTGTTCCTTTCGTAATATCTCCAAAACGACCTTCAAGTGTTCAGCATGCTCTTCCCGTGTTTTCGAGTATACTAGAATATCGTCGATAAACACTACAACAAATTTGTCCAAGCATGGTTTACACACTCGATTCATCAAATCCATACATGCTACCGGTGCATTTGTCAATCCAAAAGACATTACAAGAAACTCATAATGTCCATAGCGTGTCCTAAACGCTGTTTTCGGCACATCTTCATTTCTTACCTTTAATTGATGATAACCTGTTCTAAGGTCAATTTTTGAAAAGTGTTCGACCCCCTTTAATTGGTCAAACAAATCATCAATCCTTGGTAAAGGATATTTATTCTTGATGGTTAATTTATTTAATTCTTTATAATCTTTACACACCCTCATGGTTCCATCGTTCTTCTTTACAAATAACACTAGTGCTCCCATAGGTGACACACTAGGCTGTATGTACTTTTTATCTAAGAGTTCTTGTAATTGCATGAGTAACTCTTTTAGTTCTATTGGTGCCATTCTGTACGGTGCCTTAAAAACTGGTGTCGTTCCTGGTGCAAGATCAATGACAAACTCAATTTCCCTATCTGGAGGTAAACCTGGTAAGTCATCTGGAAATACATCGAAAAAATTCTTAACTATAGGTATTTGATCTAGTTTTACTCCTTCCTATCGAGTATCAAGTATATAGGCCAAATATCTTGAACAACATTTTCTAAGTAACCTTTCTGCCTCAACTATGGTCAAACATCGAGATTGCTTAGGTGAACAACCTTCGTTGAACACTGCCTTTGACTTCGATGCAGTCAAAAGGTTTATACGTTTTTTATGACAATCAATCATCGCGTTATGGTTAACTAACCAATCCATTCCTAAAATTACATCGAATTCTCCCAGCTGAATTGGTATAAGATCTACCAGAGAATTGTGTTCTTTTATCTCCACAATACAGTTCCTATATATGGTCTTAACCGAAATCTTTTCGTTGTTTGCACTTTCTACACAAAATGGGTTGTCTAAATTTTCACATGGTATGTTCAGGTTTTTAGAAAAACTATTAGACATAAAGGAACAAGTAGCACCAAAATCGAATAACACATATGCATTTAAAGTGTTGATAGGGATGATACATGTCACCACGTCCTGTGAAGCAACATCATCCCTCACTGACATATTAAATGTTCTCGCGGTTGGTCAATTTTGAACTCCAACTGTAGCTACTGTTGACTGATTATTGTTATTCTCTAGTACTCTATTCCCTTTTCCTCCCTGGTTCTTAGGTTTGGGACAATTCTTTGAGAAATGGTCTGACGAACCACAGTTAAAACATTTATTCTTATTAGGGAGAGGACACTGTGCAAAAAGATGTCCCGATTGTCCATAATTATAACATTTACCATTAAAACATATTCCTTTATGTTTCTTTCCACAGGTAGAACAAGGTTTAATGTTATTTTTACTAAAGTTATTATTATTATTATCAATCTTTTTGCCCGGGTTGTTGGAAAAAGTAGTATCCCATTTCCGTTTATTATTAAACCCACCTGAGCTGGGTTCGGTCCTAAGTTTCCCTTTCTCATTTTGACTATTCTTTTCCTAATAAAATTTAGCGAGACTGTCATTTTCACTTTCAGCTATAGAAGCTTTCTTGAGTATTTCTAAAAAAGTCTTAATTTGGAGTACCGATAATTTACTTCGTATATGAGGTTTCAAACCTTCCTGGTACTTGATGAGGAGCAAACCTGAATAGTTCGTTAAACTTGGCTGTATACTAAGTTACAGATAGGTCTCCTTGTTTTAATTCTAAAAATTTTACTTCCATACGATCTTTCAGGAATTGGGAAAAATAGTTTTCAAAGAACAACTCTTTAAATCTATCCCAAGGTACAATTTCAGTTTCTACCAGACCCTTAGTTGATTCCCACCAATAATTAGCCTCATCTTTCAAGAAAAAGGTTACAAAAGTCGTCTTTTGATTATATTTGACATTGGTCACTATGAAAAATTTCTCTATTTCAGAAATCCATATTTGTGCATTGACAGGTTCTGATGTACCTTTAAATTCAGGTGGACCAAATAATTTGAAATCTTTAAAAGATGTTTTTTGGTTTATGGGCCTATTCATAGCTCCTAACACAAGGTCTACTAACTGTTGGGTAGAACTATCATCATTATTCATTTCTCTTTGGGGTCTTCTGTTTGGTGGCATGATTCTATATAAAACAACAACAAAAATTTACATAAGAATTTGAATAATTCAAACATATCGTTTATTTATATATCATAAGAGTCGTACAAAACAACTTAGTAGTTTACACATACTACTGGCTATATTACAAACTTTAAATGCTCCTTTATTTATACTAATATAGAGCATTTAAACACCTACACTACCCTCTAGAATTCATTGATATCATCAAAGGAATCATGGATCATGTAGCATACCACAGATCGATCTATCAGATAGGCAATTTTCTTCTCCTCCACCGGATATCGAACTACTCAGCGCTGCAAATCATTAAAAGTATCTCGAGTACCAAGAGATGTTTTAAGAAGTCTTGACTAAATTTCCTTACTACCCCTTTATGCATGGTGCAGTTGTACTTTAAGTCGGTGATTAGTTTCCGTCTCATGTTGTAGCATTCCCTCAGCTATGTCTGCCCTAAACTTCATTTTCTTATTCTCATATTTTGTTGTCTTCATTAGTGATGCCATTGCCTCATCATGTTCATCAATTCTCATTAATTTCCCTGCTACTGGATCCTCCTCTTCCTCAGCATCTAGCAGTTGTTGGTCATGAAGCAATTCTTCATCCTCTGCATCACTAGCTATAAATTCTTCATCCTCTGCATCACCATTTCTTCAACACTGGAGTTGGCCATCAAAAAAATAAAAACTTCTTTAATAATGGTATAGAAATTTACACAACATAATATTTTTTTATGTTATTTTTATGTGTACTTTAAAATTTTTACGGACTTGAAGACTATATACTAAGATTTCTCTTCCTTATATCTATAGCCTTGAGGATTTGATACCAAACTTGTAACGCCCCCATATCTATACTCTCATGGTATCTGATATAGTGCTTACTACGAATCAATATATATATATATATATAACGCATTTAAATCTATACACCCATGGTATCTGATTTTATGCTTATATCTAATTGAGTGACTATACAATTTATAACTAGATATAATTCCCATAGATCCATGATTCACAGTATCCCATAACAAATGACAATTCTCAAGAGAACTACTACTGTATTTAGATACCCTCACTTGGATATATTAAATGTATTTATGAATAGGATCTATCTATCCAAAATTCAGAGTATCAGTAATAACATGAACAGTCTATATTACCAGTACCCTCACCTAGATGTATAGTCTATGCCATGCGAATTTATACTATCATATTGATAGTAACTATCTATCTGAAATCTAGAGTATCATAACAACATGAATAGTCCATGCTATTAATACCCTCACTCAGATAAATAGTTCCCAAGAATCTCAAACTAGATTTGAAGAATTCTAAATTACATCTATATATGTAAGAAAACACGGTTACGAAAATAAAAGTTATTGTATATAAATATTAGGGTTCGATTACATGATTCTCATAAAGAGTTTCTTATTACAAAGTATTCAATTAGACATGAATATAAACTAATCTAAGCAGGGACGCTTCCCTTTATCTACTCCAGATGTTCCAAGGTTACCATCTAATACTATAAAGGGAATAATTTGTAAGGGTGAGCTATGATATGCTCAGCAGGTTTTATAATTATAACAATATATGATTTGAAGAAGTATAACAATTCAAAATTTGACTGATAGTTGTTACCATTTTCTGGATTTCTTTTTCAACCATTTTAGGACATTTTATTTCTGTTAGTCACACAGACTTAGAAATTTTGTTTAGATATGAGATAGGGGATCAACCTATTCAATATCCTAGGAGTATGCATCTCATCCTTCCAGTGCTCAAATCCACCCAAATTAATGTCAATATATTTTTGACCAAATCTCGATCCCTTACGGGATACCCAACTTCAGTATATGATGTCTTACCAAAATAATTTGGTTTGACACAATATTTTATGCTCAATAACAATATCATATGAATAAACAATTCATTTGTAGTTATGCTAAAGCTATAGCAATAACCTTACAGTAAGAGGTAATTCAAATGTAGGTGTAGTATATCATATCAACAGCATTTCAAGATAAATATCTTGTTCAGTGAATAACAGGGTTGTGTTTAGTAAACTTATGAAAATAGTTAAGGTATAGGAAACTTGTCTGAGCGTAGATTAGTCAAGCAATGCTATTCGATTCGTTAATAAACACCTAAGATGTTCATTCATTTAAATCTAACATATTAGTATTGATAACAATACTTAAATACAAAATTTATATATATTCGAGTTAAGTTTGATAAGGTTTCGATGTCCAAAGACTTTACCGAATATTGATAATTTGACTAAATTCTATTTATAAGCTTTTTTAAATTTTTAGATAATTTAAATATCCTTTATAATAATTTCTAGATGCTTATAATAATTTTTAAGTATTTAATTATCCTTTCACTTATTTTTAATTCATTTATTTACTTTTCTAAATAATTAATAATTACTTAGAATATTAAAAATTTGTTTACTATTTTAAAATAATTTATAATCATTTATTATAATTTGTAAATCATTAATATTATTTTTCAATAATTATTTATTATTTATAAGTAATTATTCTAATTACTTTATTATTAACTTAATTATTAATAATATCCAAAGAAAATAAAATATTTATTGAATTTATGTAAAAATATCAAAAGTTAATTATAATAACTTAATATAATTTTTAAAACTATTTTTTTATTTGTTTATATTTATTTATTAATTATTTTCTAAAAAAAACATTTTCTGACTGTCACTAAAGCCTTATAGTGACAGGAAGTGTCGTTATAGGTGTTCTTGAGCTTCTGGTTTTCTAGCCGGTCATGGCCAAGAGACCACTTTGACCAAGATCTATCTTGCTACTGTTAATGATTCTGGGTTTAGACAAGTATGGACGTTATAGTACTCTTATAGTAGTACAACATCAAACAAATTTCGTGCATTAACCTACATATAACAAGAAGTTATAGAGGTTCAAAGCCACTGTCAGAGCTGCTCTTGAGTTTATGGGTAACCTAGAACAGTGGTCATGGTCGGTCAACGGTTTTGTGGCCAGATACACACTACATAAACAGGTATACATCACCCATCTTGGGTCGCCAGATACACACTACATAAATTCAAATACAACTTAATTATACAACAGTTGTGTAAAATACAACAAAACATAGCTAATAGTTTAAATAAGAATATTGTCATCTATATATATCCACACTCAATGGAGTACTCATTACAATTATTATCACACTTATTCCATAGAATAGTGAGGACTACTAAAGCCACTTATACTGGATCATCACTCCATTCCCCAACTCGTCCCAGCTATATTCTCATTTCCTGAAGAGAACAGTGAAAGAAAGGGTGAGCTCAACTAGCCCAGTAAGAAATATTATGACTAAGATAATGCAGAATAAATTATCTTTAGCCTTCAACAGTATAACAACTGATAGAATGCAATTGACAACAAGTTTTAGATCAACAACTGCAGCGGAATAAGCAATCCATTAGAAGAGTTAAGTAGAGCATAAAATTTACTATCTTCTATGATTTAAAAAGTTTTTCATCAACTTTATCGTTGAGACTCAGCTTAATAAATAAAATCGAATCATCTCTGCACCACGGCCAAGGATATTCATGTAATCATCAATGGTCATGATTATACCGAACAATCCCTGGTCATAATCATACCAACAACTGTCCATCAATGAACTACGGGCCAATGGGGACTTTTACCACATCATTCGTCACATTACGGTCACTATTGTATCGAATAATCCCTGGTCATAATCATACCAAGTCCATCTTTGCACGTAAGCCAAAGATGACTTTCAGCACAATATAAGCATGAGGATGATGTCAATGACATAATAATTCAATAAAACAAGTTTAAGGATAAATTTTAAAGATTTATATTTTAATTTATCCAAAAATCAATAACGTCAAAATTGTCAACATGATACTGCTTTGTGGAGTAAAATTCAAGAATAATATTCATATACCAAAAATAATTTGGATAGGAAAGAAATATATTTTTCGGGTGAATAATACCCCGTGAATAGTACTTCAGGAATAGTATCCCGTGAATAGTATCCCGATACAAAAAGTGTCCCGAATACCCGAGTGAATGATACTAGAGTGAATATTAATTGGGTAAATAGTAACCCGTGAATAGTACCCTAACATGAAAAGTGCCCCGAATACCCGAATGAATAATACTAGAGTGAATAGTAACCTGGTGAATAGTAACCCGTGAATATTAACTCATAAATAAAATACCAAATAAAATGATATTTCATGACGAGTACAAAAGAAATGATATCTCATACGAGTATAATAGAACATAAGAAACTACAAATGGATTTTTATCCACGTAGACAGATCATTTCCACAATTTAATAAAGAATGAATATGAAGGATCATTCACCATGCATGCGGTAATCCACATAGACAGGTTATTCCAAAAAAATAATAAAGAATGGAATAACAGAAGAATTCACCAGGCATGCGATAGATCGCACAGACAGGTTATTCTAACAGAATAATAAATAATGGAACCAGGTCATGCGTAATATGCACAGACATGATATTCCAACAGAATAATAAAGAATGGAACCAGGTCATGCGTAATCCGTACAGACAGGATATTCCAACAGAATAATAAAGAATGCAATAATAGAAGAATTTCACCATATATGTGGTACTTCGCATAGACAGGTTATTCTAACATAATAATAAAGAATTAAACAACAGAAGCTCTCTTCATGAATATGAAAGAAATAATACAACTTACCATAATAATAATATCCCTTACGAATACAAAATAATTAACACCCCTTACCTTAGAAGAAAACTGGAATAGTGAGGTAGCAGACTTCTCTTCTTCTTTCTCTATAAAATTTCTCTCTATAATAATTGCTCTATAGCTTTAGTGAATTGGTGAGAAATGAAGGAAGAATGAGCTTCTATTTATAAAAAAATATAGTTTCGATAATTGCACGTTTTGGGGCTCAAAATATTACAGTATAATACCTTCCTCTTTTTTTTCATTTTTAATTTAGTCCTGCAAGTATTATCAAACCTGCACCACCTCCCCTAATAGTAAATCATGTGAATCAATAGTAAATCATGTGACTCAATAGTTCTAATCATGTGAAAAAATTAATTATAGTATAGTTTCACATATCACCCATAACTTTAACCTTTTATCAATTTAACCATTTACTAAATAGAATAATAATAAGAAAATTGAATACTTTCATTTCATAAAATTTGGGGTCTCACAATCTCCCCTACTTATAAAATTTCGCCCTCAAAATTTATGTGCGTACCTGGTATTCGAAGAGATGAGAATACCTTACTTTCTTTTCGGATTGTATCTTCCCGATTATTTCCTCTTTATCATGATTTCCCTATTTCTCATCTCCTGTATTTCAGATATCATTCTAGAATATAGTTTCAAAATAAGGATTAATTGACATGCCACATATTTTTCCTATACTATGGCCGACCAATTAAAAAACAAATAACTTAGGTATGTCATACTAGCGAAGAAATTCCCCGTCTCTCCCCTCCTAGTTCTTATCTCACATCTCAGCCAGGGATCATATCCCTAAGCTCTGATACCAACTGTGACGCCCCCAAAACAAGTATACATCAGCCATCTTGGGTCGCCAGATACACACTACATAAATTTAAATATAACTTAATTATACAACAGTCGTGTGAAATACGACAAAACATAGCTGAGAGTTTAAACAAGAATATTCTCATCTAGACAATATCCACACTCAATAGAGTTCTCATTACAATTATTATCACACTTATTCCATAGAATAGTGAGGACTACTAAAGCCACTTATACTGGATCATCACTTCATTCCCCGACTCGTCCCAGCTATATTTTTATTTCCTGAAGAGAACAGTGAAAGAAAGGGTGAGCTCAACTAGCCCAGTAAGAAATATTATGACTAAGATAATGCAGAATAAATTATCCTTAGCCTTCAACAGTATAACAACTGATAGAATACAATAGACAACAAGTTTTAGATCAACAATTGCAGCGGAATAAGCAATCCATTAGAAGAGTCAAGTAGAGCATAAAATCTACTATCTTCTATGATTTAAAAAGTTTTTCATCAACTTTATCGCTGAGACTCAGCTTAATAAATACAATCGAATCATCCCTGCACCACGGCCAAGGATATTCATGTAATCATCAATGGTCATGATTATACCGAATAATCCCTGGTCATAATCATACCAACAACTGTCCATCAATGAACTACAGGCTAATAAGGAATTTTACCACATCAGTCGTCACATTACGGTCATGATTATACCGAATAATCCTTGGTCATAATCATACCAAGTCCATCTCTGCACGTAAGCCAAAGATTACTTTCTTCACAATATAAGCATGAGGATGATGACAATGACATAATAATTCAAAAAAACAAGTTCAAGGATAAATTTTAAAGATTTATAATTTAATTTATCCAAAAATCAATAACGTCCAAATTGTCAACATGATACTGCTTTGTGGAGTAAAATTTAAGAATAATATTCATGTACCAAAAATAATTTGAACAGAAAAAAAATATATTTTTCGGGTGAATAGTACCCCGTGAATAGTACTTCGGGAATGGTACCCCGTAAATAGTACTCCAATACGAAAAGTGTCCCGAATACCCGAGTGAATGATACTAGAGTGAATAGTAATCCGGTAAATAGTAACATGTGAATAGTAACTCATGAATAGTACTCCGACACGAAAAGTGCCCCGAATACCCGAGTGAATAATATTAGAGTGAGTAGTAACCCGTGAATAGTAACTCGTAAATAAAATATCAAATAAAATGATATTTCATGACGAGTACAAAAAAAATGATATCTCATACGAGTATAATAGAATATATGAAACTGCAAATAGATTTTTATCTGTCATGCGGTAATCCACGTAGACAGATCATTTTCACAATTTAATAAAGAATGAATACGAAGGATCATTCACCATGCATGCGGTAATTCACATAGATAGGTTATTCCAACAGAATAATAAAGAATGGAATAACAGAAGAATTCACCAGGCATGCGATAGACCGCACAAACATGTTATTCCAACAGAATAATAAATAATGAAACCAGGTCATGCGTAATATGCACAAACAGGATATTCTAACAAAATAATAAAGAAGAATGGAACCAGGTCATGCGTAATCCGCACAGACAGGATATTCCAACAGAATAATAAAGAATTCAATAACAGAAGAATTTCACCATGTATGTGGTACTTCGCATAGACAGGTTATTCCAACATAATAATAAAAAATTAAACAACAGAAGCTCTCTTCATGAATATAAAAGAAATAATACAACTTACCATAATAATAATATCCCTTACGAATACAAAATAAATAACACCCCTTACCTTAGAAGAAAACTGGAATAGTGAGGTAGCAGACTTCTCTTCTTCTTTCTCTCTATAATAATTGCTCTATAGCTTTAGTGAATTGGTGACAAATGAAGGAAGAATGAGCTTCTATTTATGGGAAAATATAGTTGCGATAATTGCACGTTTTGGGGCTCAAAATATTACAGTATAATACCTTCCTCTTTTTTTTTTATTTTTAATTTAGTCCTGCAAGTATTATCAAACTTGCACCACCTCCCCTAATAGTAAATCATGTGCATCAATAGTAAATCATGTGACTCAATAGTTCTAATCATGTGAAAAAAATAATTATAGTATAGTACCTTCAACTATACCTCCATTTCTAATTTAGTCATGCAAGTATTATCAATCTTGCACCAACTCCCCTAATAGTAAATCATGTGAATCAATAGTACACACATATGAACACATAGTTATAAGCATGTGAATTAATAGTAATTAATTACTCATTTATTCGGTTAATTACCCGATAACTTCCAGACATCAATTATTATCGAAATAAATATCGATTTTCACTAACACTAATAATTCCAACACAATGGAACTATCAATTTCATCTTTAATCAACACGAACGCATTCATCATTAATATTATAATTCACAATATTTAACAACCAGGTCGTTCCCAAGAAAGAGTGGGCTTTTCGATAAGGATTTCTCCTTATTGGCGCGTAATTAGGTGACCAAACCTCTCCTTGACAGAACTTCTAGACATTGTCAATTTTGCAAATAATAATATGAATAGCTTTTCCATCTCAATTATTGATTTAATAATATAACATATTATGCAGATGATAATGAGATAATAATTGAATCAATAATATGAGAGATATGATGCAGCAATTACTATAGCAATAATTGAGTATAACTGAGTAACTTATCACGTAAGCATCGATAATCAATATCGTGTGCTACTATACAACCACACGTATCACTATACTTTTACTATCGATTATTTTATGATAACTTGCCTACTTTAAAAAAAGTTTCACATATCACCCTTAACTTTAACCTTTTATCAATTTAACCATTTACTAAATAGAATAATTATAAGAAAATTGAATACTTTCATTTCATAAAATTTGGGGTCTCACATAATTGCTTTCCTGAAGCTCTTGAATTTCAATCATTTCCTTTCTTAATTTTCCAGCTTGCTCCTTATTGCCTTGTTTCATATACCCATTTATGAAAGCATTATATATCTCCGAATTTGGTTCATTTCCCAACCATCTCAACCTGAAGCTTCAACCCTTCTTTAAACCTCCCCTTCTACAGTGCTCCGTTTGCCTAGCAAAACGAATCTTCTTAAGCACATACCTATTTTATGCCAAGCAAGACTCATTGTGAAAAGGATTTTACTTTTACACTTAGATGTCTGTCCTTTTCGCTTCATCTCCTTAGAAGAAGCACCCCAATTCAGATGCAAGCTTAGAGAGGTTCCGGTTCAATCGTTGAGCTTCTCTAGGTGCTGAGGTTGACTCTATGCTTTGTTGAACCGACTGTTGATCGGTGTTAAAGGTGTGCCCTCCCCTTGTCTTTGCCATGGATCTAGAGATTTAAGAGTTACAGGAAATCTAGGCAAACCCTAGCTTTTGTTTTCCAGATGGAACGAAAAGAGGCTAAACAGAGAGAGATGAGAGACGAAGACACTCGATAAGAAAGGAAATAGAGAACTTGAACCCTCTTTCTCAGTGAAAGAGAGCAGATTTAATTTTAAGTTTTCATTTAACCGCGGATTTTTGCTCCGTGTTTTTTAAAACCAAAAATTGCCCTTATAAATAGATACCGTTTTTTCAAATGTATCTATAACGTTTTGTCAAAAAATGTTGTGAAAAAAATTACCACAACGTTTTTTATAAAAATATTGTTGTTTAAGTGTTGTCTATTTACTGTTTTGTACTAGTGCCTTTCTTGCTTGATTTTGATTATTGGCTACTGAATTGGATGCTGCTATCACCCAGGCTTGATTTGGTATGTTTATAAGAGTGTATAGGCTTAGAGAATTCGTGGGTTTACTCTGATCTAGGGTTTCCTTTTATAGAATTCTTCAACTTGGCTTTTTGGTCATTTTTCCACGTACTTGCTTCCTAAAATATATGATCTATGACTCTTCTGGTGCTTGGGAGTTTGGAAGCATGTCATGTGATGTTTCAGGACTTGTGTGGATGACTATTAACCTACTTGTAAGCTAGTTGACCAAATTAGTAGCTTGATTATGCCCTAATCTTCACTAATCTTGATTAGGGTTTTGTTTTTAATGATTAAGGTTGTTTAATGATGTTTATTATTACCTAATTAAAGTTTAGTAATCATGATTAGGTGTTAGGATAACCTAATTAGGGTTTAGTCTAGCTAATTAGGGTTAGGGTTTATAAATTAGGGTTAGGGTTTGTAATCTAGGGTTCCTAACCTAGATTTTCTACTAAACCTAACAAGCACGACAAAACATTTTGTCAGTGTAAGCACAACAAAGCAGCTTGTCAAAACAAATATACCGAAAAGTCAGTTTTCGAAATAAAATTTTTAAGCATGTCAATTTTCGGATGAAAATTTATTTGACCTAATTTGTTAAACAGAGTATATATTAACATATAGCACTTTCAGAACGGGGAGATTTTATTAATATAACTGAATTTACATATCCGAGTCTTATTATGGTTTTAGGTTTTAACATAATTAGATCTACAAGGCCTGACATTCGACTGATAGACATGATTTTTAGGGTTCTTGACTATTTTCTAAAATCTTCATTTTTATGCATTTAAAGTTATGGATTCATATTTAAGCAACCTAGATCACCAATTAACATGTTATTTAACATATCTAAACACTAAATCATAAATTTTAACATAGCTTCAAAGATCTAGGGTTGGGATTAGGGTTAGGGTTTTTACCTTTTTGAGCAATTCTTGAAATTCTTCTCTATGATTTTGATCTAAGCTTGCTATGGGATGATTGGGGATTAGAATATGAGATATTTTAGGTGTAGAATTTGTGATCTCATATAAGAGAGGTATAGCTATATATAGAAACTTAAAGTAATAGGTAAATGGACTTTAATCCATCATAAGCTTGATTCAATGAATCCAATTGTTGTTAGGTGTCAAGGGAAGGCTGGTGGTGACTATTTTTAACACATGTGGCAATATCTACCAAGTGATGACTCAAAGATTTAGACTTATCATTTAAAAATAGAAGAGAAATAGCATTTTGGTAATTTCCTCTATACTAAGGGTATTTTCATAATTTCAAAATTAACTTTGCGGGTAATTTGGTCACTTATGTGGTGGAATTAAACACATGGGCAAATCTTGGGTGATGAGTCACCAAGATTTGTTCCTATCTTTTCACTACAAGAAAAAGCCTTATTTTCGATGGAATTTTCCTTCGAAAATAAGCTTATTAAGTCGGAATTAGGTTATTTTAGACGAAAAATTCCATCGGGAATTCGGTCGTATATATACGCGTTGAACATAAGATCCGTCGGACCTATCTTATCTTCGACGAATTTATCTCCGACGAAATTTCGTCAAAAATATGCTATCTACGAATGAATAAATAGGACCAAACTTTTTGCCGAGTATAATATACCTTATTTCCGACGGAACCATTCCCTCGGAATTAACCTATTTCTAACAGAAAAATAAAAGAAACCGGTATTTATTAAAAATGGCTAATTATTAACCCCGACGAAATGTTCGTTGGAGATACCTAAATTTCGACGGACATATTCCCTCAGAAGTTGCCTATTTCCGACTAAAAATTAAAATATACCATTATATATTTAAAAATGACTGAATATTAAATTCGACGGAATTTTCGTCGGAAGTAACTATTTTTTTAAATACAGATTTTAAAAGTTCAGTTTCTAGGTGTTTAAACCCATTTATGTACTTGTAACCTATCACAACCCAATACACAGTAATATAAACCTGTATCTCACATTCAAATATTCAACGTAGCGCTAAAACGTAATATCCACCAAAACTTAATCTTCAACTCATTATCATTCACATTTAAATATCCACCAAAACGTAATCTTCAACTCATTATCATCAACACTACTAAGATAACCAATTATAAATATAAGCTAATGTTCCATAAATGATAAACAATATAATTTACAATACTTATACAAACGCAATTAGACACTACAATATATACAAATGTTCTACAATAACATGAATACAAAATGAACAAATCTAATTTAACAAGAATGTCACTTATTTTGAATTTCGTTATTCTTTCACATAAATGCTTCTTATGAAATTCATATAATAGTTTCATTTTGGAGTTGATATATATGACTCGTATTTGTACTCTTTGAATTTGGTTATCATGTTTAGTATTTATTTTTGATAATTATAGAGCGATATATGTTGCTACCTTATTTTTGAGACATTGTGACTATAATTTGATTTAGTTCAACATGTAAATATAGAACCCTTTTGTTGGTATTATGTCGCATGTGTTGTGACATGATATTTTTGTTAGAATATATTGTAAGGTATACCTGAGCTATAACCACTTGTGGGGGTACCACAGACATGTCGTCTTAGCACGAGAGACATGGCACTTTCTGTGGCAGTGTGATTAGTACACGGCATCTCCGTTTTGGGCTTCGACGTAAGTAGGTCATTTGATGTTTTGTTGTGGGAGGCGTATAGGTCGACCCTAGTTTTCTGTTCTGTCCTTTTATGCCGATTGGTGATGTTTGTGCCAAACACACCTTCCTATTTTACATACATTTGGATTCGCGGTCCAATGTCTCTGACTTGCCTTTGTGGCATTATTTGATTTGCCTGTGTGGCATTATTTGACTTGCCTATGTGGCAAGATATATTTTTATTTTGTTCTGAGCTCGGTATGAAATATCACCCGTCCATTTGATTCTGCCTATTATTTTGTTGTGTTAGTTTTGTTCGTTTCGTTTCAGTTCAATTCATTTAATTGAATTATTTATTTCGTTTCATTATTCTTTTATTATATATCCATACTGGGCATTTGGCTCATGTTGTGTTTTTCTTCCGGTAGGGGAATCAAGGGCAAGTGTGACGAGAACTCCCTTTTATCCAAATAATTTAGATATATTATGTTTAGGTTGTGATACATTAGTTTGTTCGGAATTGTAATAATTATTTTATATTGTGGTTTGAGGTAGTTTTATATTTTTTATGGTTAACTTGTGGTATTAATCAGATATTAAGACTATTCTTTTGTGGCTTTGAGCCGTGCTATTTAATTCATTAGTTTTGTTGTGTTTTGAGTAACCTCTCTTTCTATTTTGGAAAGGGGGTGTTACAAAGTTGGTATCAGAGCTAATGTTCTTTCTTGTAGAAAACCTATTTAGGTTTAACCTGTGAGTTATGGGTAGACTTCTGGGTTAGGATTTGTTCTGTTTGATTTTTTTTATTCAGCTATCATATCAACTATATTCAAATCTGTCTCTAATGTGCTTTGTTATCTATTCGTGATCTCTTTCTTAGATGGCTCGTAGATCAGCTAGAGTTGTTGGGAGGCGAGGTAACAATAGGGGAAGAGGTGAGGGTCAGCCCAATGAGCAATCTAATGATCAGATTAATGTTCAATTGGCTACCTTGGTGAATCAGGCGGTTAATCAGGCTTTACCTCAGTTAGTGGCGCAGGTTGTATAAGCAATGCAGCAGCCGCCACCATAAATTCCTGAACAAGAGAATCTGGGAAATAATGGTCAACAAACAAATATTGAGGAAGGGAATGCGGATGGTTATGATTAACCGGTGGTTCCAATGTATGTATGGTTGGAGAGGTTCCACAACCGGAAACCATAATCATTCAGTTCAGCTTCGACCCCAATTGATGTAGAGAATTGGATTGCTCATTTGGAGAAGATTTTTGATGTGTTGGGGTGCTCAGATAATCAGAGAGTGTTGCTTGCTGCTTATAAGTTGGAAGGGGATGCACAGAGGTGGTGGAAAGCGACGAAAGTAATAAAAGGTGAAAATTATGTTGAGACACTTAATTGGGCGGAGTTTTGTGAGGTCTTTTATCAGCAGTACTTCCCAGCTGCTGATTAAGAGGTCTATGTCAGAGAATATTTGTCTATTCGGCATAAAGATGATGAGTCCATCACGGATTTTATGATGAGATTCACCAGGTTGGCAGGCTTTGCGGGAACCTCAGCAGGGACTACAGTAGAACAAGCAGAGAAGTTCAAGTGGTGGATTCATTATAGGTATCGCTAGCATCTTATTAACAACAAGTTTACAGATGTGTCAGCAGTGGCTAATGCAGCCAAGAATATTAAGATGGAGGTCCGGAGGTGGGGACACGAAAATAGTCGATATTATCCCACAATGACTAGAGAGGGGATGATCTTTCGGCCGTGTGCGTGATCGGTTCTGACGGGGACTTCAGAAATTTTAGTGAGGGAGTTTGTAACACCCTAGTCCCACATCAAAAAATAAGGGAAAAATTTGTCTTCATATAAGAAAATAAGTTAATACCAATAGTACCTTCAAGTCATGATCTTTTGGGTGAGCCTGTGGTGGGCTACGATGACCCAACAAGTTACTATTGGGCTAGTGGTTTAAGGACCTTATTTGGATGGATTTGATTCGATTCGGACTTGGGATTTGACCCAAGATTTATTCCAGACTCGGGATTTAACCCGGGTTATTTCAATAATAATTTATATAATGTGATAAATTCAGATAATTTGCGTGAAACATAAAAAATATTACCTCCAGGAAGTGTATATGCGGGTATCCTCAGCAGACCCAACACTCGATATCTGCCGGTACTGCTAGTAGGGGGATCCTGAGACGCGACCCATAGTCTCAGCTCCTCATCCTGATGTAACGACCCCAAAATTCATATAATAATATTCTCCTTCTAGATCGTTAATAATACAACTTTAATCTATCTTTACATCATTATTCGATATTAAAATCACTAAAAATGCGGAATATTTAAAATTTTATACATTTCCTTCTGTATTACCCTAAATCGCACATTTACATTATATCTCTTCGATTCAAATTTATATCATGAATCGTTACAACAAAATGACTATACAAAGTCTTACATCATAAACAGATATTCATATACACTGGATAGCTCAACTTACAATTCAACAACATGTTACATTCAAAATACTAAATACATTTCTCATAAAACATAAGTAATCTTCGTGAATATGGATCTCTATGATTCACTTAGCACATATCCTTACCTTGAAATCTTGACCTGCAAAAGTGGTTATTTGCAAGGTTGATCTCGACAGCCCGTCAAAATCTAATAGTTTTCATGCATCACATAACACATAATAACAAACTCGATATATATCTCATAAACATTGGACTAACATAACATACATGTTGTAGGTAATATAACAAGTATAAAGATTGAGTTCCTTACTCAATTAATATTCAGTAATCAATCAACATAGTCATAAATTGACTTTAACACTTCATACTTTCAACGTGTATAACATATCATGTTCTCTTACAACACATATAACATATCATGCAATTTAAAACAGTTCATCAAGTCCACGTAGAAAATAGGAACTGAAAGACTTGCCTTGATCGATGTTTACCAATAACATATTAACAGCTTACAACTATCTACACTTTACGTTCCCTATGTAATTATATAATCATACACATCAACTATTAGTCACATAACAAAACATAGTAATTGTTATGTAACTCTACTCCACATCTCATAATCCTTCCTGTTAATTAGCACACAATGTTCAATTAGATTGTGTTAACTTTTCGACTTATGTAATATTGGAAATTCATTCAAGTGTTTAAGTCTTGCTAGGAATACTTATGGGTTCTATATTAAACCCATTCCATATCTTATAATGTTCATTAACACGGTGTTTCGACGTTTATTTGTCACACGCCCGAATCGTCTCTCTTGTGTATGCTTAGTGTGCTTACATAACTTATCTAATACATTAATAAAATAATAATAAAATTCATTAAGTGTTAATTATATGCTCATTCTTAGCACTATGTTACCACAATAACAAATTTATATTTTTAACAATCATAGTATTGCATTACATCAGCAATTACAGACTTTGTGCAAAACAAAAGTCATTTTTGGACATTCTGTTAATCTGCGCTGCGGCGCCACAGTTTGCACTATGGGCGGCGCTGTGGCCCGGTTCTAGCACTGTGACGTGACTCACATGCAGTGGAGTGGCGCTGTAGCACGATAGTGGTGCTGCGGCGCGATGCCTAGGCCAGGCAGTGGCGCTGCAGCGCGAGGGCCGTGCTGCAGCTCTGACTTTGGCGCTAAGGCTCGAAGTTTAGAGCCGGGGCGCTGTTTTTGGCGCTGGGGCTCCGAGTTACAGAACCAAGCATGAAGAACAAAACAAAGCTAACTTTGTTGCTGTATCTTAATTTCTAACAACAATTTATAATGTATAATTCATGTAAACTACACATAAATATTATCAAGAATACCTATACCCATTTAAAACTATTAAACAACAATTTTCGAAAACTTAAATCCTTGAAAGTACTGTTTTAAAACCAAACTCCATGGTTGATATTATCTGACAAACTTAACTGTAATTCCACGATTATAAACCAAATTAATTCCTTTGCACTATGTTCTCTTTATTTCTTACCTAATTAACATAATCACCGTTAAATTTTACAATAAGCATACAATCAATTACTAATTTTGATATCCTACTAAACATGTTCATGCATATATTTTTACTGTAAATCCATTCCCTTCCTTTAACACGTAATTAGCATACAATCTTATATATATGTTAAGCATACAATCACACACATACACACACATACACACACACACACACACACACACATATATACATATGCTAGTATAACAATTATAATTACAAATACACATAATTTTCTAACCAATTATAAAAACATGGTTTACAGGAATTTTGTAAAGAACTTTAGATTGCAATCCAATTCAGAAACACAGAAAACGTAAAACGTATATAGTAATAAGATTATGGGAAAAATACCTTTTGTTGCTTTAAAATCCTTTCACTGAGAATTGCTTGAAACTCAGAACTTGCTTTGGAATCCCAGCCTTTTCTCTCTCAAACTCTCTCAAATTTTCTCTTTGGAAACCTTCTTCTTAGACTTAGCAACTAACTAGAATACGTAAACCAAAACCCAACTGATAACCAAATGCGTAAAATAAAAACGGATATGGCCATAATAGGCCTAATAATTCATATCAGTTACAAAATATAACGTATAGATTATAAATATATTTTATTTATTTAATTTATATTATTATAATTCAAAAATCCAAAAGCCATAAGACTCCGTTTGGCAAAACTCTTTAAAAATTAAAGACTTAATATATTTAAGCCTTATTTGGCAAAACTAAATTAAACTCCTTTAATTTATTTTAATAACTCCTTTATAGTATATGTATTTGTCACACTTTATTTAATTAAGTATTCATACTTAATTTAATTAATTCTAATAACAATTTATTGAATAAATCATTTAATCATTATAAACTCTCTAACTTAATTATTAAATTAAATTAAAATTAATTTCCTTAACTCATTAATAATTTATTAAACAAATATGTAACCAAATCAAATCAAATCAATTAAACAAATATTTATTCAACGATAAACACATCCATTAAATATTTATATAATTCAATAAATATTTAAAAATTATAATTAAAATTCTAGATTGTTACATCCTTCCATCCTTACAAGGATTCCGTCCTCGGAATCAAAGAAACCTACCTTACTCGATATTCACCAAATTTGTGACACCCCCAAATTCGAGTACTTCAATTTTCACATGATTTGGTGTTCACTATACAAATATCATATATCTATCTACCCATAATAAATGAAAACATAAATAGATAGAAATAAATCCTCTCCTTAATGAGTTACATCATCTGAAATAAATACATCTATCCCAGGTCATACTCACCTTAAATCTTAACTGCGAAACATAACCAATTTATAGCCTTACACAACATAAACATAAGTTCTAAACATAAATTCAACATCACATAAAATAACAATTCTTCATCACTTGTTAATCTTGCCCTTGCCTTTGCTAGTAGAAGCCTCGTCGGACCTTTTGTTCTTAACTGTAATGTTATTATTACGCAAGAGTGAGCACGATTGCCCACAAGTAAAATAATAAAACAATAATATAATAACATGCGAGTGAATCAAAGATTTCTGGAATAAGAAACTCAACTTTTAAATCAAGAATGAATAACAAGAATCAAAAGAACTTCTGAGGGTCATAAGACCTTGAACTACGTCCTAAGTTACCAAGAGTTATACTTGAAACCTTTAACAGTCATAAGACTATGGACTCTTCTTCTCATACTTAGGGAGATTAGTCCTTAGTACCATATTGTGCACAATATCTTAACGCTAACGTATAAGTAATCCCCTATACAGGGTTGTTCATCTCAGTTTGACATTCGAGTCCGCACCAAAGGAAGTTTGGTTTGGATAATTCAACAAGGGTTCTGAAATTTAGAACATTCATTAACTATGTACTAGTCGAATCAACAGGGTTCGCTAGTCTTACAAGGTTCAACAATAACTGATATTTAAATTGTATAATAACTCAAGAGGTATACAATGGAATAAGAATTGTATAACAGAAATCATACTTTGAAAAGATCTTTAATGTAACATATTGAACTTGATCAATATAGAATATAAGTCTAGAATTTGCATAGTGTAAAGATGTAAGGATTATAAACTCGAATAACGATAAAAAGTAGGGTTAGGAAACTTGCCTCGTGCGTAGGTTACACGTTAATTATACACGTTCCTTGATTTAATCCTATATACCATTTACATTCACAATACCAGTTAATTATAACATAACTAGTCATCACAAGTTCATTCTTTTTGTCTAACTTGGATTATGACTATACTTAGTCAAATTATCACACTTATTGTCACATAATTTACACTTCACGAACAATAAGCTAACTATGTGTTCAATAATTTAATCAACATGTAAATGCCTTATTGACATGTTAAGTACCTATTTTAACATCCCATTATATGTCTAACATATCTTTATATTCATTAGGTTAGGTTACTATCACATTCCTGGACATAAAAATTTACAAAAAAATTATTTCTAGAAAATCTGCAGAGTGGAGCTGCGGCGCCACCAACACGCCTATTCTCGGCGCTGCGGCACGGTCCGCGCTGTGGCCTAGACATTGGCACTGTGGCATGGCTTCGCTATGGCATGGGTATTATGCCTGCAGCCGGCACTGCGGTGCGGCATACCAGAACCAGAACCGTACTTCGCGAAAAATTACAAAACATGGCCAATTTCTACCAATTTCTTTATTCGTTTATGAATTTAACATACCCAAACATTATAATATACACATAACTACTACCCAACCCTTCTAGCATGATTTTAACATGTTAAAACACGTAATTAACAAAATCAACACATATAATTTTACCGTTCTTGATGTTCTTGAAAGTTTTTGAATACAAAACATAAAAATCAACACTACGAGTTTGTTATAACACCAAATCTGTTCATTCGAAGTTTGATTCCTTCATTTTAATATACATAATCATATACAATGTAAGTTTATGATACAACATATGATTTGACACATAAAATTCATGTGTAAGGGCCATATGGCCATATTTTATACTCTGCAACTTCAAGAAACTATATACGACATATTTCTATGAATTTGATGTTATAAAAACATACAAGATATAGTTAAACATGTTATGATAACATATTAACACGTATATACACCTAATCATTACTCTTTTTCAATTACAGAGCTTTTACAGAATTTGAAAATCATTTTCATAAAAATATAACAGCGTAATTTGAAATTGGTTTAAAGGAATTACCCATAGTATAGATTAGTAGAGATGATCCTTTATAATCCTTTCTCAGATACTTGTTCGATCACACACTCACAATTTCCCTCAAAATTTCTCAATTTCTCTCTGATTTTTCCTTTTTCAGACTTAGCCAAATGAAAGAAGAAGACGACGTATTAAATTTATAAAAAGAAACTGAGCGCAGTTGTGGAGGTCAGTTAACCCGTCATGGGTTAACTGCTCTCAATCTCCCCTAAATCCTTGTTTGGTCATTCTTAAAACTCAAACTCATTTAATTTGATAAACTACTTATATTATAGTTTAATAATGTCACACCCCTTTATAAAATAAATCAAATATTTAATTTAAACAAAATATAATAATTTATCATTAATTCACATAGTCATATAATTAATTTTCTCATTTATTAATTTAAATAAAATAATATTAGGCTTATTAAATATTTCTTTTAATTCAATAAACTCACATAATTACATACTTTGAATAATAAAATTATCTACATTAATTTAATAAATATAACACATATAATTAAATTAATCAATCACAACTTCATCAATTAATTATTCAATCTAATAATTAAATCATCAAAAAATATTTATTTAATTCAATAAATATTAAAATTAAATTACAAAAATCTTATTTGTCATATCTTTCCCACCTTAAAAGGATTCTGTCCCCAGAATCATGACTCAATCAATCTGTCCCGTTACATTCTCACCCCTTACAAAGATTCTGTCCCCAGAATCGCTTACACATAATATAAGGAAATAAATGAGGGTAATTCTTCATCATATACTCTTCGAGTTCCCACGTTGCTTCTTCAGCATTGTGGTTCCTCCAAGTTACCTTAACAGAAGGTATTACTTTATTTCTGAGAACTTGTTCTTTCCTGTCGACAATCTGAATAGGAATTTCTTCATAGGATAAGTCTTTCTCAAAATGAAGGGGTTCGTATTCAATCACATGCTTGTAATCGAGTTTGTAGGGTTGTAAAATCGAAACATAGAAAACGTTGTGGACATTCTCGAGTGCTGGAGGTAAGGCTACCTCATACACAACTTCTCCAATTCTTCGTAGTACTTCGAAGGGTCTAATGAATCTTAGGCTTAATTTTCCTTTCTTTCCGAACCTGATCTTTCCCTTCCAGGGAGAAACTATTAAAAACACGTAACTTCCCGATTCGAACTCAACATTTTTACGGTGTGGGTCGGCGTATTTCTTATTCCTATCTTGGGCTGCTACCAGTTTTTTTTGGATCACTTTAACTATCTCTACTGTACCAATTTTGGGCCTAGTAATTGCCTCTCGCCAACTTCATCCCAGTATAGCGGAGTTCTACACTTTCTACCGTATAACGCTTTATAAGGCGGCATGCCAATACTAGCGTGGTAACTGTTGTTGTAGTCAAACTCTACAAGCGATAGGTGATCATCCCAATTTCCTTTAAAGTCCATTACACAAGCTCTTAACATATCTTCTAATGTCTGAATCGTTCTTTCATTTTGCCCATCTGTCTGAGGGTGATATGTTGTACTCATTTGCAACTGTGTACCCATGCATTCCTGTAGACGTTTCCAGAAGTTCGATGTAAAGCGCGGATCCCTATCGGAAATAATTGACACCAGAACTCCGTGCCTCGAAACAATCTCTTTCACATATAACCTTGCCAACTGATCTAAGTTGAGTCTAATTTTGATCGGAAGGAAGTGTGCTTTTGTCAGTCGGTCAACGATAACCCATACTGCGTCATAGCCTTTCTGAGTTATCGGAAGGCCAACCACGAAATCCATCGTAATATATTCCCATTTCCATTTTGGAATCTCGAACGGTTGTAGCAATCTACTCGGCCTCTGATGTTCTGCTTGCACTTTCTCACATGTCAGACACTTGGCAACACACTCTGTGACATCTCATTTCAAATTTGGCCACCAGAAATGTTGTCAAAGATCTTGGTACATCTTGGTACTACCAGGGTGAATTGAATATCGTGAACTATGAGCTTCACTCAAAATATCTTCCTTAATTTCTGGTGCTGGCGGTACCCAAATTCTGCTCTTAAATCTCAGTATTCCTTCCTTTTCCATCTTGAATCTCGGTTCGGTTCCTTCGTATATCTTCTTTTTCACCTTTTTACATTCTTCGTCCTGAAGTTGAGCCTCCTGAACTTTATCCAGTAGGGTTGTATCAGATTGCATCTGGAACAGCTTCTCGTCAATCTCCATATGATACTTCACTTCCAACTCCAGTTTCTCCATTTCTGAAATTAGCTCCTCCTGAGCAGTCAACGTCATTAATCTCTCCCGACCCTTTCTACTTAAGGTGTTGGCAACTACATTTGCCTTACCCGGATGGTATAAAATCTCACAATCACAGTCCTTAATTAACTCCAACCACCTTCTTTGGCGCATATTCAAGTCCTTCTATGTAAAAATATATTTCAGACTCTTGTGGTCTGTATATATTTCACACTTCTCCCTATAGAGATAGTGCATCCAGATTTTCAAAGCAAAAACCACTTCAGCTAACTCCAAGTCGTGGGTCGGATACCCCTTCTCATAATCTTTCAATTGTCGTGACGCATACGCAATGACTCTGTCGTTTTTCATAAGCACGCAACCAAGTCCTTTATGTGACGCATCACTGTAAACAACAAAATTTTATGTATCATCCGGAAGAGACAACATAGGTGCTGTACTCAACCCCTTCTTCAATTCTTGGAAGCTTTCCTCATATTTCCCCGTCCAAATAAATTTCATAGCTTTTCGAGTCAAATTCGTTAACGGAGTTACGATCTTGGAAATATCTTGAATGAATCTTTTGTAATAACATGCCAATCCAAGGAAACTTCGTACTTCTGACGGCGTCCTCGGCTGATCCCAGTTTATAACGGCTTCGACTTTAGATGGATCTACCGAAATTCAGTCTTTATTAATCACATGTCTAAGAAATTGTACCCGCTCGATCCAAAATTCGCATTTCAAAAACTTGCCATACAACTTCTCCCTTCATAAAGCCTCTAACATTAACTTCAAATTCTCTTCATGTTCTTCCTTGGTTTTTGAATATACCAAAATGTCATCTATAAATACCACTATGAATTTGTCCAAAAACAGCTTGAACACTCCATTCATTAAGCCCATAAATGTTGCAGGGGCATTCGTTAGACCAAATGACAATACCAAAAATTCATAGTAACCATATCGTGTTCTAAATGCTGTCTTCGGTACATCATCTGGCCTCACCTTCAGTTGATGATAACCACTCCTCAAGTCTATCTTTGAAAAGTATCTCGCTCCCTTCAATTGATCAAACAGGTCGTCGATCCTCAGTAATGGATATTTATTCTTAATCGTGACCTTATTTAGTTCTCTATAGTCAATGCAGAGTCGCATCGTCCCGTCCTTCTTCTTCACAAATAACACCAACGCTCCCCATGGCGATACGCTCGGTTGAATGTACTTCTTGTTTAATAATTCTTGTAGGTGTACCATTAACTCTTTCATCTCTACCGGTGCCATTCGGTATGGTGCCTTCGATATTGGAGTTGTTCCTGGCACCAAATCAATCACGAACTCAATCTCTCTATCAGGCGGAAGTCCTGGCAAATCGTTCAGAAATATGTCTATGAAGTCCCTCACTACTGGTATCTCCTCGACTTTTGGATTCTCTTTAGGACTGTCGACTATGTAAGCTAAATATCCTACAAAGCCTTGTCTTAACAACTTCCTGGCCTGCATCATTGTCAGATAACTCACTTGTCTAGGCGACTTGCTACCATAAAATATAACCTTTGATGGAGTCATAAGGTTAATACGCTTCTTCCGGCAATTAATTACAGCTCCGTAATTGAATAACCAATCCATTTCCAAGATAATGTCAAATTCCCCAAGTCGAATAGGGATAAGATCTACATTCATGATATTACCCTTAATATCAACTCTACAGTTCTTATGTACGTACTAAACTGGGATTATTTCTCTATTCGAAATTTCTATGTTCATGGAGTGTTCTAACTCATCCTTAGGCAATTCTAAGTTCTTAGCAAAGTCATCGGATATAAATGAACAAGTAGCACCCGAATCAAATAATGCATAAGCATTAACTTTATTAATCAGAATGATACCTGACACCACATCACGAGACTGTACTGCATCCTGCACTGTCATGTCAAATGTCATGTCGATCGGTCGGTTGGTTGCAGTTGGTCTTGTGATGGTCTGAGCGCTTCCACCACTGTTTTCTCTATTCCCTCCTAATCATGCCCCTCCAAATCCTTTCTTAGGACATTCTCTTGCTAGATGATCCTTTGAGCCACAGGTGAAGTAGGCACCCTTCTTTGGGTTAGGACAGTTAGGTGCTATGTGGCCTTCCTGATCACAATTGTAGCACACTCGTTTACCCTTCATACACACTCCCAAATGAGCTTTTCCGCAGGTTGGGCACGCTTTGATCCTCTTCTTCTGCCCTCCTTGCTGATTTCCAGTTGAATTGTCAGACCACCTTCTCTTCTGATTATTACCACCTCCCACGTTACTTCCACTAGCCTTGTTAAGTCCTTCATTTTCATTATTATTCTTCTTCTGATCCTGATTATACTTGGTTACCACATCGCTTCCACCTTCAGCGAGAATGGCTTTCTCTAATACACCAGTGAATGTCTTCAACAGAAACATTGACACTTTACTATACAACCAGGGCTTCAGTCCTTGTTCGAACCTTCTTGCTTTTCTTTCATCCATATGCACTTGATATGTGGCAAACCTCGCCAACTCATTGAATCTTACCGCATAGTTTGGTACATACATATTCCCCAATTTCAACTCCAAAAACTGGGCCTCCATTTGGTTCTACGAGCAGGTTAGAAAATATATCTCGAAAAATATCTCCTTGAACCTCTCCCAGGTAATCATACCTTCTCCTCCACGGACCTTATTTATTTGCCACCAATAACTGGCTTCGGATTTTAGCATGAACGTTACGTAGGCAGTTTTCTGGTCCTCTCTGACTCTGGCGACATCAAAAACTTTCTCCATCTCCATAACCCAAGTCTGAGCTTCTATCTGGTTCATGGAGCCTTTAAACTCTGGCGGTCACACTGCCTTAAAATCCTTGAACGTAGTATTCGGTGGAGCTTGAGGTTGATTATTAATCGCTCCAGCTAATAAGTTTAACAATTACTGCACGGGGTTAGCATTGGCATTGTTGTTGTTGTTCGTCGATACTTCTTGAGCTGGTTGACGATTTTGTCTTCTTCTCGGCGGCATATTTCTGTTAAAATATATGCTTATTAGATCTTTATCCAATTCTCTAAATAGTTAAGGCGTAACTCAACAATTTAACATAATCACTAAACACATTTTCTCAAGCAACTTGATATATTTATTCAAATCAAAAGTTTTAACATCAAACGATAGCATCACTGCTATTTACATCAACTATCCCGAGATAAAGAATCTACAGGATTTAAAACATTAAAATATTCCTTTGTTTATAAACACATCAGAATTTACATCTAAATACTAGATAAGTTTTCACATAATTAAATAAATCCTATCACTGCCTGCTAAGGCGCTGAATAGCCTTGCTACGCTCCTCTTCCATGATGCGGGACATCGTCCGGTGATCTAGCATATACGATGGTACTCCTTCGAACTGGATTGGATACCTCATAACTCGATCATGGGCCTCATCCATTGCATTTTGAAATGTAGAGTACGTCTCCCCAAGCTTAGCCTTTTTCGCACGACAATCCTCTTCTGCAAGATCAGCACGACGTGATTCTCTTACCCAAGCTTCCTCTGCTATGGTCAATCTTGCTAAGCTCTCTTTCAGTTCATTCTTCAACTTCTCTATTTCCTTGGACTTCTCCTTGGTTTGACCCTTCTCGTGGACCAAATCCCAGTCTACGTTGCCTAGACGTGTGTGAAGAGTCACAACCTCTCAATCCCTCTACTCGATGGTAATCTACTGAATAATCGCCCACTCACTCAGCTCATGGACAGTGTCATGTAACTTTACATTACGATCATACAGCTCATCGTACATCTCTGCATCGATAGAGTTCAGTGGGAACTCCTCTTCTTCCTCAGGATCCTCCTCTAGATCAGTCTCAGGCTCATGCTTCTGACCAACAATAGTGATCAACGGAGATGGCTCTCTCTGTACCAACTGCTCCCTGACGACATAAATGTCTCGGGGCTCCTCCTCCTCCCCAACTCGACTAGCTCCTCCAACATCCGACATCCTGACAATACAATTTCAAGTTTTAGTTACTCAGTTGTACTAGCGAGTACATAATTTAACACATAAACACATAAAGTCTTTTATTATCTTTAATGAATTAAGAAATTCATTTCTTAGAACTCGATAAGAGTTTTCCATTACTATGTTCTTCCTATAAGGCTACTACCTAAGGTTGTTCCCCCACCTAAGGTTCATAACCTACAGCTTTGATACCAACCTGTGACACCCCTAAATTCGGGTACTTCAATTCCCACATGATTTGGTGTTCACTATACAAACATCATATATCTATCTACCCATATTAAACGAAAACATAAATAGATAGAAATAAATCCTCTCCTTAAGGAGTTACATCATCTGAAATAAATACATCCATCCCAGGTCATACTAACCTTAAATCTTAACTGCAAAACATAAACAATTTATAGTCTTACACAACATTAACATAAGTTCTAAACATAAATTCAACATCACATAAAACAACAAGTCTTCATCACTTATTAATCTTGCCCTTGCCTTTGCTAGTAGAAGGCTTGTTGGACCTTTCGTTCTTAACTGTAATGTTATTATTACGTAAGAGTGAGCACGATTGTCCATGAGTAAAATAATATAACAATAATATAATAACATGCGAGTGAATCAAGATTTCTAGAATAAGAAACTCAACTTTTGAATCAAGAATGAATAATAAGAATCAAATGAACTTCTGAGGGTCATAAGACCTTGAACTATGTCCTAGGTTACCAAGGGTTATACTTGAAACCTTTAACAGTCATAAGACTATGGACTCTTCTTCTCGTACTTAGGGAGATCAGTCCTTAGTACCATATTATGCACAATATCTTAATGCTAACGCATAAGTAATCCCCTATACAGGGTTGTTCATCTCAGTTTGACATTCGAGTCTGCACCAAAGGAAGTTTGGTTTGGATAATTCAACAAGGGTTCTAAAATTTAGAACGTTCATCAACTATGGACTAGTCGAATCAATAGGGTTCGCTAGTCTTACAAGGTTCAACAATAACTAATATTTAAATTGAATAATAACTCAAGAGGTATACAACGGAATAAGAATTGTATAAAGAATTGTATAACAGAAATCATACTTTGAAAAGATCTTTAATTTAACATATTGAACTTGATCAATATAGAATATAAGTCTAGAATTTGCTCAGTGTAAAGATGTAAGGATTATAAACTTGAATAATGATAACAAGTAGGGTTAGAAAACTTGCCTCGTGCGAAGGTTACACGTTAATTATACACGTTCCTTGATTTAATCCTACATACCATTTACATTCACAATACTAGTTAATTATAACGTAACTAGTCATCATAAGTTCATTCTTTTTGTCTAACTCGGATTATGACTATACTTAGTCAAATTATCACACTTATTGTCACATAATTTCCACTTCACGAACAATAAGCTAACCATGCGTTCAATAATTCAATCAACATGTAAATGCCTTATTGACATGTTAAGTACCTATTTTAACATCCCATTATATGTCTAACATATCTTTATGTTCATTAGGTTAGGTTACTATCACATTCCTGGACATAAAAATTTACAAAAAAATCGTTTCTGGAAAATTTGTAGAGTGGAGCTGCGGCGCCACCAGCACGCCTATTTTCGGAGCTGCGACGTGGTCCGCGCTACAACCTGGACATTGGCGCTGCGGTGTGCGTCGCGCTGTGGCATGGGTATTACGCCTGCAGCCGGCGCTGCGTTGCTGCATACCAGAACCAGAAACGTACTTCGCGAAAAATTGCAGAACATGGCCAATTTCTACCAATTTCTTTATTCGTTTATGAATTTAACATACCTAGACATTATAATATACACATAACTACTACCCAACCCTTCTAGCATGATTTTAACAAGTTAAAACACGTAATTAAAAAAATCAACACATATAATTTTACCGTTCTTGATGTTCTTGAAAGTTTTTGAATACAAAACATAAAAATCAACACTACGGGTTCGTTATAACACCGAGTCTGTTCATTCGAAGTTTGGTTCCTTCATTTTAATATACATAATCATATACAATGTAAGTTTATGATACAACATATGATTTGACACATAAAATTCATGCGTAAGGGCCATATGGCCATATTTTATACTCTACAACTTCAAGAAACTATATACGACATATTTCTATGAATTTGATGTTATGAAAACATACAAGATATAGTTAAACATGTTATGATAACATATTAACACGTATATACACCTAATCGTTACTCTTTTTCAATTACAGAGCTTTTACAGAATTTGAAAATCATTTTCATAAAAAATATGACAACGTAATTTGAAATTGGTTAAAGGAATTACCCAAAGTATAGATTAGTAGAGATGATCCTTGATAATCCTTTCTCAGATACTTGTTTGATCACACACTCACAATTTCCCTCAAAATTTCTCAATTTCTCTCTGATTTTTCCTTTTCCAGACTTAGTCAAATGAAAGAAAAAGACGACGTATTAAATTTATAAAAAGAAACTGAGCACAGTTGTGGAGATCAGTTAATCCATGAGGTTGAGATCAGTTAACCCATCATGGGTTAACTGCTCTCAACCTCCACTAAAGCCTTGTTTGGTCATTCTTAAAACTCATACCCATTTAATTTGATAAATTGCTTATATTATAGTTTAATAATGTCACACCCCTTTATAAAATAAATCAAATATTTATTTTAAACAAAATATAATAATTTATCATTAATTCACATAGTTATATAATTAATTTTCTCATTTATTAATTTAAATGAAATAATATTAGGCTTATTAAATATTTCTTTTAATTCAATAAACTCACATAATTACATACTTTGAATAATAAAATTCTTCACATTAATTTAATAAATATAACACATATTATTAAATGAATCTATCATAACTTCATCAATTAATTATTTAATCTAATAATTAAATCATTGAAAAATATTTATTTATTTCAATAAATATTAAAATTAAATTACAAAAATCTTGTTTGTCACAAAATCTCTTTTTAAAATTTATTGTTGAATATCTTCAACACATTATCTTAATATAGGTTTTATATTTCCTACTACATTCATTACTTCAAAAAATTTTAGGTTTTATTTCATAACTTTCACTTGAACTCAATTATATTTTGAGTATTATATATTCCTTAACCCATTCATTTCTTTTTTTTTCCTAAGGATCGTTATCATAAACACTTGGGATACTACATTCACCCTTTCTTCTAAGAATTTCGTCCTCGAAATTTTTATTTATTAATCCTTATTCATTCAGTCTATCAAAATAGATTTTAAGTTAATACTTTATTCATTCACTAGGTTCTATAACTACTTTCTTTCCACAAAGATCTTTCTACAATTATTAACTTTTCTATTAAAAGTTTTACATTATTCTTTGATAACTCATCTCCTTCTCATTTGAAATTTTCTTTTCTCACTTATTTAATATATTCATCATTCAGTGTCGCATTCTACGACTTACTTCTTTCTAAGAAATATCATCCATACCACATTCGCCTTTTAGAATAGCAAGAATCTTCCACAATTGCTCAATAATTGGTAAGCAATATGAATAACTCAGGAATTTAAAAGATTCCAAATCATGTTAAGGGGTCATAAGACCTTGAACTACGTCCACGGTTATAAGTACTCTTTCAACTTAAATATTAACAGTCATTAGACTATAGGGACTCCCGTATTTAGGGTGTTAAGCCCTTCGTACGATGTATTGTGCACAAACATTTAAACGATATGCGTATGTCTATAGTTATAAGTAATCTTTCAACTTAAACTTTAACAGTCATAAGATTATAGGGACTCCTCCTACTTAGGGTGATCAGCCCTTCGTACAATGTAATACGCACAAACATCTAAATGCCTCCGCATAATCCCCTATAAAAGGGTTGTTCATCTCAGTTTTTCAACATCTGAATCCGCACCAAAACAATTTCGTTTGGCATAACTTCTCAAGAAACGCTTGAATTTCATAAACATTTCTCTAGTTGAATCAAATAGCTTAGACTCAAACCAATAATTCGAATATCAATCGAAACATGTCTGGCCAAATTCAATTGGCATTAATTTATCTTTAAAATTCTGAAAATCATTTTATGACGTCATGATACCGCACTGTATTTATAGTCCGTTTGAGGATTCCATCATTTTGTGACTTTGTCATACTACCTCATACCATAGTGGGCTGATGATCCTTAAATCACATCCAACCCTAAGTAATACTGCATTGATGACTCCATCATTTTTATAACCTTTGCACCAGGTTCCATGATGCATTGATATTGTTTTTAAAACTCATTGGTTCCATTATTTGATCCAATGTTTTTCAAGAAAATAGAAGTACAAACATCAGCACGAAGTCAATAAATTTCGAAGGTCTAGCATAGCTAGTAGATTTAGAATATCTAGGTATCCATCAACTTCAATCTTTACTCCATTACTTCATTACTTAACCAATTCTTTTTATTTCTAGCACCACCAATACTCTTATACTAAATATTCTTGTATTTTACCTTATAATCATCCTAAACCCCCAATATAATTCATCAAACTTACTACACATTAGAAGTTCAGGAACTTGCCACAATAATATGAGTTTAAGAATTTATCCTAGTCAGACCATAGGCGACCATTCGCTGAGGGATTCAACACATAAAATATTATTATGAGTCACGAACTTACCATATGCATTAGTTTTAAGAACTCGTACTTAACCCTAATGACATCTAACTAATCTTAATAGTTTCTAACTATCAAATATACATATGAGAAAAGAATCACCTTTTCGCCACATATACATTGATAGCGCGACACCAACATTTCAATGATTATCAATGTGATAAACTGAGTGCAAGCACAAAACCCTCGCCCATACATAGGTTTGTACAACTCAGCCATCACATGAGTCCTCAATTGAAATCCCACCTAAAATTACCTTACCCTTAACTTATTCTCAACTTGCCCTTAACTTGCTCAATACAAATTCCTCGTATCACACTATCTATAACTCCTCGTGAGTTTATCTTGTACTATATCATAGTACATTATCTTCATAGCATCAAGCTATAATTATTCAAATATTACAAACCATCTTTTTTTTATAACTTAAACAGATCACGTCGTCATCTTATTCTATAATCATCTCCCTTAAAATTCTTTTCTTAACTAGTGATCGTTTTGTTTTATGATCCTCTTTCTTTCCTTTTTCATCATTTACGATTTCATTTCTGCTTTTAATCTTACATACTTTGTCTATTCATCATTATTCGTTATCTTGGCTATTGGAGTTAGTAAACACCCATTTCTTATCTTTATGTCTCTTCAAAATTCTTCTTTGAATTTTTATGTTTATATAATAATTCTTCCTTTATCAATTTTTAACTTCATTTACATTGCTCAACATTTCATTCAAGTTCCACATTTTTATCATACGTATCCATTTTCTATACTTGGTACACATCGAGTCTCTAACAGTTTCAATATGGTACGCTGAGTGGTTTCCCACAAACAACCAACAAACTAGGTTCCGATTTACTAGTTCGTATATACCTCCGCTCTATGAAGGAATCGTTTAGCCCAGATACCATACATCAACTATTAAAGAGTATAATTGTACCATACTTAGATATAACTTTCTATTCTTAACTTCTTTATCATTCTCTTCTTATAGACATTGTCTATCTATTATCACCTTACATCCTTATTATTAGAGTTGGGTAACCCCACATTCATATTCCTTATAACTCTGCGAGATTCTTCTTTGAATCCTCTGACGCATGTTCTAATCCCTTCTTTATAACTTTCTTAAATTACTTCTTATTGTTCAAACTCTATCTGAACTTATTCTTTCATTATCTTCACCTCTCTTCTCTAAGGTTATAGCCTAAGGTACTCTTACCTAAGGTTTCTAACCTATCAGCTTTGATACCAACTGTAACGACCCCAAAATTCATATAATAATATTCTCCTTCTCGATCGTTAATAATACAACTTTAATTTATCTTTACATCATTATTCGATATTGAAATCACTAAAAATGTGGAATATTTAAAACTTTTATACATTTCCTTCTGTATTCCCCTAAATCGCAACCTTTACATTACATCTCTAAGATTCAAATTTATATCATGAATCGTTACAACAAAATGACTATACAAAGTCTTACATCTTAAATAGATATACATATACACTGGATAGCTCAACTTACAATTCAACAACATGTTACATTCAAAATACTAAATACATTTCTCATAAAACATAAGTAATCTTCATGAATATGGATCTCTATGATTCACTTAACACATATCCATACCTTGAAATCTTGACCTACAAAAGTGGTTATTTGCAAGGTTGAGCTAGACAGCCCAGTAAAATCTAACAGTTTTCATGCAACTCATAAACATTGGACTAACATAACATACATGTTGTAGTTCATATAACAAGTATAAAGATTGAGTTCCTTACTCAATCAATATTCAGTACTCACTTAACATAGTCATAAATTAACTTTAACACTTCATACTTTCAACGTGTATAACATATCATGCTTGCTTACAACACATACGACATATCATGCAATTTCAAACAGTTCATCAAGTCCACGTAGAAAATAGGAACCGAAAAACTTGCCTTGATCGTTGTTTACCAATAACAGATTAAGAGCTTACAGATATCTGCACTTCACGTGCCCTACGCAATTATATAATCATACACATCAACTATTAGTCATATGACAATACATAGTAATTGTAATGTAACTCTACTCCACATCTCATAATCCTTGCTGTTAATTAGCACACAATGTTCAATTAGATTGTGTTAGCTTTTTGACTTATGTAATATTCAAAATTCATTCAAGTGTTCAAGTCTTGCTAGGAATACTTATGGGTTCTATATTAAACCCATTCCATATCTTATAATGTTCATTAACACTTGTAACGGTGTTTCGATATTTATTCGTCACACGCCCGAATTGTCTCTCTTGTGTATTCTTAGTGTGCTTACATAACTTATCTAATGCATCAATAAAATAATAATAAAATTCATCAACTGTAAATTATATGCTCATTCTTAGTACTATGTTACCATAATAACAAATTTATAATTTTAACAATCATAGTATTGCATTACATTAACAATTACAGACTTTGTGCAAAACAAAAGTCATTTCTGGACATTCTGTTAACCGGCACTGCGGCGCCATAGTTTGCACTGTGGGCAGCGCTGCGGCGCGGTTCTGGCGCTGTGGCGCGACTCACATGCAGTGGAGTGGTGCTGTGGAGCGACAGTGGCGCTGCGGCGCGATGCCTAGGCCAGGCAGGGGCGCTGCGGCTCGAGGGTCGTGCTGCAGCTCTGACTTTGGCGCTAAGGCGCGAAGTTTAGAACCGGGGCGCTATTTTTGGAGCTGGAGCTCCGAGTTACAGAACCAAGCATGAAGAACAGAACAAAGCTAACTTTGTTGTTGTATCTTAATTTCTAACAACAATTTATAATGTATAATTCATGTAAACTACACATAAATATTATCAAGCATACCTACACCCATTTAAAATAATTAAACAACAATTTTCGAAAACTTAAATCCTTGAAAGTACTGTTTTAAAACCAAAACTCCATGGTTGATATTATCCGACAAACTTAACTGTAATTCCACGATTATAAACCAAATTGATTCCTTTGCACTATGTTCTCTTTATTTCTTACCTAATTAACATAATCACCGTTAAATTTTACAATTAGCATACAATCAATTACTAATTTTGTTATCCTACTAAACATGTTCATGCATATATTTTTACTATAAATCCATTCCCTTCCTTTAACACGTAATTAGCATATAATCTTATATATACGTTAAGCATACAATCACACACACACACACACACACACACACACACACACACACACACACACACATATATATATATATATATATATATATATATATATATATATATATGCTAGTATAACAATTACAATTACAAATACTGTTAGGTTTTGTAAAAATCAAAGTAGCAATCAAATTGCAAAAAATAGCGGAAACAAAATAAAATCAGATTTTAAAATTCTTCACAAACCTATTACCCGGATCATCCTTTATGCATATTATTAATTAAACGAAGAATAAAAAATTATGAAAATATACCCTTGTAGAAACGAGCTTCCTCAGGTACGAGTTCACCTCCTACTTCTCCGCGATCTCCTTGAATCTCCAAGTAGATTCCTTCCTTTGATCAATGTTAGCCACCCAAGTGTATGGCCTCTAGAGGTGATCCACCAAGAAAAAATAATTTTCAAGAAGAAGGGCGTATTGGCTCAAACCCTAGTTTTTCTTATCTCTATAAAAAAAGGGGGCGTACTCTCCAACAATTGGAATTACGTATATCTGATATCTGGTATAAGACTTCTCTTATAAAGATATCAGGTAACCCTATTTAATTAAAATAAGGTATTTTTTATTTAATTAAACTCTTTTAATTAAATGGGCTCCCTAATCTTATTAGGGATAATTAATTAAACTTCTTTAACTAATTTTTCCTCCTAATCCTATTAGGAATAAATAAGAGTACTTATATTAAATTAATTCCTAAACTCTTTTAGAAATTAAAATAATAGTAACTGTAATAATATTAATAAGACTCCGCTTATTAATTTATATTTAATATTTCTAAAATATTAAATAATAAATATTAAGCTATTTAATTTATTATATCACCATAAATTAAATTAAATATACTTAACATATTATTACGATTATGCCATTAACTTCTTAAATAATTATTATTCCTTTTATGGTGTGACCCTTTAGGTTCTTCATATTAAACCGGCTGTGAATAAATCAATTAGAACAATTCTAATCTTATTTAAATAAATAAATTAATCGATTAATTTATTTAAATAAATAATATTTATTATACAATAGGGATAAGCCTCCTTAGCGATCAACAACTTTTCAGATAATATAGATTTTAACATTAATCATAAAAGAACCTTTGAGTTAATAGTTACCGTACAATTCAATCCTTCCACCATACAATGTCCCAATTAAATATAAGACATGAAATTCCTGTCAAGTCTTATTTTATTTAATTATATGTATTTCGATTCCTAAATGCACAACTCCTAATGAATGCAAATTAGAAACTACTTTCTAATTTCATTTCACCTTGACCAAGGATTCCTAGGTTGTCATTTATCGAATCACATAAGACATTTCTCTTCTTTTACTAGAAGTGGTAGATTCTTTATTGATCATTCATTATCTTCATATATAACTTATTACACCCAAGCATACCCTTAGATATACTCTAAGAGTCTTAAGGAATAAGTCAAAGTGTAATTCATTATATATAAGATACTAAGTCTAAGGATCATTTGTACTACTATCACTACAGGAATTTCTATTGACAGGCAAGTAAAACTCCATTAGGTATTCCTTAGCGAGTCACGTTCAATGAACTTATTCTCTAATAAGCACCTACATACTTGCTTTAGTGTCTCCACATAAATGATCATGAGACCAATCATCCTCATCCAATGAGCAAGCAACGTATGTACCAATCTATCCGAATTCACTAATTCCCTTTTCAGTAATCCATTGATTGGGAACATTTTAGTTTTAAGCCATTTAAGAATTTAGATCTCATTAGCATGATCTCATCATGATTCTAAAAGCATTGCTTAAAACTATGGGTTTATCACATATTATTAAAACAGTACCATGTAGATAATAAATACCTTTAATAAATAATTCTTTTACTAATAAACAAATAAGATTGATTACAAAGTATATGTTTTATCATCATACATGATTGGCATGTATGCATACTACTTTCAAATACACATAATTTCCTAACCAATTATAAAAACATGGTTTACAGGAATTTTGTAAAGAACTTTATATTACAGTCCAATTCAGAAACACAGAGAATGTAAAACGTATATAGTAATAAGATTATGGGAAAAATACCTTTTGTTGCATTGAAAATCCTTTCACTGAGAATCGCTTGAAACTCAGAACTTGCTTTGAAAATCCTTTCACTGAGAATAGCTTGAAACTCAGAACTTGCTTTGGAATCCCAGCCTTTTCTCTCTCAAACTCTCTCAAATTTTTTCTCTGGAAACCTTCTTCTTAGACTTAGCAACTAACTAGAATACGTAAACCAAAACCCAACTGATAACCAAATACGTAAAATAAAAATGGATATGGCCATAATAGGCCTAATAATTCATATCAGTTACAAAATATAGCGTATAGATTATAAATATATTTTATTTATTTAATTTATATTATTATAATTCAAAAATCCAAAATACATAAGGCTCCGTTTGGCAAAACTCTTTAAAAATTAAAGACTTAATATATTTAAGCCTTGTTTGACAAAACTAAATTAAACTCCTTTAATTTATTTTAATAACTCCTTTATAGTATAGTTATTTGTCACAGTTTATTTAATTAAGTTTTCATACTTAATTTAATTAATTCTAATAATAATTTATTGAATAAATCATTTAATTATTATAAACTCTCTAACTTAATTATTAAATTAAATTAGAATGAATTTCCTTAACTCATTAATTAGTTATTAAACAAATTAGTAACCAAATCAAATCAAATCAATTAAACAAATATTTATTCAACGATAAACACATCCATTAAATATTTATATAATTCAATAAATATTTAAAAATTATAATTAAAATTTTGAATTGTTACACCCGATCTAATACAATATCGGGAAGAGGGGTGGCAGAATCTAACGGCTAAGAACTCCTCCTAATAACCTCCAGCTCAGCTATACGCTCATCCCGAAACCTCTAAAATCAGTCCTGTAATTTATTTTGTATACGTATGTTAATTATATCATTTTATTTACGATTGAATATTACTAAAAGCTAAATAGTAAGATGAGTTTTACCCGTATAGCTAAAGCTGCCTGAGACAAAGCACGCTCGGCCTTAGGCGTGTGGGCTCGATCCCAAAACTCTGAAATGGTAGGATCTCAGCCCAAGGTTATGACGCCCCAAAATTTGGACCCCAACTTGGTCACTCAAATTCAGTTCATCACGTGCTCATGGTAATACAATAATAACTAAAATCACACATTCACAATGGAAGATCTAATCTAGAATAATATACAATGATTTATTATAATTATTCCCACAAATCTCGCAACCTGCAGTACTTAATAGATTACATAATAATATCAAATAAAGACTTATTACATAATCCTACTTAAGCTTAAACATAGTCTGAAGACAGTCTTAATACAATATAACACTTTTTAAACATAAAAGAACAAACTAGTCGGTAGCCTTGCCCTTGCACTTATCTTTCCCAGAGACACTTCCCTGTTCCGCCTTAACTGAAAGGTTTTAAATAAGCAAGAATGAGCACAAATTGCCCAGCAAGTAATGTACAACAAGGGTAAAGAATTTTATAACACGAGTTTAAAATATCGAAGTATCGTCTCTAAGATAGTTTAGGATTTCAGAATAATATCATGAATAACGAATATCAATAATTCTTGAATCAAATCCTTGGAATATGAAACAATAATTGAATATAGATCAACATATATATATATATATATATATATATATATATATATATATATATATATATATATATATATGAATTCAAAGGCTATCAACGTATCCAACTGGATAAAACAATTTATACTGAGCAGTCACTAAGGACTATTTGAACATCTACTAGAATTACCAATATTAAATTGATAACCCAAAAGAATTAAGTACGATAGATGATCAGTCTACAATACTCTATGTTATGCATAACACTACAGTAATATTCACGCGTGTGTTGGGGCTTCAAACAATAAACACTCCCCTTACCATAAGGATTGTTCAACTCAGTTTTCAAGATCTCCACGCCAGTCAATTGGTTTGGAAAGTTTTATAAACATACATATAGTCTAGCCAAATCAAATGGCATAGACGCTTTCACAATATTTAAGAACAATACCAAGTTTAACATGAATAATAGTTTTCACAAGAGTTTAAACATACTAGCTCAATCGAACGAGAAAGTAAGATAACTTGCATTCAAAGAAATAAGGTGTAGATAATTTCTTACAATATTCATTGAATAAATTAATGCAAGGGTTTAGGATACTTGCCTTAAGTGTAGTTTACCAAAGTAAAGCTTAATACCCTCTTCGGATCCTAACACAATATATTGCACGTATATGATATTCATTAGTTACTTGAACTCATATATGTAAGCTTAAACGTATACTTAAACATCCAACTTAGTTAAAATCTTCACACCAACTACATCATATATCCTACATCTTCATAGCACAAATCAGATTGTATAACACCTCAAGTCAAACAACGTATTTTTCAAATCATTACTTTATAACTTGTAAACCTTATTTTAGACTCAACATTTGAAAGTCATAATTTCTTATTAACACTCTTCTCTATCACCTAGCATGATTCTTAACATATTACATAACATATTTGTCATATAATACAAGCTAAATTAATCATATAGGTATGCTTCGAACATCAGATCAAAAACATAAACTATTTATGACTGTAGGATGGCGCAACTGCGCCCTGTCTAGGCTTAGGGACGGCGCAACTACGCTGTCCCCTGGCCAGACCAGGGTTGAGGTACTGCTTTCTTCATTTCAGTCCCACTCTAACATACCACTACACTTATACTTTAACATACATGCACGTTAGAAGTTCTCACATAGCACATGACCATTCTTTAGTCATTCTTACAAGCTTTAACTTATACTTTTCATGGTATTAAGGAATAGAAAAGCCATGTGGTTACCATGCTTTATAACCTGGCTATATGTCTACATAGAGGTCACATAATCTGTTAATACACATGCTTATAGGGTTTTTTATATTAATTCATAACTTGCATTGGTACTGCTTTAAAAGCATACCTGTACTCATGCTTTAAACTTATGTTTAGTTTAATTATCAACATGTTCAATACATACGAATCTTGTCTAGGGATATTATAGACATACCATGACATCTTAACCCTTTAGAATCTAGGTATTCATGTGATGTAACTAGATTTTGGAAATATGTTCAAGGTTGCCTTTGAAATCACTTTATCATGAATGATGTAATATGACACATATAAGACAACTTTACAACTCTTATTGTAAGTAACTAAGTTAGGATAACTTCTTTTCAAGATCAAAAACTACATCTTGTAGCATTTATGTTCATTAGCTTTGATATGTCAAGTTCATCTTTGAAGAATTTCTCTAACACAAAGCCTAATAAGGTGGTCATGAACAAAGGAACTATGAATCATATATCATGCTCATTTATGCATGAAATCAGTCATGTGTATAGACTACTAAGCTCAAAATTTGCAGAACATAAAATTTAAGAAAGTTTATTTTCAAAACTTAAAGTCCTTGTTAAAGATCTTCTACTAAATCATGTTGGACACTTCATAACTGATAAGGAAGCTTTACAACACATGTTATACTTCTTTTTCATGTGTACATAAGTCATAATACCATATTAGCAACAACCTAGCATAATAGAATCCAGTAATTGGTTCTGAGGTACGGGCGCAGCTGCGCTGCACCCTAGTATAACTAGGGCGCAGCTGCGCCATGTCGGAATCAAAAGCAGTAAGCAGACTCTATTTTGTAGAGTAACAACCAACTTGATTTCTAACAATTTAAACTTGTTCCAAACCATCATTAAAGAGTTCATGCATGTAAATAAACTTCTTAAACACATTATAGCATATTAATTCATATCAATTGACATAGAAATTTAAGTAATTTCAAGAACTAACCAAGAACCATTCAAGAACATAACTAGAGTTTATACCTTCTGAAGCTTGAATTGGACTCCCTACACACTGAGTATGCTTCTACAAATGCTCAGCAACTTAAAACTCTCCAACTTAGACTTATCAAACAACTACTAGCAACACAAAAACTAAAATTGGAGCTTGTATTTATATAAGAAACTAGGACTACACATTGGCATTACACTAAGGTTGGTGTTCATGGTGTAATGGAAGAAAACATTGGTTAATTGAGAGTGGTTTAACAACCCACCACCAGCCATTGGGTTTGCAATCATCACCTATGCCTAACCACTTGGAAGTTACGTATTTTAGCTTCATGTCACTGTTCATGTACCTTTGTAACACTTAATTTGGGACAAGAGCAAAATCTCAGCAACATGTTATCTAAGGCTTGGTTTGGTTCTTTTAATTCTAAAAATGTAATCTTAATGTACAATTGTTACCATATTAGGAATTTAAGGATTAATTATATATTCACATCATATAATCCATGTACATTAAATACACACAATAAAATAATGCAGTTTGGTATTATTGTCCGTGTATCTCCCATGATTATTTTTACTACTCATATAACCACATTATAACATTATTTAGTATTAAAGTTTATTTAAACATAAAATTTCTTTCCCAGTTTCTAGAGTACACGAATATTTTAATTATTTCTGTATTACAATCCCGTGGGATTTCATTGTACTGCTAGGTACCTCAAGTCATTAAAACATACTCCTATCGTATGGCTTTATTAATGTCACACATATAACAAAGGTGTTCCATTTCTTTTCTACATAAGAAAACTAATTTTTCTCAAACTGACCACTGGCGTAGCTGTGCCAGTTTGTATTGCTGGGAGGGCGCAACTGCGCCGGACCCTAGCAGTGCCAAGCTGGTTTAGCTTCAAGTCAGTTTATATTTCTATCGCCATACTAGTTTTACATGACATTAATTAACGTCCACATGAGTAATATTGCTAATCTAAGACTGTATTCATTCCTTATATGGAATCACAAAATCATACACAATTAATCTTCTTAATTCTCTTTTAACTCGCTTAGTGAATTTCCTCATTTCACCTTAGGTCACACAAGGCACTTCACAAATGCTCATCATATTCCCACACTTCTTAATTTGTATTAATCCAATGCGAATCAATTTAATTACTCAACTTCCAAAACATTAACATTTATACTCAAATAAATATTTATTTCCATTACTATATTCATTTAATAAGATGTGGAAATTCTCTGGTATTACAAAGGTCCTCCTCAAGGACTAATAAAAACATTCATTAAACAAGTATTAAGTATTTGTGTGAGAACTTGATAACTAAATAACTAAATACAATGCACTTACCGTCTTTGCCTCCTCGAACGACTGAGAACCAGTGGTGTGTACTATCCGGAGCTAACCACAGTTCTTCTTTGCTTGCTCAGACTTTTTCTTGAAGTCATCAGCCTCCCAGTGCGCACACATAGCCTCCCAGGCTAAATCGGAGACTATGCGGGGCTGATGATCTCTGATGGTGGTCCCGGGCTGCTCCTCAACTACCATGGCTACCCTCTGTCGCATCTCATATAGCCAGTCGGAGTAATTCGCAGTGACATGATGCTTAATCACATCATCAACAACTGTCTGAGAGATGCTCGGGTCAAATCTATAATAAACCTATAACAAAAGTTTTAAAATTAGGAACAATTGATTTCGTCATCCTAATACACCTATGTAGTAATTAATATAATATGCTTAACTTACGTGGAACTCCTGCAAGATGGTCTGCATAAAAGTGTCATCGTACCGCGCATACTGGGTGAACCGCATGCACCCTCTCGAGAGATGCGTCAAGTAGATCGCGTGTAGGGTGTGCTTAGCCACCGGGTCTAGTATACTACAGAAAAAATATAACAATGTGTTATATGAATTATTTTTTGCAATAACTGACAGAAATATTAAAAATATATTAACACTTACTGTCTAGAATCGACATCCACCGGTACTATAAGTGGCGCTGCCGGCTGACGGCCAAAGATACCAAGGTTCGTCCCATCGGTGTCGGCGGCGAGGTGCATCTGTAATAATTGTATTTAACTGAGTCAATAAACATTGTAACTATTGCAACTTGAGATATATTTAAATCCTAGTTAAGATAACTTACTAGCGCCTGAAGAAGATCCTCCATCGTGGCTACTATCTCCAGTACCGGTCTAGCCATGAATATCCTACTATAATAACCAAATTAGTAGATTATGAATATGTAAGGTTTAACAATATGTGGTATGTACTAATATGAATGCTCATTTTCAATTACGTACATCATCAAACCCATCAGAATTAACGTGTATATCATTCTCGGATTCAGTATCTTCCTCATCCTCAGTTTTGAGATCAGTTTCGTCATCGTTATCATCCTCAACGACTACATAATCATTCATGTGTACGTTTGCCTCAACATTCTCATCATTAGGTACGTCAATGACATCAGTACTCATCACATCTTTAGCATGGAATACTACGGCCAAAGGGTTGCTAACATCTTCTTGCAACGCCTCATCCATACCAAACATGTTATCAGCATTAAATGAACGTGTTTTAGTTATGACTACTGTGTACCAGGGGCTTCGAGTATTTACGACATTAGGAGCGTAATACACTTGAGTCGCTTGACTTGCTAACGCGAACACGTCATCAGACTTTAACACTGACTTAATATCTATGGTTCTGATTCTATTACGATCTACTCTAACCCCATTTTCAGTATCAAACTAGCTACACTTAAATGTAACTACCTTTTTACCCCTGTGATAATTGAGCACAACCACATCCTGTAAACGATCATAGTAATTGGACTCAGAATCTTGGTAGCAGCTTCCTAACACCACAAACCCAGAATTGACTGATGTGAGTTCATTCAAGTCATCGACTCTAAATCTGTACCCATTCCCCATGCAACCAGGAAAAGAACTAACAACTTTGTAAGGTCTTTGGATAACATCTATAAAATGCTCAGAAATGTTCTCCGCTTCAACTCTTTTCTTAAACCACTGTTGAAAATTAGCATTAGCGAATGTTTCCAACTCTGCTGCAGTAAAAGTTGGGTTAGAAGCATACGCTTCCTCTTCGAATGAATTATGAAAATAGTAAAACGTCTTTAACATATATAGATGACTACACATATAAATTGCACTAAATACCGCAAATAAGCTGAGACTTACGTGATGTATGATGATACTTCAGGCATATATAGAAGCACGTATGTAGATACAATCTTCAACTCTTTGTCACTTAAGTAAGTCAGCGTCTCATGGCCAAATGGCTTAGCCGGATATGTGAATACAGCTAACTCATCATCAACATGAGACATTGGACCAATAACCTCATTCCTTCCTAAATGGTTGTGCTTCGTTGAGATAACATCGTCAAAATACAATGAGCAGAAGTTGACAAGCTTGTCCTCTGTATAGCATTCATCAATAGAGCCCTCTAAACGAGTTTTGTTCTTGACCTTTTGTTTTAATCGACGCATATACCTAAGATAAATATTCCGACAAATATGAGTATTATTAATATGAGCAACATAAAGAAATTAGTAGTTTATATTATCTCTCAAATGGATACATCCACCGATATTACACCGGTCCTCCAAGTTTGAGTTCATAAGGTAGATGAATAGGCAGATGTTCCATCAAGTCAATAAATCCTGGAGGGAAGATCATTTCGAGCTTGCAAATGGTAAACAAAATATTGTTCTCCATCTGCTCGACATCACTGTACTTAATTACAGTTGAGCAAAGATCTCAAAAGAAATTTAAAAGTTCGGTCAATGCATCCATAACTTTTTTGGGTAATATCTATACAATGACAAACTGAAAGTGTTCCCCAATACGGCAACTCAAACCATATGGACAAGTGTATCCAATTATGAGTCTTCTCGTACTTGACTGCTCTCAATTTACTGTGTTCCTTGTCCGATAAAGGAAAATCAAGCTGGTTCAACCAGTCCAAAACCTCACTGCCCAACAGTCGACCAACAACCCCCTTCTTCTCTGTCTTTCTATTGAACTGTGCAGAAATCTTTCTGTAATTGTGATCAAGAGGCAAGAATCTACGAGCAGTTCCAAAGAAACTACATTTTCGCCCATGCTGCAACTGGTTGCCTTGCACATCCCCCATACACACTAGACAGGACAACTTCCCGTGAGTTGACCAACCACAAACCATCCCAAGAGCCAGAAAGTCAGTGATAGTCCATAACAGGGCTGCCTTCATCACAAAATTCTCACATATCGATTTATCATACGTTTGGACCCCTATCTCCCACAACATCTTTAGTTCATCCACTAACGGTCGAAGGTACATGTTAATGTCTTTTATAGGACTTTTATCCCCCGGAATGAGTAAAGTCAAGAACAAATAAGGATCCCCCATGCACATTTCTGGTGGAAGATTATAAGCGACCATAATGAAGCTGTAACTAATAGTAATCCAAATGGTTCCTCGGTAACTGGGAAAAAAAAGGGTCGTAATTCATGTTTGTGTCCTATACTCGAATAATAAAGTTAATTGAATTACTATGGACATTTCTCATTGTTCCATCATAGCAGATGACAACATCCCGAAGGAGTTCCATTAAGCTATTGAACAAAGTTCCAGGTTAAGCAACCCTCTAGATGAACAAACGATCACTTCTCTGCTAGGAATGAATCATCTCCCCATATGGGTGCAATCCATGACATAGACAGCTTCTCACCACTCTGAATTCCTCAGATGGGCAGTTCTCATAGAAAAAGAGGTGAGACGTTCTGTGAGAACTACCCATCTGAGGAATTCGGAGTGGTGAGAAGATGTCTATGTTATGGATTGGACCCATATAGGGAGATGTTTCATTCCTAGCAGAGAAGTGATCGTTCGCTTATCTAGAGAGTTGCTTAACCTAGAACTTTGTTCAACAACTTAATTGCACTCCTTACGGATGTTGTCATCTATTATGATGGAACAATGAGGAATGTCCGCAGTAATTCAATTAACTTTATTTTTTAGTATAGGGCACAAACAGGAACTACAACCCATTTTTTTTAATTGCTGCCAAGAAGCCGGTTGGAGTACTATTAGCTGCAACTGCTATGTCGAACCCTGCATACAAGGAAGAGTACATATATGTAGGGAGAGTATTTTTGCATTTATTAAAAATTGTGGCAAACTAAGCAAATGCTACTTAGTTTATTTTGCTAATGATAAACTAAGTGGTACATAGTTTATGAGAATTGTTATTTGGAATCTATAGAGACTACTGTTCGACATTCACTCCTACTTGTCAAACTGGTTTCTAATTAAGTTCCAAAGTATATTATTTTATTTAATCGAAAGCAGTCTTATTCAGTTTCTTTTAATTGCATCCCAACTAAGCAAATGCAACTTAGTTTATTATTATATTTTCTTTTATTTTATTTTGTATTATATTATATTATATTATGTAATTGGTTTACTTATTTATTAAATTTAATTTAATTAAATTATTTTATTTTATTTATTTTATTTAATCGAATTAAATTTATTATTATTTTTTATTTTATTTTGTATTATATTATATAAGTTCTAATTTAATTTAAGTTAAGTTAATTTATTAATTACTTTAATTTAATTTATTTTATTTTATTTTGTTTTGTATTATATTATATAATTTTTAAATTTTATTATTAAATTAAATTCGTTAAATTTAATTAATTTTAAATTTAATTTAATTTAAATTATTTTAATTAAATTAAATTAAATTAAATTTATTTTATTTTATTCTATTTTATTTTATTATTTTTGTTATATTTTATTTTTTATTGGATTGTATTTTATTTGTATTATATTATATATTTTTAAATATTTTTTATTAAATTTAATTTATTCATTGAATTTAATTTTTTATTTTATTTCATTATATTTTATTAAATTTAAATTATTATAATTTATTATTATTTTATATTTTATATTATTATTAATCATATTATATTATATTATTTAATTTAATTTAATGTATTTTATTTATTTATTAGATATAGTTTAAGTTATTTCATTTAGTAACTTATTTTATTTTATTTTAATTATTTTATTTTATTTTATTTTATCTTAATTATATTATCTTATGTTATTAAATTTTATTATTTTATATTATACTGTCTTATATTATATTATTTATACTATTATTTTATTTTATTTAGTCGTACAAAACTAAGTAAATAGTACTTAGTTCATTTTAGTATTGGAAAATTAAGTAACATGTTTAAATAGTTACATGGGCCAACAAAATTTGCAATTGAAGAATTCTGACAGAAATTCCGTCGAAAATATCAAATATCACTGTTATAAACATATACCGTAATAAGCTCCAATTGCATAAAAAAAGCTGCAATTAATCTAAAATAACAAAAGCTGCAATTGCAACAACATTTGCATTAAATAAAGAAGCTACAATTGCACAAAATATTGGACAGAAATTAAGCACACAAACAATGTTCTGCAACAACATTTGCAGAACATAAACAATGCCTAGCCATTTCAGTAACAATTCGACTGCAGTCCCAATTTCATCAAGCACACGAAATTAAGGTCCAATGTTGGGCAGAAATTAAGCACGCGAAATTAAGGTCCCAATTTCATCAAGCACGCGAAATTAAGCAATAAGCACAATATTGGATAGAAAATACACAAATTTTTTAAGCGAAAAAATTAACCCTAAATATAAAATATCGGACAGAAGTTAAACAAACCTTAGTTTAAAGTTTGTAATCGAACTAAAGAGGAGAAGGAGGTGAACTACAGAGGTTGGGAGGTGGACGACGGCGATGTTGGTGGCGGACGGTGTTGGCGAGGTATGGCTGACAGTGGGAGTGGGAGAGATAAGAGTGAGTGTGATAACCCGAGAATTTAGATATTTATTAAAATCTTAAAGGATTGAATTATGGTTAAATATTAAACCTAGACAGAAAATAAGTGTATGGATTTGACATTTTTGAGAAGGAATTATATGGATTTAAAAATTTTTGTGGTGAATTATTCAGGCTTAAGTGAATAAGTGTATATGTTCTGTGTATGTGGTTCTATGTGTACAAGATTGTAGATAAAGATCAAACATTGATCAAATAATTTATATCAGTGATTTTATGTGCTCAATTTGTGGATTATTAATCAGGATAAGTATAACTTTAGCAAACCCTAAAGTTATGTTAATAACATTGTTGTTCAGTGAGAAAACTCTAACCAACTATTAGGAACCCTAATGATACGCTCGAAAACCCTAATTTATGTTTCGGGAATCCGAAACCCTAAATCGAATTATCAAAATCCTAATTCAGAATTTGTAAACCCTAATTCGGGAGCTCAGAAGATAAGTATAAAAGCTTAAGTGTTAATTGTTAAGGGTTATGGTATGAGGGGAATAATGGTATTTAAAATATATACTAATTCCAAGAGGTTTATGTTATATATCTCAATTAATTAATTTTACAACCTAATTATAGCAAGTCTAATTGGGTTAAGAAATTAAGTGTACATGAGCAATGATTTAAATTATAACTGAAGAAATAAAAACCTTAATTAAATAATTAGGGTGGGATAGAATTAAAAAGTGTTGGAATATGTTAATTTTGTTATGGCCCAAAGGATTAAATATTAAAAGTCCAAAGAGATTAAATATGGTGGCCCAAGTGTTGGCCCAATCAAATTATTTAGAGTTCCAATCAATAAAATTTAAAAAGCCCAAAATTTGATCCAAATATGGGGGGACATTTTTGGGCAAGGAAAGGCAAAGGAGGGACATTTTTGGACAAATAAATTAAACCAAATAGTGGGAGAATAAGTAAGCCACATGGCTAGCTAATAAGTGGTAGAGGAAATGGCCACAAGGAAACTAAAATGTGGGGGAAAGAGAGGCCACTTGGCCGGATTTACAAGGAAGGAAAGAGACATGCTTGTCATCACTTTTAGCCACAATTTTTGCACAAGATAATTACCCAACTCAAGCTAGGTGGCATAAATCTTAAGGAGCCATATGATTCACTAATATTCCACATATCTAAATGATGATTAATGAGAGAGAAGGAGATAAGCAGTTGGAAAAAATTTAATTACTTACATTTACTACAACCAAAAGAAAAATATCTAAGCTCCTATCTCTTTTATTTTATTCTCTTAACCAACCTAAACTAGAGAGAGAGAGGAGAGAGACGGTTGAAGGAAGAAGAAGAAGAGGAGAGAGAAGGCCATCCATGGAAGAAGAAGGAGATCATGAAAATCAAAGGTATAAATACCTTTTATTATTTATTTTTTATTACTGTAAATTAAAACTTGAATATATATTTTTAAACTCAAAAACTATGAATATACTAATGAGTGTTTTATGTTTAGATATACCCATATTGGGTGTAATTTTAGTTGGAAATCAAAAATAAAGAAAAGTGATTTTTCTAGTTTATACTTTGGATTTTCACCGTTTTTGATCCACACCTTCTTTTTGTGATCCGTCAGAGAGAGGTGCTGGATATATAAGTTATCCCAAGTGGTAGGACTCAAAAATATTGAATACACAATCCGTAGTGATTGTTTTAGCCAAAATAGTTTCAGGTCTATAGAGGAAAAACAAACTATGTTTGAACAATCAATGCCAGGGGTAGTTTTGTCATTTTTCTGACATTCAAAAATTCTGGAAAATTTGGGATGATAATATGATAAGTTTTCAAACATCTCCAAGTGAAATAACTGAAAAAGGAGTTGTAAATTTCCGTATGGATTATTTTTAACAAAGTACGAAAAAGACGTTTTTTCAAAATACATACTGCCCAGAACTTTCCATGGGCAGTTTCGGCCACTTAAATTGTGAAATAAATTCTGACCTTTTGGGACATGAAAATATATATTATTAAGTACCTCCTGTCCAAAACCGAGCTCATTCCGACTTAAAATGACCAAGTTATGACCATTTAAATTTTTAGGATTTTCCAACGAAAATCGCTATAACCGGAGTTCTATAACTCCGATGGCCACGAAATTTAAACTGAAGGCTCACGTTAACATGTATAAGACTATGTCAAGAGATGAGAATTTCTAGAGTTGAGCATGATAGGGCTAATTTCTTAAGCTACACACTAAAAATGATTTTTGAAAAATACTAAAGGAAGTTGAAAAATTATGGAAAAATACTATTTGTGTATGAAATATATGTATATATGTTTGGCAAAAAGATAGAAAAATAATAAGTTGATTTGGTATTTTCGTGAAAAGGATATGGAATCCAGCTTGCTGGATTGAAGAATTGGCGAATCCAGTCTGCTGGATTGGAATTCAGTTTGCTGGATTGCAATCTGGGTCGCTGGATTGGTATGTTCGGATAATCCAGGTTGCTGGATTAGTATTTGACTTATTAGATGATAAAGAAGAACTTTTGATATATAAGATTAAAATATTTAAATATGATATTAATTATTGAAAAATAATGATAAATGGTAATAATTATCTAAAAATTATTATGAGCCTTTAAAAAATACTTTGACTGATAATTAAATTATATAAGATAATTATGATGCGTTTAGACAGAGTCTTAAGGAAAATAGGCTCGATAGTTATCCGACTAGGCCATCTGGATGTCAGAATTGTGTCGGATTCAACTCAGACTGCAATAGTTTGACTTGATACTAGTTCTTATGTGCTGTATAGACTGATAGGGTTATGTGTTATGTGTTTAGGTTATTATATAATTATATATAAAGATATTATACTGTGATGATATTATTCTAATATTTGGAGATCGGTATTATATAGTAGTATAGCACCAAAACTATCCTCACATCTGGGTGTCATATATAAAGCATTTTAGTATAATGTGTTTTAGAGTTGCCAAACATTAAAAGCAAGCACATAACACATAGCTCTATAATTTCTATAAAGATGTAGAATATCCCTAATTCATTGCAGCTTCATGCCTTTAGACATAATCCCAGGAAAATTTATAATTTGCCCCTTCTCCAGTAGCATGAATCAAATCACAACTACTATCATAGAGTGCCAAGATGAGGCAAGTTCTTCCTATCAAAATCCAACTGACTAAGCCATACAATGATATCCAAATTTCACTAAAACTAGTAGTAGAACTACCTGGGATAACCTTTCACAAGATGCAAAACAAACATCTTAATATATAATCTACAGTTGGTTTAAATAGTTACGCAAGTAGCAGATTTTTTAGCTCATAAGAAGTTGGTTAGTATTAAAACTAAACCATAATGCAGTGACAGAGAACATCTTTTGCAAAATTTAATCTTAAAGAATACTGATAAGTAAGCTAAATGTGTAGCAAGTGACTATGACAAACCTGATCAAGAGAAAACTCTTCCATCGGCTGCTGTTTCAAACAGTGGGGTGCATCCAACTCTTCCCCAACTGGCATTGATATTCGAAGATTTCAACTACATATAACAAAAATGCTATTTTAGAAAATTGTTGAGCATCCTGATCAAAGATGGGAATTGCTACAAACAACTTCAGTTTGCAAAGTAAGAACTACCAAACATACACTAATATACATAAAAGTACACATTACATTACAAAGGTCCATAATCTACATTACTATGCAGTCTCACTCTATGTACATATTACATGATCCACTAGATAAATACAAAAAGGTGGGTATGCATGTAGCCATGTATCTCTGTATCAAGTAAAACTGCATGAAATTCACAAACAAAATACTCAGACCAACTTAACTCCAGACAATACAAGAGGCACCATAACTACCTGCGACCAGCGTTTAAGAAAATAATGTTCAAACATACAAGATTTTAGAGAACTAAACAACTTTAAAAATCACAAATGTCTAAAGAATACTTGTAACAACTATTATAATCATTACAGCCAAGGCAATGCTTCCACCGTCATTCCATCCTTCTTTAATACCCTATAAGAGATAGGTGAACTGAGCTTTTTATACTACCGAAAATAGAATGAGAGACAAAGTGTCAAGTGAGATAAGTGAAAATATGATTATTAGAAAAGGTCTAAATCCTTCTGTAATTAACTATATAATAATTCCTTTGTCCAACTCTACATGTCACCCTTTCCATTTTCTGGATGCCCTAAACTTCTTCTAATTCTTAACATATTTATAGGCTCCCACTTTACTTTATTCTGAAATAAAAGAACCTTATAGTGGGATGAGTAACGAGTTATAATGCATGAAAATATAATGGAATGATACATATGTTTTTTTCATGTAAAAGAAAACTTTACTTCCTGTTTAAGTAAACTTTCATGATAAAACTAAAAACTATGCTTAAACTCACCTCTGACTTTACGCCCAGGGCCAAGGAAGCAACTTCAGCTACCATCAAAATGATCAACTTCCTCATTTGCTAATGTTGGTTCTGTAGCATTCATAAACTTAGTTAGACAAAAGATGTGTGTAAAGGTAACTCAGTAATCAATAAGTAATCCTTGCACAATACTCTCTCAAAAAATTTCAGAAATAGTTGGTAGCTAACATAAACTCACTCTCTCAAGCAATTTCACAAACACTTAATCTTATTATGCTGCCTTACTATACCCATTAACAAACTACAACATTTTGAAATGAATTACATATGATAATTGAACTAACTAACAAATTAACAATACAATCATTACTATTGCAGCCCAAGTTAGCTCTAAATAACACAAAATTTCTAATTAAAACCTAATTTTTAGGGAAAATTAACAAGGGAGGAAATTAAAACCTTCAATTGGGCAATAATTGAGGAGAAGTTGAAGGAGAGGCCACCATTATGCCGCCCCTATTTATGGATCCAATATTTAGGCAGCCGCTGTCGCCACCACTATGCCGCCACTATTGTTAGAGTTAGAGGGAGTGGAGAGGGAGGGGAATAAGATGTGCTGCAGATCTTAGTGACAAAGTTGAGCCGCCAATCTTGAGTCGCTGATATAGAAGGAGTTAGAGGGAGTTGCCAACATATGCAAAAGGGGTTAAAGAGGGAGATTCTTTTTTCTACGCGGCTACTGAAACGAGAGAGTTGGGTGTGGAAAGTAAAATAAAAAATGTACCAAATTAACTTTTAACTTTATTTAATTATGATCATAAAAAAAATTATGGAGAAATTTTAAAGTTTAACATAGTGTGAAATTATTTATTTTATAATTTATTAAAATAAATAGTTGATATTGTAAGTTACTTAAAAAGTATTTTTAAAATTAAATTGACTATTGTAAAAAAATTAAAGTATTTATATTCACCACAATTAATTCAAAAAAAAAATTTAGAACAAGATAGCGACCAATTTTATCCCTCGCAAAAACTTTTGAATAATGATATATAGTGAGTAATAATTCCTTCACTAAATAGATTTTTTCCTCGCAAATTTTTATCATAAATTGGCTCCAAAAATCTTTCAATCGTCCCAATTTTGCGAGGAAAAAAAATATAAATTGTGAAGGATGTTTCTTTCGCTAATAACTATATTGTCACTATACTTTTTTTTCTTCATTGTTCCTTCGCTAAACTACTCCTCGTATGAATGAATAAATTCTTTCACAAAATTTTCTTTGCTAGAGGCCATTTTTGGTGTAGTGAGCATGATCTAATACATAAATTTTATATTACCCTGATTATTTAATTAGAGTTTCTATTCCACTTATTTTGGAGTTTAAACACTTATATACATGGATTTAAGTATATAATCCAATTAGGTTAATATAAATAATCAATTGAGATATATAAAAAAATCGCTAAGTTAATTTAGTAGTATATAATTTAAATACTAGGAATCTCAAATAATTATAACCCTTCAGCTAATTAATTCTTATACCTAATATATAAAGATTAGGTTACAAGAACATTCTTTTATTTGTTTATTATATAATAAACAAATATATACATTAACATAAGATTCATATTTATTTATTTCACATTTCCACTCTATATATGTCTCAAAATAATTTAATATGTTGAGACATGCCACATAATTCTCTTAGTATAAGTTTAATATCACATAGATTAATTACTATGATAAATCTTCAATAACTATAACCCTTAGGTTATTTAATTTTTATTCCTAATATATAATATTAGGTTATATAGTTTTTGTAAAGACCGAGAATTTTTAGACAATTATATCTATATTTTTACGAATGAATTTTTTTTATTAATTATTATAAATACTGGTATCAGTAATAATTTTTGGATTATATGCGATATGAATTAAGCAGGTTAGTCAATTTAATTTATATAAGTTGACTAAGAATGAAAGTTAAGATGGATATTGTTCAAAACCTAAATTTGGATTTTGAATAAGGATTTGTATATTAATACAATTTTAATTGTATTTCTATGTATGATAAGTATGTACTGCATGTGTGCAATGTTAATTGTTAATCAGTTATAGCGTAGCATTAGAAAACCCTAATGTTAAATTACTAAACCCTAATTTGAAATTCAAATAGGAATTTGAATAGTAATACAATTATAATTATAATTGTATTTAAGAATAATAAGTAATTGTGTTTAGGTGATTAAGGATAAGTGTTATCGGTTGTAAACCTAATTAGGGAAACCCTAACGATTAGTTAGAAACCCTAAGTACAAGTTTGGAAACCCTAAACCCTAATCGATAACCCTAAACCCTAATTTTCAAACCTTAAGTTGTGATTAACAAACCCTGGCGGTGATTATCAAACCCTAAGGATTAAAGTTTAAGGGAAATATATGAAATGACCAAACTACCCTTAAATTTATGTAGGAAATTACCAAAATACCCTTTTGTATGCAAAATGACCAAAATATACCCCTTTACTTATATTTTAAGTAAAAGATAAGGTGAATCACTACTTTAGATTCACCATATTCTCTAAATCTTCCCGATTAGCCAAATCATGCCACCTTTTAACATCCTTATACATTGAATCAAAGATTTGGAAACTTAAAAGTTAAGAAAACCTTTACTTTATGTTCATAAGTTAGCCAACTCTCTCTCTCTCTCTCTTAGACCGCAAAATTTCTTAAGGAAATCAGTCAAAAGTTAAGTGAGATTCATTTTATACACTAACAAAGAACAAATCAAAGTGCAGAAATAAAATTGTGCTCCATAAGGTATAAACCTTAACCCTAGCTTAGATTTTGTATGCTTAGGTAGATTATGTGTTTTTATATTTATATATGTGCTATGATATGTTATTTGATGATCTATGATGATAAACCATTGATCTATAAAATTTAACTGTAAGAAAATCAAGATTTAAGAAACTGCCAACAACCCTAAAAATGAGGTCTGACAGTCAAATGTCAGAGCCTCTAGATCATTTTCTATTAATGGTTTGAGCTTGTAAGTGTGTCATTGATATAGCATGCCATGAGGAGAGTAGACTGGAAGTGGAATTAAGTCCATACCATGTCTAGATCTTAAGTTATTAATGGTCAAACATGGTTGACCAGTCTTGCAAAACTGGTTTTGGAAAACCCAGAAACCCAAAATGCTCTCTGACAAACTTTTGTAGAGGCTAGATCTTTCATTTGTTATGTTGTTATGTTATGAAAATGTATAGCTTTTATACTCTGACATATGGACTACCAAACCATGACACTAGAACATTTAGATCATGACCAGAATCAAAGTTATTGATGGTCAAATATGGGTTAACCAAACTTCACTTATGAGTTTCTAGAAATTCCAAAAATCTTCAAGTACAAGTTATGGCAGGTACTTTGACCAAGCCAGATCTTGCTTCTGTTATGTTGTTAAGCTTGATAAGTGTAACACTTTTGAACATTGGCATGTATACTACAAAAGTGTGACAATGGATTACCTAGAAGATGTCTAGAATCCAAGTTATTAAAGCCCAAAAGTGACCCCTCACACTATTTTCATTTTCTGGAAATTCCAGAAAATGAAGAACATGTTTGACAGCAACTTTGATCCTTTATAACTTCTTCATATAATATAGTTAGACCCAGAAATTGTTATAGACTTGTAATATTACACTAGTAGAACACTATTGATACACTCTCATGCCCAGACACATCATCAAGTGAAAGTTATTAATGGTCAAACTAGCCCCCAGGGCATTGACCAAGTATGTTTTTCGTTCATGAAGAACACCTATCGCGACAGATTTTGTCACTAAAGACTCTGTAGCGACACTTTTAATGAAAGTTATTTATTTAATTTAAATAAATAGAAAAAAATAGAAAATAATTATTAAAAATTCATAAATTAGTTTTAAAATTTATTTTAAGTTATAAAAAAATTAACTTTTAATATGTTAACATATATTTCATTAATAATTTAATTTATTTAAATATTAATGATATTAAATTTATTTAATAATTATATTAAATAAATTAGTTAAAAATGATTTTAGTATATTAAAAATTATTTTAAATGATATTAAAGTGTTAAAAAATATTTGAAGTTATAATAAATGACTTTTAATATTTTTAGATAAAGTTCATTAATAATTTAATATTAATGACAATAAATTTGTTTAATAATTATATTAAATAAATTATTTAAAAATGATTTTAATGTTTTAAAATTATTTAAAAATGATATAATGGTTTTAAAAATATTTTTAAGTTATAATAAATAACTTTAAATATTTTGACATGAAATAAATTAATATTTTAATATTAATAGTAATTATTTAAAAATAATTTTAGTACTTTAAAAATCATTTAAAGGTGATATTAATGTTTTAAGTTATAATAAATAACTTTTAATGTTTTGACATAGATTTCATTAATATTTTAATTATTTAAATATTAATGATAATGAGATTAGTTAATAATTAAATCATTTAAAAATGATATTTATGTTTGAAAAATCATTATAAATGGTAATACTTATTTAAAAATTATTATGATCTTTCGAAAAATATTATAAATGATAATTAAATTATCTAAAATAATATTAAAGCTTTAAAATAGAGTTTAATTAAAAATAAACTCAATAATTATCCGATAAAGTCGTCTGTACACCAAATAGTATAAGAAATTAATTCGGACATACATAGTTTGACCTAATAAGTGGTTGTATATGTTCTAATGACTGATATAAAGATGTTACAATGTGCTTAAGTTATGTGATGACTGCAAATAGCAGTATTATGTGTTACGATGTATTATTCTAATCGAAAGAATAATCTTATTAATGATAGCTCTTTGTATAAAAGATAGAACTAAGTTGTGTAGAAGTAAGTAGTAAATCAGGCAAGTATCTTAACCTTTGCATTTATTTTATGCAATGGTTCTTATTAAGTAAGTTTCTATACTCTTTTATTGTGCAAGTATCCCTACTCTATGCATTTACTTTATGCAAAAGATCTATAACAATGCAAGTTTACTTAACTCACACTCAAATTATTAGTTTTCAAAGCATGTTCATGAATAATTATTGCTGAATATTCACATCCATAATAATATTTGTTATTCGTTCATTGTTTATCAGTATCTTATTACTGTCTTTTTTTGATCCATATATAACTAAGATTTATTCTGTTCGTTATTAGCTAAGTTTGGTTGCAAAGGTCCTCACTTGGATAATTATTATATTTGAACAAGTGTTGATACATACTTATTAAATTTTCAGTATGTATACATAATTAAAAGTTGTCTAAGCCATTTGACTCGGCTAAACATAGCTTGAAATATATCATTGAGCATGACTGAACATTATTGTCGTCCAACTGAATTGTTTTGGTTCGGACTCCAGACTGAGTATAAACATTCCGAAATTGGGAAACTTTTGTACGCCAAAGGCGGATATGATGAACGAAAATATCTTTCTAACATGTAGTGTTGATCAATAGAGGGCATAACGGGTTGATCACCCTCCGTTCCTGTAAGACACCAACTTTTATGAATAAAGATAAATTTTTTATAAATATCATTTTTGAATATTATGGAGTAAATTTGATATAATGTTATAGTTATGGGTAATAATTATAAATTTTATAAAATAAGCAAGTGGTTATAAAATATTCATGTTATCGAGGAATATTCGTTTGGTCGTGGAATATTCTTTATATCGGGGAATATTCGTACGACGGCTCAGCCATTTGTGGGCCCCATAACAGAATAACTGTCAGATGAAGAAAACGACAAATTTAAGTTTTTATAAATAACGGTGTAATCGTTACCATTAGCACTGTTGGAATACCTGGTGGTTAAAATACAGTAATACGCGTTGTTGCACAGTAGCACACGGTATTGCACACTATTGTTGAATTATTGATTCTTACGTAAGAATGCACTACTCAATAATTGTTACAGTAACTATTGTTCAATATTTTATTTTATTAGTTCAATAATTGCTGCGTTGTTATTTTATATTATTGTTGTTTTCATAATTGTCACTGCACAGTATTATCCATTATCAGACCAGTAATTCATATTATTTGAATAATATTATTAGATAACATTATTAGCAATGTCTAGAAAGTTCTGTCAAGGAAATGTTTGTTCACCTAATTGATTTATATGATAAGAAAATATTTATTTTTTGTGGACATAAATGATGGTTAGGAAAATATTTATTTTATGTGGTTATAAATGAAGGAATTAATGTTGAAGTTTTTTATCAGTATTTTTGTCGAAATGGAGGTATTAAAAATTAAATCAGTGTTCTATTGCGTGAGTTATAATTTTGATCCGACCGTTGGATCGTTGGGATTTTTGGATATGTTATACATATATAAGTTGAGTATATGTCCACAAATTTTGACCCGTTAAAAATTAACGTATGATCTGTTATGAATTTTATGAGGTAATAAAAATCATCCGTTTGTGGATTTCAGATATTTTTTGTCTAAAATTTAGAAAAACTTAAAGTTACAAAGTTGTAGAGAATTCGATTTCGTGTAGAATGGACATAAAAATTATATTTTTCTGATAAAATGGTTATTTATTATGAATTGTTGAAGTTTCAAAAATTAAAATATTTTTATTAAAAATAAGGGTGGGACCCACTTTTATTTTTTTCAAAACATGTGGGCTGAAAATTCTTTCAAAGATGGCTGGCTTGTTTGATCAAAATGGGTGGGCATAGAAGTGAAGGAATAATAATATTATTTTATTAATTTAGTCTCATTTGGCGTTCTAACATTTTCCTATAAATAGGCGCTTAAGTTCGAATTGAAAATCACACCAGAATCAGAGAATTCTTCTTCTATAATCTTGAGCGTATTTCTTTCGAGTTTTAGAAAGCTTTGAGCGTAGAAAATAGTGAAAGTTTTCTTCAAGAATATCCCCACTATACTAGTTAGAATACTCTTCTTTTCAAGGTAAGTGATATTATTTTTGTTCAATATTCGCTTGAAATAAGATTTTCTTCAATACTCTGTACTATGTAAGTAATATTATTTCGTTTCAGATTTCGAATTCTATACTCGTTTTTTAAAATTTTGGCTTCTAAACTCCATGAAATTAGTTGAATATCCTTGATATTTGCGCTTCATCCAGTATCTTTTCATGAAAATATTATTCTGAGCATTCTTGATGAGTTTTAACTTTTTCATGTCGAAGTACTATTCACGGGATATTATTCACTCGAGTACTATTCACCTGGGTACTATTCATGATAAAAATTAATTCGTTTTCGGTCTAAATTATTTTTGGTACAATATTATTCTTGAATTTTAATCCAAAAAATAGTATCACGTTGACAATTTGGACGTTATTGATTTCTGGATAAATTAAATTATAAATCTTTAAAAATTTATTCTTGAACTTGTTTTATTGAATTCTTTTATCATTGTCATCATCCTCATGTTTATATTCTGTTGAAAGTCATCTGTGGCCTGTAGTGTATTGATGGACTTGGTATGATTATGACCAGGAATTATTTGGCATTATCATGACCGTAATATTACAAATGATGTGGTAAAAGTCCTCATTGACCCGTAGTGCATTAGTGGACAGTTGTTGGCATGATCATGACCATTGATGAAAACACGAATATCCTTGGCCCGTAGTGCATGGATAATTTGTGGTCGTGATACTAATGAATATCCTTGGTCGTAGTGCAGGGATGATGTGGATTATTTATTAAGCTGAGTCTTAGCGATAAAAGTGATGAAAAACCTTTTAAATCATAGAAGATAGTAGATTTCATTCTCTACTTGACTCTTCTAATAGATTGCTTGTTCCGCTACAGTGAAACTTGATGTTTGTTATATTTTATCAGTTTAACATTGTTGAAGGCTAACGATAAATTAGTCTACATTATCTTAGTCATAATATTTCTTACTGGGCTAGTTGAGCTCACCCTTTTGCTTTCATTGTTCTCTTCAGGAAATGAGAACGTAGTAGGGACTAGTCAGGGAACGAAGTGACGGTCAAGATGATAGCATTAGTAGTCCTCACTATTTTATGAAATAGTGTGATAATAATTGTATTGAGGACACCATTTGAGTTGAATATTGTCTAGAAGATAATATTCGTTTTAAAACTCTCAGTTTATTCTTTGTCATATTTTACACGACAATTGTATTATTAAGTTGTATTTGATTTTTGTATCATGTATTTGGCGACTCAAGATGGGTGATGTATAAAAGTAGTATGCACACAAGCCAATCATGTTTGATGATAAAGCATATACTTTGTAACAATCTTATTCATTTATTAATAAAAAGTATTAATTTATTAAAGGCTTTTAAATTATTTACATGATGCTATTTTATAATATGTGATAAACCCATAGTTTTAAGCAATGCTTTTAGAATAATGATGATGATCATTCTAATGAGATCTAAATTCTTAGAAAGCTTAAAACTAAAATAGTTCCCAATCGTTGGATTACTAAATTGGGGATTAGTGAATCCGGATAGATTGGTACATACGTTGCTTGCTCATTGGATGAGGATGATTGATCTCATGATCATTTGTGTGGAGACACTAAAGAAAGTATGTAAGTGCTTATTGGAGAATAAGTACACTGAACGTGGCTCGCTAAAGAATACCTAATGGAGTTTTACTTGCCTGTCAATAGAAAATCTTGTAGTGATAGTAGTACAAATGATCCTTAGATTTTAGATCATCATAGTATCTTGTGTATGATGAGTTATATTTTGACTTATTCCTTAAGACCCTTAGGGTATATCAAATGGTATGCTTGGGTATAAGAAGTTGTACATGGAGATAATGTATGATCAATAAAGAATCTACCGCTTCTAGTAAAAGAATAGAAATGTCCTATGTTATTCGATAAATGACAACCCAGTAGTCCTTGGCCAAGGCAGAATGAAATTAGATAGGAGTTTCTAATTTGTATTATTTGGAGTTGTGTATTTAAGAGTCGGAATACATATAATTAAATAAAATAAGACTTGACAGTAATTCTATGTCTTATATTTAATTGGGACATTGTATGGTGGTAGGATTGAATTGTACGGTAACTATTTACTCAAAGGTTCTTTTATGATTAATGTTAAAATCTATATTATCTGAAAAGTCGTTGATCGCTAGGGAGGCTTATCCCTATTGTAGAATAAATATTATTTAAATAAATTAATTATTTAATTTATTTATTTAAATAAGATTATAATTGTTCTAATTGATTTATTCACAACCGGTTTAATATGGAGAACCTAAAGGGTCACACCATAAAAGGAAGAATAATTATTTAAGAAGTTAATGACATAATCGTAATAATATGTTAAGTATTAAATATTATTTAATATTTTAAAAATATTAAATATAAATTAATAAGAGGAGTCTTATTAATATTATTACAATTATTATTATTTTAATTTTTAAAAGAGTTTAGGAATTAATTTAATATAAGTACTCTCATTTATTCATAATAGGATTAAGAAGAAAAATTAGTTAAAGGAGTCTAAGATTAGGGAGCCCATTTAATTAAAAGAGTTTAATTAAATACATAATACCTTATTTCAATTAAATAGGGTTACATGATATCTTTATAAGACGAGTCTTATATCAGATATCTAGATACGCAATTCCAATAGTTAGAGAGTGTGTTCTTTTTCTATAGAGATAGAAAACTAGGGTTTAGCCAAATACCCATCTTCTTGAATCTTTCTTCTTCCTTGGTGGATCACCTCTAGAGGCCAAACACTTGGGTGGCTAACGTTGATCAAAAGAAGGAGCCAAACCGTTGGATTCAAGTTGAACGCGAAAAAGATTGGAGGTGAACTTGTACCTGAGGAAGCTCGAATCTTCAAGGGTATGATTCTTGTTCCTTTTTTCGTTTAATTAATAATTGTGCATAAAGGATGATCCGGGTATATGGTTTGTAAAATTTTAAAAACTCTATTTTATCACGTTTCTGCTTTATTTGTGCAATTTGATTGCGTTCATGAATATTACAAACCTAACAATGGCATCAGAGCCAAACCTTTATGCAAATTATTAATTATTTTAATTTGATATGTATATTGATATGTGTTTAGAGTAATTTAATTGGGCATAATTTGTTGTATAAAATTTATTTAAAAAGAAAGAAAGAAAGGAAAGAGTCGTAATAAATTCCGAAAGTTTGTTGGAAATTCGCGAAGTCTATTGCTATTTTCGAATGTCTGCACATGCTTTTTTTTTAAATTTCGTGCCACATGATCTATATATATATATATATATATATATATATATATGGTTCAGGAATCATGTGAATCACCTTCCAGTAATCATATTGAATAATATATATAGATATGTTTATATATGAGTACTCCTTATATGATTACTTCGGATAATGGCAAGGGATCAACAACGTGCGAACGATAGACCACACCATTCGGATAGTATAAATTTTATAATATATAATAATTTTAATAATTTTATAATTGAAATAAATAGTTTATTTTAATCTTAAAATAAAAAGTTTATTTTAATTTTAAAATAAATTTTTTTTATTTTAATCTTAAAATTAGATTTCATGCTAACTAATTAGAGTTGGAATTTGATTCTATGATAACTAATTGGAGTTGAAATTGGATTCCATATTTCCTTAAATAAAGAAGTTTATTTAGATATGAAATAAGATTTCATATTATTCAAAATAAAAGAGTTTATTTGTTAATAGGAAAGAGAATCCGAATTTCCTTAAATAAAGGAGTTTATTTAGATATGGAATAAGATTTCATATTATTCAAAATAAAGAAGTTTATTTGTGAATAGGAAAGAGAATCTGTGTTCCTTTAATAAAGGAGTTTTTTTTATTTGGAATTGGATTCCATAATTAATTAAAATAAAAGAGTTTATTTTGATTAAAATTTTTGATTAAAATAAAATAGTTTATTTTATTCAAAATAAGATAAATTAAAATAAAAGAGGTTTATTTTAATTTAAATTTGGATTAAAATAAAGGAGTTTATTTTGATTTAAAATTAGATTTTATACTAACTAAATTTGCCCATTAAATGATATCAATATATATATTGAATGTTTATTATTCATGAGATGAATGTTATTTATTGATGCATATGGTGATGTCTATGATAATAAATAGGATTGATTATGGACTATTGACCAATGTGATTGGATTTTATTTTAGCTGGATGCATGAATGTATGAGTTTTATTAAATGGGGTCTGCGTACCTCGTCTTCTCTAATTTTTCCTTAATGTAAATTCTAACTCTCTCCTATGTACTTCTCCTTGACTGCTGATCAAGGTTTCTATTTATTTTAAATAGTTTTGTAATAGGAATAGTTAGAATTAATTTTTGAAGAATTAGAGATCAAGGATCAAGGAGCGCTTGAAGACCCGTTTGTAATAAAGCTCGGGTTTAAATGTAATATTTATATTTAAATATTAATTCTTGTACCCCTAGGGTTTGATATTTTGGTTCACTTGGTGGCTCTAGTGAACCAAACTAGAATAAAAGTCTATAATCAATACAAGTAGAATATAGTATTCTATATGTGCATGCTTATACTATATATATATATATATATATATTATGCAAACATGCTTCGCATATTAATTAATATGACGCGTATTATATATATATATATATATATATATATATATATATATATATGTGTGTGTGTGTGTGTGTGTGTGTGTGTGTGTGTGTGTGTGTGTGTGTGTGTGTGTGTGAGCTAAACAAGATGAGACAAATTAATAACAAACCCCTCAAATATTTTATATTAAGTTGTAACGTTCAAAGATATTTGGAATATCGAACGTCGCCTTCTAGCATGATAGAAACAATAGAGTATTAAATATTTAATATGAGTTTGTTGTGCACACATAAGGCAAGTATTAAATATTTAAGATATTGTTTTTATTATATATGATGTTTATAAGGAATTGAACATTACTGCTTTGTTGTGCACACACAAGGGCTGTAGTTTTCTCTTCACTTATATAGAAATGCTGGGTCTGACTTAACTTAAATTATTTTAGTTCGGATGTGCACACACTTGACCATTATAATTTAAGAGGCAAAATACAAGGAGTTACATAGTTGATATAATTGACAATAGTTGTCTACCTATTTATTTATATATTATTTGTTGTGGACACACAAGGCTATATACATTTAAAATGAGATCCTTATTCTCACTAGCATATCTTTAATTAGATATTGTCGAACTATATATATTGAGGGTAATATAGTTTGAAGAAAATAGTGAGAGATACCAATTTAAAACAAGACCTAATTTATTTTAGAAATTAATAAAAGAATGTATGCTAAAATATTGTTAAGAACAAATTCATTTACAGAATTTTATAATGTCTAAATTACTTTCACTGTGTACCATATTAGATGCTAAGTTAACCGGACTGAATTACTCGGATTGGTTAAGGAATTTGAGAATAGTTCTCACGGCTGAAAAACTATCTTATGTCCTTAATACGCCTATCCTTGCAATGGTTGCAGACAATGCCTCTGAGGAAGAGATTGCTACTTTTAGAAAGTGGCAAGATGATGCACAGTTGGCTCAATGCATTATGCTTGCATCCATGAGTAACAAGCTTCAGCGTCAGTATGAAACTGTGGATGCTCCTATTATATTCCTGCACATCAAGTAGTTGATGGTGAGGAAAGTAGGACTAATAGATATCAGATATCTAAGGAGCTCTTCCGATCTACAATGACAGATGACAATACAGTGCAGATAAAAGTCCTTAACATTATCAATTTGATTGATCAATTAAGACAACGAGTTTTGTCATGGATGGAGAGTTGAGCCAAGATTTGATCTTGCACTCACTCCCGGACTCCTCTTATAATTGTTGTGAATTTTTCATATGAACAAGCTAGATATCAGCCTCGCTGACTTGCTTAACATGTTGAAAAATATTGAGAGTCACTTTCCAACCAAGAAAGACTAAGTTTTACTGGTAGAGGCCAAAGGATCTTTCGAAAAGAAGAACGATTCAAAGAAGGTAAATAGAAAAGGCAAAAACAAAAGATAATAAGAACAAAACTGATACGGATAGCAATGGAGTTTGCTTCCACTGCAATAAGCCTGGACACTGGAAAGGAAACTACAAGAAGCATCTTGTAGAGGCTAATCAGAAGAAGCTTAGTGAAGCTTCGGTTACAAATACAAATTTGTTCATGATTTAAAATAAAATTTTCTTTAAAGTCAAGGTTCTACTTAGGTATTGGATACCGACTTTGGTTACCATAAATATAGATTTATGAAGTGACCAAGTAGAAGTAGAAAGCTAAACAAAGATAAGTAATCCTATGTGTGGGAAATGAAGCAAAGGTTGCCACATTAGCCATAGAAACTTATAGTTTAGAAATACCTACGGGCAAATCTATTAAGTCAATAAGTTGTTATTGTATTCTAATTCTTGTTAGAAAAATTATTTCCATTTTATTGTTGGACAATAAAAATTTTTGGTATTATAATTAAGAACAATTGTTGTTCTATTTATAATAATAATGTTTTTATAGAACTGAAATATTACTTAATGGATTTGGTGTACTTGACTTACATAAAAATATATTTTACAAATTGAACAATCTAGTATAAGAAAAGGAGATGATCATTCAAAGAGTTGAATGTGTGTATTTGCTGAAATACAAGTGTGAATTATTTGAAAGGTTCAAAGAATTCAGAAGTGAAACAAATTGGAAAAGTATTAAGATTCTTTGATTAGATCAAGGAATAAATACTTGTGCAATGAGTTTCTAGATCATCTCAAACGGTTTTCTCATAATGGACGCCTCCTGATACGCAATAATTAATTGATGTATCTAAAAGGAATAATCGTACTTTGTTGGACATGGTGCGGTCCATAATGATTTTACCAACATTCCAGTGTCCTTCTGGGATAATGTTCTAAAAATGGCTGCATATCTATGAAAAGGTAACCTCAAAATTCGGCCCCAAGACTCCATAAAAGTTATGGACAGGAAGGATTCCTAATTTTAAGTAAGTTAAGATAAGGAGTTGTCCAACTAATGTGAAAAGGTTTCAAAAGATAAGCTTGGGACAAGATTTGACAAGTACAGATTTGTGAAACATCCTGAAGTAAGTTTAGGGTATATGTTCTATAATCCTACTTAGCAAAAGGTGTGTGTTGTGAAACACATTGCCTTCTAAGATAAAGGTGTTTATCATTGAAGAGGCTAGTGAGAGGATAATAGATCTTGAAGAGTTCAAGAACCACAAAACACTATAAGTCAAATAAGAGAAACCTGTAGATAGACTTATTATACCATAACCGAATCATAAATTTGGAATAGTACCGAAGATACCTAGGAGGTATGGATTCATCATAGATGATGATAATGAGATACACAATATAGAAGATGATGATCTATTTACATACGATGAGGTAAGAGTTCTAGTGTGAACAAAAGGGTCAGTGGGAGCACCGTGACATTCCTAATATTATATGTTGATATACTATGGATAAGAAATGACATACTAATGCTATAATCAGTAAAGATAAAGTTGTCTAAACATTCCTCCATGAATGATTTGGGAAGAGTATCTTAATTGGGGATATAAATCTATATAAATAGATTTGAGAGGATGCTCGACATAACCCAAGAAACGTATATTCATTTGATGCTAAAGTCGTTTAGCATGACAAACTCCAAGAGATGTCTCATGTTGATGAGCCCTAGAGTGTATCTCTCTTAATAGTCCCATAGACTCCTAAAAGAGAGAGATCGCATGAGTAACAATCATGTATGCAATTAAATATACGAGACCTGATGTTGATCAGTCATATTCAAGAGAAGTTCACTGCGAGTCAGTGAAAAACATCTTAAAGTACTTAACCGGCACAAAGGATGAAATTTATGGTGTATCTAAATTAAAACTAGAGGGCTTAACAGACTCACGTTTTTCAGACAGACCAAGACAACATAAAATCCATTTTAAGGTAAAAGTGTTACCTTGAACGGTGGTGCAGTGAATTGGAAATGTTTCAAATAACAAAGAGTTGTTGGTTTAGTGATAAAGACAAAGTATATAGCTATAAATGAAGCTGCAAGTTGATTGTTTGGATGAAAAGTTTATTACAGAACTAGGAATAGTTCCTAAGTCTCATCTTGGATCTAAACATGTGTTGTGGAACTTTCATTTGATTATAAGAATAATTGAAAGATGGGAAATCACTATAGAGGTAGTGGACTCTCAAGAACAACATTACATATCCATTAACTAAAGCTTATCCAACAGCAGGATAATCGTCACTTAGAGAAGAAGGGTATGAGATACCATGGCGATTGACTTTAGTGCAAGTGGAAGATTGAAAGTAGTATGCACACAAGCCAATCATTTTTTATGATAAAGCATATACTTTGTAACAATCTTATTCATTTATTAATAAAAAAATATTAATTTATTAAAGGCTTTTAAATTATTTACATGATGCTGTTTTATAATATGTGATAAACCCATAGTTTTAAGCAATGCTTTTATAATAATGATGATGATCATTCTAATGAGATCTAAATTCTTAGAAAGCTTAAAACTAAAATAGTTCCCAATCGTTGGATTACTAAATTGGGGATTAGTGAATCTGGATAGATTGGTACATACGTTGTTTGCTCATTGGATGAGAATGATTGATCTCTTGATCATTTGTATGGAGACACTAAAGAAAGTATGTAAGTGCTTATTGGAGAATAAGTACACTGAACGTGGCTCGCTAAAGAATACCTAATGGAGTTTTACTTGCCTGTCAATAGAAAATCTTGTAGTGATAGTAGTACAAATGATCCTTAGATTTTAGATCATCATAGTATCTTGTGTATGATGAGTTATATTTTGACTTATTCCTTAAGACCCTTAGGGTATATCAAATGGTATGCTTGGGTATAAGAAGTTGTACATGGAGATAATGTATGATCAATAAAGAATCTACCGCTTCTAGTAAAAGAATAGAAATGTCCTATGTTATTCGATAAATGACAACCCAGTAGTCCTTGGCCAAGGCAGAATGAAATTAGATAGGAGTTTCTAATTTGTATTATTTGGAGTTGTGTATTTAAGAGTCGGAATACATATAATTAAATAAAATAAGACTTGACAGTAATTCTATGTCTTATATTTAATTGGGACATTGTATGGTGGTAGGATTGAATTGTACGGTAACTATTTACTCAAAGGTTCTTTTATGATTAATGTTAAAATCTATATTATCTGAAAAGTCGTTGATCGCTAGGGAGGCTTATCCCTATTGTAGAATAAATATTATTTAAATAAATTAATTATTTAATTTATTTATTTAAATAAGATTATAATTGTTCTAATTGATTTATTCACAACCGGTTTAATATGGAGAACCTAAAGGGTCACACCATAAAAGGAAGAATAATTATTTAAGAAGTTAATGACATAATCGTAATAATATGTTAAGTATATTTAATTTAATCTATGGTGATAGAATAAATTAAATAGCTTAATATTTATTATTTAATATTTTATAAATATTAAATATAAATTAATAAGAGGAGTCTTATTAATATTATTACAATTATTATTATTTTAATTTCTAAAAGAGTTTAGGAATTAATTTAATATAAGTACTCTCATTTATTCATAATAGGATTAGGAAGAAAAATTAGTTAAAGGAGTTTAATTAATTATCCCTAATAAGATTAGGGAGCCCATTTAATTAAAAGTGTTTAATTAAATAAATAATACCTTATCTTAATTAAATAGGGTTACCTGATATCTTTATAAGATGAGTCTTATATCAGATATCTAGATACGCAATTTCAATAGTTAGAGAGTACGTTCTTTTTCTATAGAGATAGAAAACTAGGGTTTAGCCAAATACCCATCTTCTTGAATCTTTCTTCTTCCTTGGTGGATCACCTCTAGAGGCCAAACACTTGGGTGGCTAACGTTGATCAAAGGAATGAACCAAACCCGGTGGATTCAAGTTGAACGCGAAAAAATTGGAGATGAACTTGTACTTGAGGAAGCAAGAATCTTCAAGGGTATGATTCTTGTTCTTTTTTTTCGTTTAATTAATAATTGTGCATAAAGGATGATCCGGGTATATGGTTTGTAAAATTTTAAAAACTCTATTTTATCACGTTTCCGCTTTATTTGTGCAATTTGATTGCGTTCATGAATATTACAAACCTAACAGTGGCATCAGAGTCAAACCTTTATGCAAATTAGTAATTATTTTAATTTGATATGTATATTGATATGTGTTTAGAACAATTTAATTGGGCATAATTTGTTGTATAAAATTTATTTAAAAAATAAATAAAGGAAAAAGTCATAATAAATTCCAAAAGTTTGTTGGAAATTCGCAAAGTCTATTGCTATTTTCGAATGTTTGCACATGCTTTTTTTTTAAATTTCGTGCCACATGATCTCTCTCTCTCTCTCTCTCTCTCTCTCTCTATATATATATATATATATATATATATATATATATATATATATATATATATGGTTCAGGAATCATGTGAATCACCTTCCAGTAATCATATTGAATAATATATATAGATATGTTTATATGTGATTACTCCTTATATGATTACTTCAGATAATGGCAAGGGATCAACAACGTGCGAATGATAGGCCACACCATTCGGTTAGTATAAATTTTATAATATATAATAATTTTAATAATTTTATAATTAAAATAAATAGTTTATTTTAATCTTAAAATAATTTTTTTTTATTTTAATCTTAAAATTAGATTTCATGCTAACTAATTAGAGTTGGAATTTGATTCCATGATAACTAATCGGAGTTAAAATTGGATTTCATATTTTCTTAAATAAAGAAGTTTATTTAGATATGAAATAAGATTTCATATTATTCAAAATAAAAGAGTTTATTTGTGAATAGGAAAGAGAATCCAAATTTCCTTAAATAAAGGAGTTTATTTAGATATGGAATAAGATTTCATATTATTCAAAATAAAAGAGTTTATTTGTGAATAGGAAAGAGAATTTGTGTTCCTTTAATAAAGTAGTTTTTTTTTTTACTTTGAATTGGATTCCATAATTAATTAAAATAAAGGAGTTTATTTTGATTAAAAATTTTGATTAAAATAAAATAGTTTATTTTATTCAAAATAGGATAAATTAAAATAAAAGAGGTTTATTTTAATCTAAATTTGGATTAAAATAAAGGAGTTTATTTTGATTTAAAATTAGATTTTATACTAACTAAATTTGCCCATTAAATGATATCAATATATATATTGAATGTTTATTATTCATGAGATGAATGTTATTTATTGATGCATATGATGATGTGTATGATAATAAATGGGATTGATTATGGACTATTAACCAATGTGATTGAATTTTATTTTAGTTCTGTCAAGGGGAGGTTTGGTCACCTAATTGATTTATATGATAAGAAAATATTTATTTTATGTGGACATAAATGATGGTTAGGAAAATATTTATTTTATGTGGTTATAAATGAAGGAATTAATGTTGAGGTGTTTTATCAGTATTTTTGTCAAAATGGAGGTATTAAAAATCAAATCAGTGTTCTTAAAGTTTTACTGCGTGAGTTATAATTTTTATCCAACCGTTGGATCGTTTTGATTTTTGGATATGTTTTACATATATAAGTTGAGTATATATCCACAAATTTTGAACCGTTAAAAATTAACATATGATTTGTTATGAATTTTATGAGGTAATGAAAATCATCCGTTTGTGGATATCGGATATTTTTTGTCTGAAATTTGGAAAAACTTAAAGTTACGAAGTTGTAGAGAATTTGATTTCGTGTGGAATGGACATAAAATTTGTATTATTTTGATAAAAGGGCTATTTATTATGAATTGTTGAAGTTTTGAAAATTAAAATATTTTTATTAAAAATATGGGTGGGACCCACTTTTGTTTTTTTCAAAACATGTGGGCTGAAAATTCTTTCAAAGATGGCTGGCATGTTTGATCAAAATGGGTGGGCGTAGAAGTGAAGGAATAAATAATATTATTTTATTAATTTAGTCTCTTTTGGCGTTCTAGCATTTTCCTATAAATAGGCGCTTAAGTTCGAATTGAAAATCACACCAGAATCAGAGAATTCTTCTTCTATAATCTTGAGCGTATTTCTTTCGAGTTTTAGAAAGCTTTGAGCGTAGAAAATAGTGAAAGTTTTCTTCAAAAATATCCTCGCTATACCAGTTGGAATACTCTTCTTTTCAAGGTAAGGGATATTATTTTTGTTCAATATTCGCTTGAAATAATATTTTTTTCAATACTCTGTAGTATGTAAGTAATATTATTTCGTTTCAGATTTCGAATTCTATACTCATTTTTTAAAATTTTGGCTTCTAAACTCCATGAAATTAGTTGAATATCCTTGATATTTGCGCTTAATCCAGTATCTTTTCATGAAAATATTATTCTGAGCATTCTTGATGAGTTTTAACTTTTTCATGTCGGAGTACTATTCACAGGGTTATTATTCCCGAAGTACTATTCACGGGGTACTATTCACTCGAGTACTATTCACCTGTGGTACTATTCATGATAAAAATTAATTCATTTTCGGTCCAAATTATTTTTGGTACAATATTATTCTTAAATTTTACTCCACAAAACAGTATCATGTTGACAATTTGGACGTTATTGATTTCTGGATAAATTAAATTATAAATCTTTAAATATTTATCATTTAACTTGTTTTATTGAATTCTTATATCATTGTCATCATCCTCATGTTTATATTCTGTTGAAAGTCATCTGTGGCCTGTAGTGTATAGATGGATTTGGTATAATTATGACCAGAGATTATTCGGTATAATCATGACCGTAATGTTGCAAATGATGTGGTAAAAGTCCTCATTGACCCGTAGTACATTGGTGGACACTTGTTGGCATGATCATGACCATTGATGAAAACACGAATATCCTTGGCCCGTAGTGCATGGATAATTTGTGGTCGTGATACTAATAAATATCTTGGTCGTAGTGCAGGGATGATGTGGATTATTTATTAAGCTGAGTCTCAGCGATAAAAGTGATGAAAAACCTTTTAAATCATAGAATATAGTAGATTTTATTCTCTACTTGACTCTTCTAATGGATTGCTTGTTTCGCTACAGTGAAACTTGATGTTTATTATATTTTATCAGTTTAACACTGTTGAAGGCTACCGATAAATTATTCTACATTATCTTAGTCATAATATTTCTTACTGGGCTAGTTGAGCTCACCCTTTTGCTTTCGTTGTTCTCTTTAGGAAATGAGAACGTAGCAGGGACTAGTCGTGGAACGGAGTGACGGTCAAGATGATAGCATTAGTAGTCCTCACTATTCTATAAAATAGTATGATAATAATTGTATTGAGGACACCATTTGAGTTGAATACGGTCTAGAAGATAATATTCGTTTTAAAACTCTCAGTTTATGCTTTGTCATATTTTACACGACAATTGTATTATTAAGTTGTATTTGATTTTTGTGCCTTGTATTTGGCGACTCAAGATGGGTGATATATACCTATTTTGGGGGGCGTCACAGTGGCTGTAAGTCATGACGGTTTGCAGATGAATTTCTGTACAAACCTTTTTAAAAATTGAAAATAAAAGTTCATGGTCTACTGAACGCTCATCATTCATAGTCAGTACGTAATTCAAAAATGTAAATTATTTGATATGTTGTTCAGTATTGTTTCAGTTTACTTCACAACTTTTGATTCATTATAGAAGTATAGTTCAAAGAAAATATTTATTTCTTTCAGATAATATTTATTATTTTCTATTACTTGCTGGGAAATTAAATGCTGATTCTTGCTTTAAATTTAAATGTTTTCAGCTAAGCTTGATCGACCCGAAAGTCCAGGCAAGGACAAAGGGAAGGGAAAGCTGAAGGGCTAGGTTATAAATTGTTATTTGTAATAACTGTAGTTATGATAATTTACTATTTATCATGTAATGAATTACTTAAAGGTTATCGTAACTGGGGAAGTAGAAAACTTTGATATAATACTTTTACTTTATTAATACATTAAGTAGTTTGAATGAATGTTATCATGGAGCACCAAGTACGGGTTTCAAGTGCTCAAATTTGGGGGCATCACAATATAGTATCTGTGACAACCTGAGAATTTAGACGATTAATAAAATCTTAAATGATTGAATAAAGGTTGAATAATAAGACCTAGATTGGAAATAGGTATGGATTTAAAATTTTTGTGAAGGACTTATGTGCTATTGTGTATTGTGATTATATGTGTGTTTAGTATGTGGTTAAGGGTCAATTATGAATCAAATAAGTGTAATATGGGCAAACCCTATTGTTATGATAAGAACATCAATGATAACTTAAGAAACCCTAACGATTGGTTAAAAATCCTAATTTTAGTTCCGGGAATCCTAAACTGTAGCCAGCAATTTCTAAACCTTAATTTGAGAATTCAAATGCTAAGTATAAAATTCTAGGGGTTTAGATTTATGGGATATATGTGAAAAGACCAAATTAACCTTTGAATTATAGGGAAAATGACCAAAATACATTTAGTGAGTGTGAAATTAACGAAAAGCCCTTTTACTTAATTTTAAGTAAAAGATATTTTCAAATGTGTGGTGAACCACCACTTGAGCTTGACATGTGTTCTACCAACTTGGATCAGCCACAAATGAACACATAACATCATTCTTGTACAAGGAAAACAAAACGTGGTGAAAAGTGGCCACATAGCCACACATGTGGAGAGAAAAGGAGGTAGCATGTCACCATTTTAAGCCACATGTTTGAAAAGATATTTCCAAAATAAGCTAGGTGTAAAATTTTGCAAGGAGCCACATTACATACTACTCTCCCACATATATCAATGTGGTGATTAAGTGAGAGATAGAGGAAGCAAGAGAGAATATGGAGAGTAAATGTAGATATATAAAATATATCTATACATTAATCTCCAACAAACAAATATCTAGCTTATTTCTTTCATCTCTTATTTTCTAACCAAAAAGAAAACTGAGAGAGAGAGGAGCAATTCGGTAGCCATAGAGGAGAGAAATGAGAGTTTTTGTAAGTTTCAAAGCTCCATAAGCAAATCTATGGTTACAAACATTAAAACTCTAGATGTACATGTTAATAAGTGTTTTATGTTTAGTTCTAACCCTTTTGTGTATCAAAAGTTAGATCTAAAGTAAGGAAATGAAAGCTATGTTTTAAAAGCTAGAAAATCTTAATTTTTCTTTACTACTTTGTAAGCTTATAAATTGAGATCTACAACTTTGTTTTGCGATCCATAAAAAAGGGGTACTAGATATATAAGTTAACTACTAAACCCAAGTGGTAGTTGTTGAGTACACAAGCCTTAGTGGCTGTTTTAGCCAAAACAGTTTTATTTTTAGAAATAGAAACACACTATTTTTGGACAGTCACTGCCAGGGGCAATTTCATAATTTTTTTGTTATTAAAAAATTCTAGAAAACTTTTGGGATGATAATATGTTAAGTTTTCTAACATTTTCCAAGTGTAATCACTTAAAAAGAAGTTGTAGATTTCTTGTATCGACTATTTTTAGCAAAGTACAAAAAAGTCATTTTTTTTCAAAAACCTATTGTTCCATAATTTGTAAGGGATTTTTCGGGAACTTAATTAATGTAATAAATTTATGTCTTTTGGGACATGAAAATATATGATATAAAGTAGCTCTTGTCCAAAAAGGAGCCCATTCTGAGTTAAAATGACCAAGTTATGGCCATTTCAATTTTTAGGATCTTTTGACAAAAATGGAGGCTCACGTTAACATGTATAAGATTATGTCAAGAGATGGGAATTTTTAGAGTTGAGCATGATAGGGCTAATTTCTTAAGCTACAAACTAAAAATAATTTTTGAAAAATACTAAAGGGAGTTGAAAAATTATAGAAAGATTCTTTTTGTGTATGAAATATATGTATATATGTTTGGCCAAAAGATATAAAAATAATAAGTTGATTTGTTATTTTCGTGAAAAGAATTATCTAATCCAGCTTGCTGGATTGAAAATCTGTTAAATCCAGTTTGCTGGATTGGAAAAAAGTATACTGAATTGAAGATCTGTTGAATCCCGCTTGCTGGATTGCAATTTGGTTGCTGGAATTGGAATCCAGTTTGCTGGATTGCAATTTGGTTTGCTGGATTGACCATTTGGTTGCTGGATTTGGAATCCAGTTTGCTAGATTGCAATCTGGTTTGCTGGATTGCAATCTGGGTTGCTGGATTGGTATGTTTGGATAATCCAAGTTGCTGAATTAGTATTTGACAATGATGTTTTAAGGGGTAATCTAATATTTGATTATGTGATAGGTGCTTAAGTTGTATAATGACTGTAATTAAAAGTAGTATATGTGATGATATTATTCTAATTAGAAGATCGATATTATCAATATTAGGTCTTTCAGATGAAGCTAAAATAGGTTGCGTAGCAGTAATCGACGGTGTATACTTTTATTGTCAAGTTTCTCGAATTATACTTTTAATTAAGCAAGTTCTCTAACTCAAACCTGAGTTGTGATTTTTCAAGCATGCTAGTGGTTAATCATTGTTGATTACACCACATCTTTGATTATTGATTCGCACGTTGTGCATGTTGCATATGTTCATCATGTATGAAAGGCTGATCACCTTCATTACCATAATGTTAGTTAAATTTGTTCATGCTCATTGTTGGCCATTCATCATTATTGACTCGGTCATTCAGTTATGAAAATTGATTCATGTTCTTTTGCAATTATTATATTGTTGAAAGCTTGTCAGCTATTTATTCTTTCCAATCATGATATATCTTTCTTTGAACTTAAACTGTTGGGTAAATTTGTTGCTCACCCTTGCTATATCATGATAAATATTTCAGATTAAGACAAAAACTTTGGATACAGGCAAAGGCAAAGACAGTTTCCAGGAATGGATTAATGTACAGTTAAAATTGTAATAGTATTGAAGGAAAATAACATGGTAAGTCCTGTAGTATATGAATGTGTGTATTAAGTTAAAGTTACTGACCTTAGGGATTATATTGTAAATGTTTAATATATAAACAATTTATGTTTATATTTTTCACGATAGTTACATAATTGGTGTATCAGGTTCGTGGTGATTAGTACCCAGATTTGGGGACGTCACAGTTGGTATCAAAGTTGTAGGTTATAAACCTTAGGTAGGGTTACCTTAGGCTATAACTACAGGGATAAGGATAAGGACTAACTCAAATAGAGTTCAAGTGCTAAGGAATGAATATGGGCAAGGTATTAGTAAGTCAATAAGATTCAAAGACGAATCATGACAAGTAATAAATATCCAGAGTTACCTAACTCTGACAATAAAGATGAACAGTAGTAATGAATAGATAGAGTCTAAAAGATAAAAAGTATACAGGAAAAGGAGATCTTAAAACAAAATGATCATAACATAGGAAATAATCGTAATATAATACGATTATAATATGAGATCACCACGTGATCTGATATGGTCATAGCAGGGAGAAGGAACAATCAAATGATTGAAAAATTTTACAGCAAAATTGTTGTGTGTCAGTTGTAACACTCGAAATTTTGCATTCTGTTACTAACCTTGCAGGAGGGCAAAATTGTCTTTCAGAGATAATCCTAGTGGACAATTCAACTCAGTCCCAGAGATAACCCAGGGATACTCAATTTTTCATCTCGGAGACAACCCCGAGATATTCAGTACAATCCCAGAGACAACCCCGGGATCTTCATTCCAACCTCGGAGATAACCCCGAGGACTACATTCATAGTTCTAGAGACAACCTTGGAATCTTCAGTGTCATCTCAAAGACAACCCCGAGATGTTAAGTCCCAATCCCGGAGAGAACCCCGGGATCTTCAATCCAACCTCGGAGACAACCCCGAGGAATGTAGTTGCAGTTTCGGAGATAACCCCGGAAATGCTCCTTTCCGCTTCCAGCAGTCAGCTTCAACACTCGGCGATAGCCCCGAGTCACTCATTCCACAAGCCCAGACATAACCCCGGGAGGCCAGGCACACTTCAGAGACAACCCTAAGGATGGTCAACACCTATACCAGTCCAATCTTAGAGATAACCCTGAGCAACGGCTGCTAAATCAGCTCAAACATGAGATAACCTCGGTGAAAGGCAGAATCGTCATTTTGCCATTTCGATCTCACATTGCATCGTCTCCACAACATTCAAACATACATTCTACATGAAAATGTTCTACAAGAACCAAAGAGCTCCAATCCCGAGTGACTACTACACAAGACAACACAACGGATAGAATTTGAAGCCTAAAGACCAAGAGCATGGTCCCATCTTCCTGACTTCGTACAACCTCTAATCCTATGTCATCAACAACAACATGCTGAAAAAGGTCTTATACACCTCGATCGAATACCCGAATTGAGGTTCTGAAACTTTGAGCAGACATCATATTGCACGCATGCACGTACTTTGAGACGGCGGGACCCGCAGAGCCCGGGGCACCCCAGGCAGCCGTAGGTGCATCTGCGGCTGTCGCAGGTACACCTGCGGCTCCCCCCTCTATAAATAGAGGGCTTGGGGCAGCCATTTTGCAAAAAGAAAAGGCGAGGATGCCCTGTCCAATTTGCTCTGTACACACTATAAACTGAGTGCTTTCTCATTTTAAACACTTATGAGCTTCTATATTGCTATATTTTTACCGGCAGTAGCCGAGTGTTCATCCATTTAAAACTATTAAAGTGTTCTTTGGCAATCCACTGTAAGCCTTCTTACACTTTCTAAAGCCTTTCTCCACTACTGTGCACACATAGTTCTTCATGTTGATGGTCATGCTGCGTGTGTATTCCCGAACTTCGGTCCGTCGCTTTTATTTCTTTATATATATATATATATATATATATTATAACTCTTTATAACTTTCATACAAATTGCTACATCATGTGAGCCTAGGAATCATGTGATCACATATTCAGTCTACTGAATCTAGATTCGGTTCTCGTGATGGACATTTTTAGCTGTACACAGCTTGTAAATTATTCACGGTGTTTGAATTTCCTAAGATGGCTCTCATGCCTACAAGGAGTTCGACACTGCTGTGTGTATTATTTTCTCGAAGATGCTTCACATATCGAAAATAAGAGTATCAAGCCGGACATTTAATAAAAATGGAACTATCAAATGCCTCAATTACTATTAAGCACAAGGGTTTGAAAAACTTGTTTTTACAAAACACCACTGCTATATCATGTTAAAACTTAATTTTTATATAGAAATTCAAACCCTTTGTATATAGGTGCGAGCAAGGCATAACACTACTTCTAAATAATTGCACATTTATCCACACACACACACATATTCATATACAAGTTTAATTGAAAAGTGGCGGTCACTGTGGTAACACGGATGTCGGAGGGTGCCTAACACCTTCCTTCTGCATAACCAAGTCCTCGGACCCTAACGAATCTCGGTTTCACAGACCCATTAAGTAGTGGCACATCACTGGGTCAATGTGCAAATATTTTCTCAGTTATGTTGGTACAACCATTTAAACAACCAACTGGCAATTCTTATAGTCCAATCGTCGACATATACATGTCGGACCTTTTCACAACTTATTTTTTCAAACAAATCTCACCTAACATGAGAACACCAAAAGACAAGAACAGAAGAGGGACAAATAAAAATTTCAACGTCGACAGGTGGCGACTCTGCTGGGGACAACCAGTAAGAGGACTTAAGCCGCTATTACAAAGATTTTCAAAACTGTTATGTGCTTGTGTGTGGATATTGCATTTACATTTGGTGGATATGAACGAATGCATTTACTTACTGTACTTAATGTTTTACACTATGTCTGCTTGTGATATTAGTGGTTCGCACATGTCATCATTTTTATAAACGGTGAGACACGTTGTTTGTGAATGTATGTTGTGTGTTTCCTCCATTAGGAGGCTATCCTATCGATGTTTGATTACTAGACTCGTAGGGAGACTAATTCCAATGAGGCTCAAGAAAGGCACCACCCAAATTCGCTCCAGTTGAAAGACCAGATTAACTTCCTGTCGAGTAAATTACGAATATTTGGGAACCTTCATGCCAAAAAGCCGTGAGAGTAGCCTAAGATAGGTCAGCCTCTGATGAACCAAATGCAGAGGAAAGTCTCTTCATGATTTCCCATTTCAAATTACTCGTAAAGTCAATTACTTGTAATTTCATTCCATATTAATCTCCATGTAATGGGAAATATGAAGAAATATGTGTACACGCATATTTGCAAATATTAACATGTTATACTGTATTACATATAGCTAACATCCGTTTTGTAGGATAATATTCCTTAAACGGATACATTATATAGCATGTAAACATTTATACATTCCCTAAAACTAAACTACGTCAGTTTTTTATAGGGAAACAAATTGGACCTATTACCCGTTCAAAATCTAAAAAGGCCACGAGCCTACAAACAATTATGTCTTCATTTGATCAGACTAATCCTAATCATGTCTCTCATGAAGAATTTGACAGATTAAGTAAACAAAGTATAGATCTGGTTGTTCTGCTTAAAGAACTACACCAGTATACTCAGGGTACAAGGATACTCGTACATACTGAATCCTCTGCACATGGAGGAACCAAAGGTATGGACAAAGAAGCTCCCGTATCTGATTCTCGGTTGGATAAAACCAACAAAATTCATGATACCACCCATCTCAATGAAGATCTAGACGTTGGTGATATCAGAAAGAAAGTCCATCAAATGGAAGAGACGATCCGTTCTATCAAAGGGATTGGAGCACGTGGGAGTGTTTCATATGATGACCATTGTATATTCCCTAGTGTGCATTATCTAGAGAAGTTCAAGACTCTTGACTTGGAAAAGTACGACGGGTTAGGAGACCCTTACACATATTTGAAGGTATTTATTGGAGAACTCAAATCTTATGCCGAGGATGAGAAGCTCAGGATGCAGCTGATCCAGAAAAGTCTAACTGGAGAAGCTCGTTCGTGGTATACCAGATTAGACAACTCCAAGATCCATAGCTGGGAAAAGCTAGCTCATGCCTTCCACACTCAGTATAGCTTCCAGTCTCAGATGGCCCCTGACTGGTACCAAATCACTAAAGCCAGGAAACAAACCGATGAATCTTTTAGAGAGAATGCTAACAGGTGGAGACGCCTTGCTGCTCAAGTTATTCCCTCTATGAATGAGTCAGAGAGGGTGATGACCTTCATAGACATACGAGAAGCTCCTTTGTATGAGAGAGCCATAGTTGGTATTAGCAAACCATTCTCTGAAATGATTAAACATGGGGAGATGGCTGAGATGGGATTGATGTCAGGAAAGATTCAAGACCTAGCTGCCCTTAAAGCTATTGATGAGCATATCCAGTCCAGAAATTATGGAAACAACCCCCGGAGGGTCCATAAAAAGAAAGAGGATGATGTTTCCTTGATACTACAAGGTCAGAAAGGCAGTTAAAATATGCCTATCTAGAGGAAAAATTACTCCCCCTTTCAAGCATAGCCTTCAAACCCTTCGTTGCCAAAGGGTGGAGAAGTCAGACGCACTCGAGTGTTCACACCTTTAGAGGAATCACTCGAGAACATTCTCAATCTTCTGACCACTCAGAAGAAAATTGTGATGCCCCCAAAATAGGTATACATCACCCATTTTAAGTCGCCAAATACATGGTACAAAATTTAAATACAACTTAATAATACGACTGTCGTGTAAAATACGACAAAACATAAACTGAGAGTTTTCATACGAATATTGTCTTCTAGACAGTATTCAACTCAAATGGAGTCCTCAATACATTTATTATCACACTATTTCATAGAATAGTGAGGACTACTAATGCTATCATCTGGACCGTCACTCCATTCCCCGACTAGTCCCGGCTACGTTCTCATTTCATAAAGAGAACAATGAAAGCAAAAGGGTGAGCTCAACTAGCTCAGTAAGAAATATTACGACTAAGATAATGCATAATAATTTATCGTTAGCCTTCAACCATGTTAAACTGATAAAATATAACAAACATCAAGTTTAACTGCAGCGGAACAAGCAATCCATTAGAAGAGTCAAGTAGAGAATAAAATCTACTATCTTCTATAATTTAAAAGGTTTTTCATCACTTTTATCGCTGAGACTCAGCTTAATAAATAATCCACATCATCCCTACACTACGGCCAAAGATATCAATTAGTATCACAACCACAAATTATCCATGCACTACGGGCCAAGGATATTCGTGTATTCATCAATAGTCATGATCATGCCAACAACTGTCCATCAATACACTACGGGCCAATGAGGACTTTTACCACATCATTTGTAACATTATAGTCATGATTATACCGAATAAACCCTGATCACAATCATACCAAGTCCATCTATGCACTACAGGCCACAGATGACTTTAAACATAATATAAACATGAGGATGATGACAATGATATAAGAATTCAATAAAATAAGTTCAAGAATAAATTTTTAAAGATTTATAATTTAATTTATCCAGAAATCAATAACGTCTAAATTGTCAACATGATACTGCTTTGTGGAGTAAAATTCAAGAATAATATTGTACCAAAAATAATTTGGACCGAAAATGAATCAATTTTTGTCATGAATAGTATCCCGGGTGAATAGTATTCGAATGAATAGTACCCCGTGAATAGAACTTCGGGAATAGTAACCCCGCGAATAGTACTCCGGCATAAAAAGTTAAAACTTATCAAGAATGCTCAGAATAATATTTCCATGAAAAAAGATACTGGATGAAGCATAAATATCAAGGATATTCTACTAATTTCATGGAGTATATAAGCCAAAATTTTAACAAACGAGTATAGAATTCGAAATTTGAAACGAAATAATATTACTTACATACTACAGAGTATGGAAGAAAATATTATTTCATATGAATACTGTAACGCCCCCAAAATAGATCCATTCCACCCAGCCCATTCTGAGTTGCCAAATACATAGTACAGAAAATAACTTCAACTTTATTATTACAATTTTCGTGCAAAATACAACAATACATATGTTGTTGATTTTGATACAAATATATACCAACTGTGACTCTCATCCCAACCTTTGATAGCACATCACAATAGCACCTTACATAAAAGTATAGTCAATAACTGTTTTACAAATTAAAATCTTCGAAAAATACTCAAGAAAACCTTCGTACATGGGAGGCCATGCGTCTAGGTTATGATAGATATCATATGCCCACAAAATTATCCTTGGTTGACCCAATAGACCCCAAAGAAAAACGAGAAGATTACTATCATATTTTCTCCAATGGTGAGTCTTCTCTTGACATATAATTATCTCCACTGTCTCTAATTGAGAATTATATTTCATCCAAACTCCAAGATTATATAGGTAGTGCTCGTAGATATACTCAGCAAGTAGATGAGCACAGCCTTGTCTTATGATAACACTAAGTCGCATGTCGTTAGACATCTTGTATGATAGTGGCAAAACACCCTTCTAACGTTGGGTTTGCCTCACCCTATTTGATTCACCAAATATAACTACTAAATGATGTATAAAATACAACACACTTTTTTATACTGCTTAGGAAGAACATCCACAGCTAGAGACCACTGTTCTATTTTTCTGTTACCCCCGCTCAACCCAGCTACACTCTTATTACCTGAAAGGAATTGTGAAGCAAAAGGGTTAGCACAAATAGCCCAGTAAAGAATATCATGACTAAAGATAATTAAATTATCAATAACCTTCATCAGTAATAAATCAGAGATTTAGAACATATGGTAGAAGATAAAAGTTTCCAACCATAATAGCAGCGGAATCAACAATCCATTAGAAGAGTCAAGTAGAACATAATGTCTATTATCTCCTCTAGATTAAAAGTTCATCGTTAATATTTGATTCCTGTAATAATTATCAACAATTCTTGGTGATACCCAAGACAAAGAGAACTCTCATCACCTGTCTTCACCTGAACCACCACAGATTATAATTAAATAACAATTCATATTTATAATCAAGTAAATCAATAGTCCAACTTTGCACTACATGCCAAAGATATACAACTGTAAAACCAATAACCAACAGTCCATCTTTGCACTACATGCCAAAGATATACAACTATAAAACCAATAATCAACAGTCCATCTTCGCACTACAGGTCAAAGATATACAACTGTAAAATCGATAATGCCGAGACTCAGCTTAATAATATCACGACCACGAATTATCCATGCACTACGGGCCAAGGATATTCATGTTTTCAATTACAGTCATGATTATACCGAATAATCCATGGTCATAATCATACAAAGTCCATCTATGCACTACGGGCCAAAGATGACTTTTACCACATCGTTTGTAACATTACTGTCATGATTATACCGAATAATTCCTGATCATAATCATACCAAGTCCATCTATACACTACTAGCCATAGATGACTTTCAACACAATATAAGCATGAGAATGATGACAATGATATAAAGAATCAATCACATGAGATAAAGGATAAATTTTTAAAGACTTTAACAATTTAATTTATCCATAATTCAATAATAACCAAATTGTCAATATGATACTGCTTTGTGGAGTAAAATTTAAGAATAATATTATATCAAAAATAATTTGAACAGAAAATAATATTTCAACGAATATTCAACGAAGATAATAACATTATTCATTATATAATAACATTAAATTCATTTACTAATATTATTAATCATTAAATAATATTTTAAATCAATGATTTCATACACCTTCATCCAAATGTTATAAATCATTTAATAATCTCATAATCTAATTTTATTACAATAATATTTTAATCATTTCCTAAACTTATAAATAATTTATTTTAATTGTTTACACTTTACTAATTAATACATTTAATCATCCTAAAATGCCAAACCCATAAGATTTCAGCACCAATAACGAAAAAACTCTCATCAAAAATCTGCATATACCTTAAATAGTTCTCAAATCATAAAAACCTATTTTTCAATTTTCTTACTTCACATAACATAGTTAATTCATTTATTCATAACTAGTCTATTTTCATGAAAAATATCAAATCAGTCCCACAAAATTTTCTTTTCTGAGATTTAGCAGAATATAGTCTCATATTGAACATATATTTTTCTCGAAATTTTTAAAATTCATTTACTATTTTTCACATGGCCAAAACTGCCGAATATTTAGACATTTATCATAAACTATACTTTTGTCTAAAAATTCCAAAATTTATAGAGTATACTGTTGTTATATACATGTACTCCCAATAAAAATTTTACCAATTTTGGACTTAACCACAAGGAGTTATAAGGGTTTACTTTTAAAATAGTTTTTTTCCATAAAATTCATAACTCCTAATCTATACATCCAAAAATTGTCATTTTTAGACACAATCTAGAAAACTCATCAAATTATCATTTCAAATTTTTTCAAAATTTTTGAGGGTCGAAAAAATTACGAAACTGAAAAACATAATAATCCTTACAATCCCTTACCTCAAAAGAGCAGTATTTCTGACTGGAATATCGGATGTAAAGTCAAAGAAAACTTGCACCGAATAGCAACTCTCAAAGTATCTAAATACTCACAAAAATACGCTTGATAATATAGAGAGAGAAAACTTATGTTTCTGGTGTGATTTTTAATTCTAACCTAAGCACCTATTTATAGAAAAATGCTAGAACGCCAAAGGAAACTAAATTAATAAAATAATAATATATTTTATTTTTTTCTCCTACGCATCCTTCCATGACTGGCCCCCACAATTGAACCAAAAATTCCAGCATATGTTTTGAAAAAAACAAAAGTGGGTTCCACCCATAATTTTAATAAAAACATTTTATTTTATGAAACTTCAACAATTCCTATAAAATAGCCCTTTTACCCAAAAAAATTGAATTTTATGTCCATTTCACACGAAATCGAATTCTCTACAACTTTGTAGCTTTAAGTTTTTCCAAATTCCAAACAGAAAATGACCGAAATCCACAAACGGATGATTTTTAATACCTCTTAAAATTCATAACAAATCATACGTTAATTTTTAACGGTTCAAAATTTGTGGACATATACTCAAGTTATATATGTATAACATATCCAGAAATTACAATGATCCAACGGTCGGATCAAAATTATAACTCACGCAATAGAGCTTAAGAACACTGATTTGATTTTCGGACTATAAGTCCCTCGTACCAGTTTTACTCAAACAGTCACCACAAAAAATCCACAAAGAATATTTGGGTGATTCAAATTGTTACGTTTAGCTTACTTCCAGTGCTTTCTTTTGATATATGGCTCATCTCCTAAATCATTATACACAAAAAGTTATGTATTTTACAAAATCAAGTAATAAACTTATTTGTGAAAATTTCTAAATTTCGTTCATCATTTCGACAAAATACCGATAAAACACCTCAGCATTAATTCCTCCATTTATATCCATATAAAAATATATATTTTTTTATCATATAAATCAATACTTAATTATTCACAAATAATATTAAAGAATCACAATTATGACAACCAGGTCGTTCTCATGAAAGAGGGGGCTTTCCGATAAGGATTTCTCCTTACTGGCGCCCAATTAGGTGACCAAACCTCTCCTTAGATAGAACTTCCTTAGACATTGCCAATAATGCTATCTAACAATATTATTTAAATAATATGAATTATTGATCTGATAATGGGAAATACTGTGCAGTGATAATTATTGAATAACAATAATATAAAATATCAACGTAGCAATTATTGAATTAATAAAATAAAATATTGAACAGTAATTACTGTAACAATTATTGAGTAGTGTCTTTTTACGTAAGAATCAATAATTCAAAAAAAATATTGTGCAATACCGTGTGCTACTGTGCAACAACGAGTATTACTGTATTTTAACCACGAGGTATTTCAATAGTGCTAACAGTAACGATTACGTCTTTATTTATAAAAATTCAAATTTGTCGTTTTCTTCATCCGACAGTTATTCTGTTATGGGGCCCACAAATGGCTGCGCCGTCGTACGAATATTCCCCGACAGAAAGAATATTCTACGACCAAACGAATATTTCCCGACAATATGAATATTTTATAACCACTTGCTTATTTTGCAAAATTTATAAATATTACCTATAACTATAACATTATATCAAATTTACTCCTTAATATTCAAAAATGATATTTATAGAAAATTCATCTTTATTTATAAAAGTTGGGGTGTTACAACCTTCCCTTCTTATGAAATTTCGCCCTCGAAATTAGGGTATGTACCTGGTATGACGAAGAGGTAAGGATACCTTGATTTCATTTCAGATTCTAACTCTCAGGTCATTTCCTCAACATCGTGGTTTCTCCACAAAACTTTGACTTGAGGTATAACCTTGGAGCGTAAAATATGCTCCTTCTTATCTAAGATTTTAACAGGAACCTCTTCAAACGTTAAATCTTCCGCTATTACATCTGGTTCTAACTCAATAATGTGGTTCGGGTCTTCCACATATTTACGCAACATGGATATGTGAAAAACGTTATGAACACGAGACATACTTGGCAGTAAGGCGAGTCTATAGGCCATAGTTCCTACTCGTTCGAGGATTAAAAATGGGCTAATGAATCGAGGATTGAGCTTTCCTCTCTTTCCAAATCTCGTAATTAACTCCTTTCCATGGACCAACACGTAACAACACATGTTCTCCAATATCTAATTCCACGTCCTTTCGATGAAGATCAGCATAACTTTTTTGTCGATCTTGTGAGATTTTTATATGTTGTCGGATCGTTTGAATCTTTTCCATAGTCATACGTACCAACTCTGATCTCAACAACGTTGGTTCACCCACCTCATCCCAACATACTGGAGAACGACACTTTCTTCCATACAACGCCTCAAATGTTGCCATGTCAATACCTACTTAATAACTGTTGTTGTAGGAAAACCCCACCAATGGTAAGAACTTGTCCCAACTTCCCTTGAAGTCAAGGACACATAGTCTTAATAGATCTTCAAGAGTTTGAATAATCCTCTCTGACTGCCCGTCCGTTTGAGGATGATAAGCCGAACTAAATCATAAATTCTTGCCCATAGCTTTTTTGCAAACTAACCCAAAATCTTGAAGTGAATCTTGGGTCTCGATCAGAAACTATGGATACTGGCATACCATGCAATCTTACAATCTCGTTTATGTACATACGAGCAAGACGTTCAAGTGTATAAGTTTCTCGTATAGGTAAGAAATGAGCCGACTTGGTCAATCTATCAATAATGACCCAAATCGCATCTATGCCTTGAGAAACCTTGGGAAGACCGATAACGAAATCCATGGTAATGTGCTCCCACTTCCATTCTGAAATTTTAAGTGGTTGAAATAGACCTTTTGGTACTTGATGCTCCACCTTGACTCGTTGACAAGTTAGACACCTTGAGATAAACTCTGCGACCTCTCTCTTCATATTGCTCCACCAAAATGTATGTCGAAGATCATGATACATTTTGGTACTCCTAGCATGGATTGCAAACGGTGTGTTGTGTGCCTCCATAATGATTTTATACTATAAATCAGGGTCGAGTCTGGAGTTGACTCGAAGTATTCCATCTTCATCGATTCTTACTTCTGGGATAGCACCTTCTTGCACTTTCTTCTTCATACGCATCAACTCCAGGTCTATAGCTTGAGCAGCTTTAACTTTATTGATTAAAGTCGGTTCTACTCGTAAATTCGCCATCATCACATGGGTCTCTGGAGTCTTTAACTTTATCTCCATCCTTTGCAAGTCATACAAAAATGGGCCTTTGCGTTGACAATATCGCACTTGTACCCGCATATGATCTTCTACTTAATGCATCAGCTACTATGTTCGCTTTTCCAGGATGGTATTGAATAGTATGATCATAATCTTTCAACAGTTTGAGCCAACGACATTTCCGCATGTTGAGTTCCTTTTGAGTGAAGAAATATTTAAGTCTTTTATGATCTGTAAAGATATCCACTTTCTCCCCATACAAGTAATGCCTCCAAATTTTAAGTGTGAAGACAACAACTGCCAACTCTAGATCATGAGTAGGATAATTCCTCTAATATTCTTTGAGTTACTGAGAGGCATAGGCTTTGACTTTTCCATGTTGCATGAGAACACATCCTAACCCTTTGCCCGAAGCATCACTGTAGATGACAAATCCCTCCGAGCCAGATGGTATTGTCAGAACAGGTGCTGAAATGAGTCTCCTCTTGAGTTTTTGAAAACTCTTCTCACATTCCATGCTCCAACCGAATTTTGTATCTTTCCAAGTCATCTGAGTTAATGGAGTAGCAATACGAGAAAACCCTTCTACGAATCTCCGATAATAACCAGCTAAGCCGAGAAAGCTACGTACTTCGGTCACTAATTTAGGTTGCTCCCAGCTTTGAATAGCTTCAATCTTTGTCGGTCAACAGATATTCCATGACTTGATACTACGTGCCCAAAGAATGCTACTTCCTCAAGACAGAACTCGCATTTCTTCAACTTGGCAAAAAGCTTGTTTTCACGAAGCTTTTGGAGTATCAGCCTCAAATGTTGCTCATGATCTTCACGTCTTTTGGAATATATGAGAATGTCATCAATAAAGATAACCACAAAATGATCCAAATATTCCTTGAATACTCGGTTCATCATATCCATGAAGGCAGCAGGAGCATTAGTCAATCCAAAAGATATGACTAGGAATTCATAATGCCCGTACAGAGTTCTAAAAGCCGTCTTTGGAATGTCATCGGTTCTAACCTTTAACTGATAATATCCAGAACGAAGATCGTTCTTTGAAAAGAATTTAGCGCCTTGCAACTGGTCAAACAGGTCATCAATGTGAAGCAACCGGTATCTATTTTTGACAGTGACATGGTTCAACTCCCGATAATCAATAAAAAGTCGCATACTCCCATCTTTCTTTTTCACGCATAGAACAGGAACACCGCAAGGAGATGTACTAGGACGAATGAAACCGATGTCTAACAACTCCTGCAGTTGGGTCTTTAACTCTTGAAGTTCAATAGTAGCCATTCGATATGGGGCTTTAGAAATGGGTTTTGTACCAGGTTTAAGGTCGATACAAAATTCAATTTCTCGCTCTGGGGGTAGGCCAGGAAGTTCTTCAAGGAATACATCAGGAAATTTATTAACAATAGAAATATCATTCAAAACTAACGTATTTTTGTTTAAATCTGTGACATGAGCTACAAAAGCTTGCCATCCATTTTTCAATAAACGAATAGATTTATGGCTTGAGATGACAGTGATTGATTTTAATGGTTTGGTTGCTTGAATTCGCATGATAGGTTGGTTAGAAATATGAAAGCTAACAACCTTACGAAAATAATCAATTTTTACATGATGAGTAGTTAACTAATCAATTCCTAGAATTACGTCAAATGCAAGTATTTTCAATGATATAAGATCGACAGGTAATGTGAGGGTACCGATTTGAACCAAACAAGACTTATTAACAGTGGATGTAATAAAGGTTTCTCCCAACGGAGTTTCAACAGATAAGTCAAAGTCTAATTTCTCTGGAGTCAAATTTAAACGTTGAGCGCAAGTAGGAGAAATAAAAGAATGTGTAGAACCGGTATCAAATAAGGTATAGACTTCGCTAGAGTTTATGATAAGTTGCCCATGATGACCTCGTTCGGGTTCCTTGCTTTCTGGGAGGTCACGGCAAACACTCTCCCTTGAACTATCGATTTTGACTTTTCTAGGACGGCCTTTGGTGCCTCCATCCCAGCTGGACTTGTCTTCGGTGCATGAAAAAATCGGTCTAGGTGACCTTCTCTTCCACAATTATAACACGCTTTGGACTGCATCGAACAGTTTGGACTGATGTGTCCCTCCCCTCCGTATTTGAAGCATATGATAGGTGGTCGTTCTCCTTCCTTAACAACGGGTGATGGTGCTGACATCTTTCCATCATTGTTGAATCTCCTCTTCTTGAAATGTCCACTCTTATTGTCTTGGCCATGATTACCACCGAAGTGGTTACCATTTCTGGCATGTTGATTCCCTCCACGTTTGTTGTCACCGCTTCGATGACTGCTACCACTGGTATTATCATTTTGCCGGCTGCTCTCTCTTGGTTGGGTTGACTCGTTATCACGCTCCAATAACTGAGCCTATTTACAACATCTGAATACAAACACAGTTTGTGAGAAATTAAGTATTGGCGTATCTCAGGTTTCAAACCTCTTAGAAACATCCGTTTCATTCTCTCCTCGTTATCAACTAAGTGGGACGCAAACCGGGACAACTCAGCAAACTTGGCTTCGTACTGCGACACGGTCATGTTGTTTTGCTCAAGTTTAATGAACTTTGCCTCTTTCATGTGATGAATACTTTCGGGAAAGTACTTGTCGTTGAACAGTTCTTGGAACTTCTCCCAAGACATCTTCAGTATGGTAGGTTGAGTACGCTTTACAGATTCCCACCAATAATCTGCCTCTGCTCGCAACATGAAGGTGGCAAAGGGAACCTTCTGCTCCTCGGAGCACCCCAAGACATCAAATATATTGTTGATCTGCTTTATCCATGTCTCTGCCTTAAGTGATTTTGGCTCTCCAAAAAACTCCGGTGGTCCCAGCTCCTTGAACTGCTTAGTAGTGACCGTCCGAGAGTTGCCAGTGTTTCCATCTGCATTTCGGACAGGAGTCTCTCTTGCCTGATGTTGCATGAATTACAGAAAGCCTCTAAACATTCCATCGTTCATTATTTGGTCAGTGTTGTTCTTTGCATGAGGATTGTCGCCTTCCTGATGCACATTATCCTGATTATTGATTTGTGGAGACTCAACGGTCTCCTGTGCTCCATTGCTATTCTCAACATTCTCGGATGTCATTTTCAAATAATACCACAAAACAAGGGTTAATTGACATGTCACATATTATCCCTATACTCTGACCGACCAATTAAATACCAAATAAACTTAGGTAGGTCATACTAGCGAAGGAATTCCACGTCTCTCCCCTCCTAGTTCTTGTCTCACATCTCAGCCTGAGATCATATCCCTAAGCTCTAATACCAACTGTGACGCCCCCAAAATAGGAATACATCACCCATCTTGAGTAGCCAAATACATGGTACAAAATTCAAATACAACATAATAATACAACTGTCGTGTCAAATACGACAAAACATAAACTGAGAGTTTTCATTCGAATATTGTCTTCTAGATAGTATTCAACTCAAATGAAGTCCTCAATACATTTATTATCACACTATTTCATAGAATAGTGAGGACTACTAATGCTATTATATGGACCGTCACTCAATTTCCCAACTAGTTCCGACTACGTTCTCATTTTCTGAAGAGAACAATGAAAGCAAAAGGGTGAGCTCAACTAGCCCAGTAAAAATATTATGACTAAGATAATGCATAATAATTTATCGTTAGTCTTCAACCGTGTTAAACTGATAAAATATAACAAACATCAAGTTTAACTGTAACGGAATAAGCAATCCATTAGAAGAGTCAAGTAGAGAATAAAATCTACTATCTTCTATGATTTAAAAGGTTTTTCATCACTTTTATCGCTGAGACTCAGATTAATAAATAATCCACATCATCCATGCACTACGGCCAAAGATATTCATTAGTATCATGACCACAAATTATCCATGCACTACGGGCCAAGGATATTCATGTATTCATCAATGGTCATGATCATGCCAACAGCTGTCCATCAATGCACTACGGGCCAATGAGAACTTTTACCACATCATTTGTAACATTACAGTCATAATTATACCGAATAATCCTTGGTCATAATCATACCAAGTCCATCTATGCACTACAGGTTACAGATGACTTTCAACATAATATAAACATGAGGATGATGACAATGATATAAGAATTCAGTAAAACAAGTTCAATGACAAATTTTTAAAGATTTATAATATAATTTATCCAGAAATCAATAACGTCCAAATTGTCAACATGATAGTGCTTTGTGGAGTAAAATTTAAGAATAATATTGTATCAAAAATAATTTGGACCGAAAACGAATCAATTTTTATCATAAATAATACCCCGGGTGAATAGTACTTGAGTGAATAGTATCCCGTGAATAGTACTTCAGGAATAGTAATCCCGCGAATAGTACTCCGGCATGAAAAAGTTAAAACTTATCAAGAATGCTCAGAATAATATTTTCATGAAAAGATACTGGATGAAGCGTAAATATCAAGGATATTCTATAAATTTCATGGAGTATAGAAGCCAAAATTTTAACAAACGAGTATAGAATTCGAAATCTGAAACGAAATAATATTACTTACATACTACAAAGTATGGAAAAAAAATATTATCCCTTACCTTGAAATGAAGAGTATTCCAACTAGTATAGCGGGGATATTCTTGAAGAAAGCTTTCACTATTTTCTATGCTCAAAGCTTTCTAAAACTCGAAAGAAATACGCTCAAGATTATAGAAGATGAATTCTCTGATTCTGATGTGATTTTCAATTCGAACTTAAGCGCCTATTTATAAAAAAATGCTAAAACGCCAAAGGAGACTAAATTAATAAAATAATATTATTTATTCCTTCACTTCTACGCCCACCCATTTTGATCAAACAAGCCAACCATCTTTAAAAGAATTTTCAGCCCACATGTTTTGAAAAAAACAAAAGTGGGTCCCACCCATATTTTTAATAAAAATATTTTAATTTCTGAAACTTCAACAATTCATAATAAATAGCCCTTTTATCAGAAAAATGTGAAGTTTATGTCCATTCCACATGAAATCGAATTCTCTACAACTTTGTAGCTTTAAGTTTTTACAAATTCTAGACAGAAAATATCCGAAATCCACAAACGGATAATTTTCAACACCTCATAAAATTCATAACAAATCATACGTTAATTTTTAAAAGTTCAAAATTTGTGGACATATACTCAACTTATATATGTATAACATATCCAAAAATCACAACGATCCAACGGTCGGATCCAAAATTATAACTCACGCAATAAAATTTGAAGAACACTGAATTGATTTTTAATACCTCAATTTCGACAAAAATACTAATAAAACACCTCAACATTAATTCCTTCATTTATAACCACATAAAATAAATATTTTCCTATCCATCATTTATGTCCACATAAAATAAATATTTTCTTATCATATAAATTAATAATTAATTATTCACAAATAATATTAAAGAATCACAATTATGATAACCATAGCGTTCCCATGAAAGAGGGGGTTTTCCAATAAGGATTTCTCCTTACTGACGCGCAATTAAGTGACCAAACCTTTTCTTAGACAGAACTTCCTTAAATATTGACAATAATGCTATCTAACAATATTATTCAAATAATATGAATTATTGATATGATAATGGAAAATACCGTGCAGTGACAATTATTGAACAACAATAATATAAAATATCAATGTAGAAATTATTAAATTAATAAAATAAAATATTGAACAGTAATTACTGTAACAATTATTGAGTAGTGTCTTCTTACGTAAGAATCAATAATTCAAAAAAAAATACTGTGCAATACCGTGTGCTACTGTGCAACAACACGTATTACTGTATTTTAACCACCAGGTATTTCAATAGTGCTAACGGTAACGATTACTTATTTTTATAAAAACTCAAATTTGTCATTTTCTTCATCCGGCAGTTATTTTGTTATGGGGCCCACAAATGGATGCGCCGTCGTACGAATATTCCCCTACAGATAGAATATTCCACGACCAAACGAATATTCTCCGACAAAATGAATATTTTATAACCACTTGCTTATTTTGCAAAATTTATAAATATTACCCATAACTATAACATTATATCAAATTTACTCCTTAATATTCAAAAATGATATTTATAGAAAATTCATCTTTATTCATAAAAGTTGGGGTCTTACAAAAATTACTCATCTTCTTCCACCAACCAACCCGAATGGGAAGGGTTTCAATGCTAGTCGAAAATGTGTCTATCATGTTGGAGCTTTAGGACATGATACTCAAGATTGCTTGGCCTTGAAACACAAGATCCAAAATTTGATTGATAATGGTGAGATCGTGGTAGCTAAACCCGACCAACCCCATGTACAAGATAACCCTCTTTCTCAACACAAAGAAGTAGAGGTTAATATGATTAATTAGAGTAATGGACAGAGTTCCAATCATCATGGTGGTGGATCATCCCAAACCAGCAAGGATGGTGCTGACAAATGGGATTTTGCTCAGTTCCAGTTTACGATGGAACGGAAAATGAAGACTCTTTGTGATCAAGTTAACCAATTGGAAGAACTGGTGGTCCATCAGCACCAAGTTACACGCCAATTATTTAGTCAGGAGCATGCCAGTCTCCTTCCTCTTGTTACAAACACTCCACCGCGTACTCTAAAAAATGAAACACTAGAGGATAAAATTGCAAAAAGGGCAAATGTCAAAGCCCGTCGGGATTTTGCCAACAAAAGGGAATTTACGTACCTAGGGCAACCGATGGAAGAAATACTACAGATGCTGATAAATGAAGGAAGAATTACTGCTCTGCTACCTCCAATCAGCCCGCAGTCAAAATAATTTGATTTTATCATTCCCACTCTCGCGGTCACATCACAGAAGAATGTTGGGCACTCCGCCAACTTATTTAGAATTTAATTGACAGCGGTGTCTTGCAGATGGCAGGCGATGATGTTATAGTTCTAGAGAGTGGGGACGCGTTTCCTACAAAGTGGAAAGAGGTCGTAGCAATCATATCTTCTGAGACAGATGCACGTACTCCCTCACAAATAATCCAACCAACCCAACTCAAAGGTGTTAACAATCCTTTGAAAGTGGTTGCGCCAGAGCCAATTATCTTTCCATTCAGACAACAATATCTTGTTGTCAGCCTACAGAAAGTTTCATGGAATTATGGAGGAACTAAAGGATCCACATCTCACATAACTGCTGCAATGTCGAAGGATAATCCACTATATCTTTCCCAACGGGTAATGAAACCTACCATCAAGACAAAGGGGAAGATTCCCATGGAAAAAGTGGAAGAATTTCTTCGTACTATGGGCGATAATGAAGCCAAGGTGGTTTTAAGCTTAAGAGAAGCTCCACATCAAATTTCCATACTGGACTTGGTTTTCTCTTCCAAAGATCACATGAAGGTATTGCTTACGGTGTTGGAAGAAACCTAATTGCCTAAGTCAATAGATGTTGAGAAATTTCAGCATCTGGTGGATCACATTTTCAATAACAATGTAATATCTTTAATTGACAATGATATACGTCCCAAAGGGACCGGTCATTGCAAGCCGTTGCACATAGCAGTTTTGTCTTCCGAATACATGGTGGGAGGAGTTTTGATAGATGGAGGGTCATCTTTGAATAGCTGCCCTTATGCCACTTTGGTGAAGATGAATATCAGTCTCAACAGAATCTAAAGAAGTCATACAATCATTAAAGCTTTCGACATATCCCGACGAAACGCTGTCGGAGAGATTGAACTGCCAGTGAAGATTGGTCCACATACATTCTGCATATCTTTTCATGTGGTCAAAATAGATACAGGATACAACCTGATCTTGGGAAGACTGTGGATTCATATAGCCGGAGCCATCCCCTCCACCCTTCACCAACAACTTAAATACATTATCAATAATAGCCTAGTCACTTTCGATGCTGAACCGAAATGTCCTGAACAAGGTGACATACCACTCATCAGCTTCAATTCAGAAGATGAGCCAGACAGTTTTCATACCCTGGACGTGAGCAACACTCACTACCATCCTGTTGGGGTGCCACCTTTCATACCCCAAATTTTTGCCGAACTAATGTTGGCCACTCAAGAAATGATGACATTGGGTTATCAACCTGGACAGGGGTTGGGCAAAGATCATCAGGGCATCAATCGCCCCATTCAAGTTCAAAATGAAATAGGGACAACCGAACTAGGCTAAAATGCTAGTTCTAGTCGAAGGAATCCTTATAAACACAATCAGATTCCTTCAGTTTCAGCTACACGATGATTATCTCCACCTATAGTTCCTGAGCCTGTACGGTCTCCGATAAAGGTGCCTACCCATGTAATGGTTATATTATTCCCTAAACTGATACATGTAAAGGGGAAAGAAGTCCTGGTTCTAAATCCTGAAGTGGAAGAAGAGGAATGAAGACGTAAACAAGATATCGCCAGGATGATGTCAAACATACGAATCATTGTCCATGATGATCACACAAATAGATACACCCCATATAATGATTGTCCAGGCGTAATGGTCATCTTTCGGGAAAAGGAGGTCGACAAGGGTAAAACGGGCATAAACTCTTTCTACCCCGTAGATAACAATAACGGCTTACTTTTATGTACAGTATTAGTAGTTATTTTGTCAGTACATACTAACACTTTGTATGATTGAACATTTTCATATATTAAGTAAAAGCATATTTTGTTTCAGGACTCTAAATTTAGATGTGCCTATATTTGCTGATGAGGTGCCTTTTCTCCACAAGGATTGTAACTTTGATGGAAAGTTGGACTCAGACTTGATGGAAATACAAGAGGACATTGAGATACCTCGGGAGATCAAAGAATGGGTCGAAGACAAACCCAAACCAAACCTTGATCAAACCACCTCATTTAATCTCGAAACCTTAGAAAGCCCTAAACTAATCTAGATTGGTACAGACCTCACTCCAAACCAAAGGAATAACATGGTTACAATATTAACCCAATTCCAAGATGTGTTTGCATGGTCTCATGAAGACATGGTGGGTTTGTCTACTGACATTGTCATCCATCGCCTCCCCATTAAAGAGGGATTTAAGCTAGTCAGGGAGAAGCTCAGGCGATTAAAACCTGAGTGGAGTTTAAAAGTTAAAGAAGAAATTGTGAAACAATTTCAAGCAGACATCATTATGGTGTCTACCTACCCTGAATGGCTATCAAACATAGTCCCTGTGCCTAAACCCGGAGGAAAGGTGCGAGTTTGCGTGGATTATCGGGATCTGAATAAAGCTTGCCCTAAAGATAATTTTCCCGTGCCATTTATCCACATTCTCATTGACAATACTGCTCAATACGACATGTACTCCTTTGTTGATTGCTTCTCGGGGTACCATCAAATTATGGTTGTTGAAGAGGATCGTGAGAAAACTTCATTCATCACTCATTGGGGAACCTTTTGCTATAGACGGTTGTCTTTCGGCCTCATCAATACCGAAGCTACCTACCACTGAGCCATGATGGCTCTTTTCCACAATTTAATGCATAAGGAGATAGAGATCTACGTGGATGACATCATTGTCAAGTCCTGAACGGAGGAAGACCAATTAGACCATCTCAGAAAGCTCTTCAACAGGTTGCGTAAGTATAACTTGAAGTTGAATCCAGCTAAGTGCGCCTTTGGCGTTAAATCTGGCAAGTTACTAGGATTCCTAGTCAGCCACAAGGAGATTGAGCTGGATCCCACCAAAATCCAGGCCATCACAGAAATGCTCATTCCTCAGACAGAGAAGGAAATACGGGGATTTTTGGGAAGAATCAACTTCATTAGCAGGTTCATTTCCCAACTCACAGCAACCTGTGAGCTTATTTTTAAGTTGTTAAGGAAGAGCTCCTCCATGAAGTGGAATGATGAGTGCCAGAAGGTCTTCCTTACAATCAAAGAGCAGCTAGTCAAAGCTCCTATTTTAGTGCCACCCAGGGATGATGTTCCCCTGTTCATGTACCTGTTCATAAGTAACAATGCCATTGGCTGCATGTTGGGACAGAAAGAAGATAGAGACGAAGAGCGAGCTATCTACTACCTCAGCAAAAAAATCAGCAACAGTGAACACAAGTACACTCTGTTTGAGAAGACTTGTTGTGTTTTAACATGGGCTTCCATGAACATTACCTCCATGGTCACACAACCCATCTCATATCCCGCATGTATCCTCTCAAGTACATGTTCAGTAAACCCATGTTAAATTGTCGATTGTCCAGATGGCAGTTGATCCTACAACAATTTAACATCGTCTACGTGACGCAAAAGTCCATCAAAGGACAAGGAATTACGAATCAACTAGCCGCTGCACCTTCAGGGGATTTCAAACCCTTAAAAACATACTTCCCCAATGAAGGGGTAATGGCAATTCAGTAACACCATCAGTATGATGCACACCAAACATGGAAAACGTATTTCGATGGAGCTGTGAATATGGAAGGTTCTGGGGCTGGAGCAGTTCTAGTATCCGTTACGGGGGAGAAACATCTCGTCGCTGTCAAATTATAGTTTGCCAACACCAACAATACAGCTGAGTATGAAGGCTGTATCATGGGGCTAAAACTTGCCTAATCAATGGGCATCAGACGGTTAACTGTCTTTGGAGATTTTGAGTTGGTAATCAAACAAACCACATGAATCTATCACACCAAAGGTTTACACTTGCTGCCTTACCATCGGCAGGTTCTACAGATGGCTTCGAAGTTTGAAGAAATATCCTTCCTCCACATTCCTCAGAATAGGAATGACTTTGTGGATGTGCTAGCAAACTTGGCCTCCTTGATCTACATACCTGACAAGGAAAACATGCCAACCATCACATTTGCCCAACAAAAGGCTCCAGCCTATGGGAATTATATTGGAGAAGTATCGGATGAGCTACCTCCCATCTAGCACCCTTGGTTTCAGCATATCAAAGAGTACTTACAAGATGGATCTACACCCGCTGAGGCTAGGCCGACTGAGAGGAGGTGGATTCATCGACTAGCTATGAAGTTCTACATGAGCAGAGATGCACTCTATAAAACAGATGCAGGATTAGGTCTCCTTAGATGTCTGGACAAGAACCAAGCTCAGAGGCTAATGGATGAGATCTATGGTGGAGTATGTGTCCCACACATGAGTGGACCTCTACTTTTTAAAAAAGATCCTCAGAAAAGGGCATTATTGGCTCTATCTCAAATCAAATTGTGATGATCACGTCAAGAGATGTTACCAATGCCAAATTAATAGGAATACTATCCATGCCCCTCCAAGGGAGCTCCACAATATGAGTTCGCCCTGACCCTTCTCAATGTGGGGAATGGACGTGATCAGGCCCATCAAGCCCAAAGCCAATAATGGCATCGATTTATCTTCACCATGATCGACTACTTCACCAAGTGGGTGGAAGCAGCCTCCTTCCCTAGGGTTACTAAAGAAGTCATCATTGCTTTGATCAGAAACAATGTCATTTGTCGATAACCAGAGACAATTGTATCAGACAATGCTAAGAACCTCAACAACAGAATAATGGAGGAGTTGTGCAGTGAATTCCACATTAAACATCTCAACTCCGTCATCTACCGTCCAAAGATGAATGGTGATGTTGAAGCGGCTAACAAAAACATCAAGAAGATCATGCAAAAGATGTCCGCCAACCATAAAGGATGGCCTGACTTATTGCCTCTGACTGTGTTAGCCTACAGAAAATCAATGCGCACTTCCACTGGGGCAACCCCCTATGCATTAACCTATGTGATGGAAGCAGTGCTCCCCATAGAAGTGGAAATGGAATCCCTCAGAGTGTTAGTAGACACTCAGCTAGATGAAGACCAATGGGTATAAGATAGGTATCACCAATTGTCTTTAATAGATGAAAGGCGAGCTGCTGCTATCTTCCACGATCAGTTATATCAACAAAGGATCGCAATGTCCTACAACAGAAAAGTCCGGCGACTTGGTTTTGAAAAAGATCATGGACAACCAAGATCAGTCTAAGGGAAAATTCGCCCCGAACTGGGAAGTCTCGTTTATTATCAAGGAGGTATTGACAGGAAGTACTCTCAAATTACAGGAAATGGATGGCAATGAATTTCCATAACTTATTAACTCAGACAACGTGAAACAGTACTATGTCTGAGGTCACCATCAAGTAAAAATCCTAGTTTTGGATCACCAGATTCCCAATCATTTCAGGTTTTCTAACCCTTCACTACATACAACTTCTCTTCACACTCATCTGCCCCATCAAGGACAAACACATTTTTCTAACCAGCAGCCTGGTTTCGGATCGCCATATCCTTTTCTCAACTTGGTTTTGAACCCTTACTCAACTTCGGTTATCCCACCAGGGATTAAACCTTTCACACCCGCAGTTTTACCCCACTAGGGATAAGACTTTTCACACCTATAGTTTGTCCTGTACATGGGATTAAACTTTCTCCCCCACAGTTTGTCCTGAACATGGGATCAAACTTTTCATTAGCGGCAAACCGTCCTGAACATGGAGCTAACTACGCCGATCTGATCTCCTTGATACACGGGAGTACATAGGCAGCCATATTTTATATGGTCCGATAGCAATAAAACAAAAAAAAATCATTTCTACACCCTTCTCACTACAAAAACAAAAATACATCTATACACCCTTTTGTCACCATAAAACGTTGAACCTCTTACACCATCTTCGAACTAAGCAGACCCGATCTCCTCTTCAATAGGAGTACGTAGGTAGCCAGTCATGGTTCGGTCTTACCCCTTACCAAAATACAAAAACTTGTCAACGGTACTGGAATCATCCTTCAATCCACCACATTTCATTGGCTTCAGACCAAATGGATGGAACTACCAGACTTCTCCATATAAACGAGAGATTCGGCGACCATCTAAGTTGCGGTTGATTCCTCAAAGAGAAACACCAATCCATAAGAGATGAAACTAACTAGGCTCCCCCATACAAAGGAGTACGGGCGACCATTTGTGGTACGGTCAACCTCAGAGAAGAAAGCCAAATTCCTCTCCACGTCTACATACATAAATCAGTCCCAAGACACCAAAGATGGTAGGGAATACACATAGATCAACGATCCATTCTAAAATATTCAGAGACATCTCAATGTCCATCAATCAAGGAGGAATTCAGAATACATCAAGATTACAAGCCCTGAAGAAACAGGCAAATATCAAGCAAGAAACAAGGCATAACTAAAAGGGCAATGATCAAAATATGTTTCCTTGCTATATATAATGTTGTTTGATATATACAATATGAACTGTACATGACAAAATGGCTAAGCTAGTATGTGCAGGAAAATACAAGCCCATCTACAAATTAGTGTATATACGAGCTATCAAGTCTAACATGGAATTCCTCTTAGAGGAAGGGAGTAGCATTGTGGTCTCCTGTACAAGGATCTCTACGCGAGATAAAAGATCTACAACCATCTTTATAGTAACACTATGCTCGTCAATCTACGTACTCATCTCTGAAATGATGTTAGTAGTAAGAGACCTCACTATGGTACTGTTTGTAACGGCTACATCCCAGGCAGATATGGCGCTATCTCGCTCGACTATTACTACATCTCTGGCTAATCTGGCATCATCCCGCTCAATAATAGCGACATTTCTATGTGCTAATGCCTCGTCTGTCTCTGATAGAGTGGCATCTCTCCCATTAAGAGCTGTTAACATCAAGGCTCTAGCCTGATCTCTCTCAAAGGTCATCAGATGAAGACTCTGCTCAAAATACTGTGTTGAATGCTGGATCACAATAGCACTCGTACTAGGAGAACCTACAAGAGCTATTGGCAACTCAGTGAATGGCTCCTCCTCGGTGTGAGAATCAATGTCCTCCATGGGCTATCCACCATCTGAATCAATACCCGGCACTGTGGATACTACCACAGCTGATGAAGTCTCTATCCCCATCCATGCAGAATACTCTGACGAACAGCCTGGATGGCTAACAGAAAAATTACCTCTCTTATGTTGATCCCAACTGGCATACACCTTGGATCGGTCCTCTGTTGATAGATGGCGAGAAGCCACACACTGACCTAACACCCCCTCAAAAGGATGGAAGTCCTAGAACTAGTCAAACTGTGACATCACAACCAGTGGGTGGTAGGTAGTCATGCCCCTCAAACCAGCCAGAGGGAGATAATCTATGCCAGGAGCGTGAGTAATGAAGCTATAGGGTGAACTGAGCCCTGTACACGGCAGGATGCCAAACAGAACTCTAATCCCTGCCAATAATACCGACCAAGACATATCATCTGTACTCTTCGACGGCTGAAAGGAGTAAGACATAGCTATATCATGGGTAAAGCAGTACCCGTGTCGTCGGAAAGTACCAATCGGTATCAAGTGTGACATAAACCACACGTATAGCATGACCGAGCTGCCTATAAATACCCATACAAAATAGGTGCTACAAAACGTGGCCGACCTCAGCATCTCTACCACAATCATCAGAATGATGGTATGACCCTCCCTGAGAGCTATCACTGCCATGATAACACCGATGTCCAGATCATCCATATATTGTGGCATATATACATATACCACTACACACATCACGAGTACATCCATTCTGGCCATATGCCACTGATCCTCTGGTGTGGTAAAATCCCCAGAGTGCCAAGCATAGCTGTCCAATGAGCCGAATTTATCTATCAGTAAACTCTAGGAATATACATGGCCGGATGTAATCTCATCCTCTACTACTCTATGCCGCAACCCGATGAGGGTCATGAACTGACTACACATATCTCTGACAGCCTTCCGAGCGTAAGGTCTGTCTAAGGGCAAAGTCATCAATCGCTTATACTCCTCTAATGTAGGAGTCAACTCCTGGGTACCAAACCAAAAATCTAGCCTCTCCGGTACCCAATGCTCTAGCAGACCCTCTACAAATCCTGCGAGAACCTGAAACATTAAGAGGGTCATAGAATGTTGTAATAACTGATCAACGATCACCCTATCTAGAGGTGACATGCTAGCATACCATGACCTCAGACGGGAGGCTATCAACATTGGTAGGGTGTGATCTATGCTGTTGACTGTCGAAGAAGACATCTGTGTAGGCCGTATAATAAGGCCATCCAGGGGTCAATGTTGAATATCTTTGGACATACATATATATGCATAATATGATACATGCATGACAAGCAATAGATGACAATAAGATGTAGGGAATGGAAAAATAATGCATACATTCCTAAGTGCATCATCATCTACATACATCATCTTTGTAAAGCTAAAAATATAGGGAAATGGGGCATAGACGCCCTACTACTAACGAAGGTCTATCAAAAGATATAGCGAGAATGGGGCACAGCCACCCAATATCTAACAGAGGTCTATCAAAAGAGATAACGAGAATACACATCAGAAGAAGAGAATGGTGTCAATATCTACATCATCAATCCTGTCCAGCTGATGTAACTTGTGACGCCCCCAAAATAGGTATACATCACCCATTCTGAGTCACCAAATACGACTTCATTAATATAATTATCGTGCAAAATACGAAAACACGTATACAGTGAGTTTAAATACAAATATTGTCTAATAAACATTATTCAAACTCAAAAGGAGTCTTCATTGCAATTATTGTCACACTATTTTATAAATTAGTGATGACTGCTAAAACAACTGACTTGAAACATAACTCCATACCCCGACTAGTTTCCGCTATATTCTCGCCTTCGTAGAAGAAAAATAGAACAAAAAGGAAAAGGGTTAGCTCAACTAGCCCAGTACAGAATATTATGACTAAGATAATATACAACAAATTATCATTAGTCTTCATCAGAGAAAAATCTGATAGAATATAATAGACAATAAGTTTTAGATCAACAACTGCAGCGGAAATAGCAATCTATTAGAAGAGTCAAGTAGAGAATGAATTCTACTATCTTCTAAGATTTAAAAGTCCGTCATCAATATTTTATCCATGTAACATCAATCAATATACATCTTGAATCAAATATTCATCTTTGCACTATAGGCCAAAGATATTTATTTGTATCACCAGTTGGTCATGTTCATCTCAACACCTATTCATCTTTGCACTACGGGTCAAAGATATTCATCAGTTAATTATTCATCTTTGCACTGCAGGCTAAAGATACTAAGCAATATCATTATTTAGGATTGAGAATGATAAAAATATTTTAAAGAAAACGAATCTAGTGAGATAAAAGAACAAGGATTAAGGATTCGTATTTTAGTTTATCTAAGTTCAAAAATGCTCCATAATAAACCTTTGTGGAGCAAAATTTCAAGAATAAAGATCAAAATATAGATACAATCAAAAATAGTAACCATACTAGATAACTTGGAAAAAGAGAAGAAAATTTAATTTTTATGTAAATAGTACCATATACGTGAATAGTGTCGTATACGTGAATAGTAACCCCGACACAAAAAGAAAAAAAATTACAAGAAAATCTTACCAATATTCCGGTATAATGGTATTGAAAGAAATAATATCATTTATAAAAAAAATAACATCCCTCACCTCAAAAGAACAGTACTTCTGACTGGAATATCAGATATAATACTGAAGGAAACTTGCACAGTATAGTAACTCTCAAAGTATCAAAATACTCATAAAAATAGGCTCGATATTATAGAGAGAGAAAACTTCAGATTCTGGTGTGATTTTTAATTCTAACCTAAGTACCTATTTATTGGAAAACGCTGAGAACACCAAAGTAGAAAATTTAATAAAATAATATTATTTATTAAAAATCATCGCACAATTTGAATTCTGATTTCAACACATTTACCACACAGGTGGGGCTCGCCAACTCAAAAAAAATGTTTTTCTTAAAAAAATTAAAACTCAAAAAATTAATTATTCCAGAACTTCAATAATTTATAATAAATAGCTCTTTTATCAAAAAAATTTGAATCTTATGTCTATTCCATAGGAAATTTAATTTTTTACAACTTTGTAGCTTTAAGTTTTTCTAAATTCTAAACAAAAATTGACCGAAATTCACATACGGACGATTTTGTAAGCTATAACCAAATTTCAGTCAAAAATGGGGCCATCAACATGTTTAACATGTGTTTAGAATTTATTGTAAAAAAAATATTCTTCCTCCTCATTTACTCACATATCACACATTCATTGTAAAAATATCACCGTTATTATATTATTATATTATCACATTATACATTTATAATGTAATATAGTAATATAGATAAAATATCAATTTTCAACAATTGTCACTTTTTTAAAAATTCCTTCATTCAATACTAACAAAACATCTCAACATTAATTATTTCATTTATATCCACATAAAATAAATATTTCCTTATCATTTTTATCAATAATTAATTATTCACAAATAATATTACAGAATCACAATAATGACAATTTGGTCGTTCTTAGAAAAGAAGGGACTTTTCGATAGGCGCGCAATTAAGTAACTAAACCCCTTTTCTAGACATAACTTCCTTAGACATTGTCAATAATGTTATCTAATAATATTATTCAAATAATATGAATTATTGATCTGATAATGAGAAATATTGTGTAGTGACAATTATTGAATCAACAATATAAATATTAACGTAGCAATTATTTAATTAATAAAATAAATTATTGAACAGTAATTACTGTAACAATTATTAAGTAGTGATTCTTACGTAAGAATCAATAATTGTGCAATACCGTGTGTTACTGTGCAACACCGCGCATTACTTTACTTTAACCACCGGGTATTCCAACAGTGTTAACGGTAACAATTACGCCGTTATTTATAAAAAACTCATACTTTTCATTTTCTTCATCCGACTATTTTCAGCTATGGGACCCACAATTGGTTCTGCCATCGTACGAATATTCCCCGACAGCAAGAATATTCCTCGACCAAACGAATATTTCTCGACAACAATGAGTATTTTATAACCGCTTGTTTATTTAAAATATTTGCACATTTTACCCATAACTAACCACATTAATCAAATCAACCCCTTACTATTTCAAAATAATAAATAGAGAAAATTTAATTTTATTTATAAAAAGTTGGGGTCTTACAACCTCCCCTCCTTAAGAAATTTCGTCCTCAAAATTGACGTACGTACCAAGTATGTCGAAGAGGTGAGGATAACTTGTTTTCATATCAGATTCCAACTCCCAAGTCATTTCCTCAATATCATGGTTCCTCCACAAAACTTTGACTTGTGGTATAACATTTGTACGTAGGACATGCTCCCTCCTATCCAAGATCTTGACTGGTACCTCCTCGTACGTTAAATCTTTGGCTTTCTCGTATAGTTCTAACTCAATAATGTGGTTAGGGTCGTCCACATATTTACGTAACATCGATACATGAAAAACGTTATGAACATGCGACATACTTAGCGGTAGAACGAGTCTATAGGCCACATTTCCTACTCGATCGAGGATTTTAAATGGACCAATAAATTGAGGGTTGAGATTTCCTCTCTTCATCGACTCTTGCTTCTGGAATAACACATTCTTGTACCTTCTTCTTCATACACATCAGCTCCGGGTCTGTAGCTTGAGCAAATTTAACTTTATCGATTAAAGTCGATTCTAATCGTATATTCGTTATCTTCACGCAGGATCTTGAAATCTTTAACTCTATCTCCATCTTTTGTAAGTCATACGAAATGGGTCTTTGTGTTAACAATATCGCACTCGTAAACGCATACGATCTTTTACTCAACGCGTCAGCTATCACGTTCGTTTTTCCAGGATAGTATTGAATATTATGGTCATAATCTTTCAACAGCTCGAGCCAATGTCATTGCCGCATGTTGAGTTTTTGGAAGCTCTTCTCGCATTCCTCGCTCCATTCGAATTTTGTATCTTTTCAAGTCAACTGAGTTAATTGAGTAGCGATTCGAGAAAATCCTTCCACGAATCTCTGATAGTAACCAGCTAAGCCTAGAAAGCTACGTATTTTGATTACTGACTTAGGTTACTCTCAACTGTGACTCATATCCCAATCTTGGATAGCACGTCACAATGGCACCTATCGTTTTACCACCACACAAAATATAGTGTCCCCTACGGAGAGTCTGGCTTCGGTGCATTTCACAAAGGAAGTCACCAGATAGAAGCTCGGGTACCAACACCTGTAGTTGGGTTTTTAACTCCTAAAGTTCAATAGGAGCTATTCGATATGAGATTTTAGAAATGGGTTCTGTATCTGGTTCAAGATCAGTACAAAAATTTAATATCACTCTCTGGGGGTAGGCCATGAAGTTCTTCAGGAAATACGTCAAGAAATTCACTAACAGCTTAAATATTATTCAAATCTGACGTATTTTTGTTCAAGTCCATGACATGGGCTAAAAAAGCTTGTCATTCATTTTTCAATAAACGAATGGCTTTATGGCTTGATATAACAGTGATTGACTTTAGTGGTTTGGTTGCTTGAATTCGCATAACAGGTTGGTTAGGAATATGAAAACTAATAACCATACGAAAATAATAAATTTTAGCATGATGAGTGGTTAACCAATCAATCCCTAAAATCACATCAAATGCAAGTATTTTCAAAGAAATAAGATCGGCGGGTAATGTGATGGTTCCAACTTGAATCAAGCAAGATTTATAAATAGTTGATGTAACGAAAGTTTCTTCTAACGGAGTTTCAATAGATAAGTCAAAATTTAATTTCTCCGGAGTCAAATTCAAACGTTGAGCACAAGCAGGAGAGATAAAAGAATGGGTAGAACCGGTATTTAATAAGGTATAGACTTTGTAAGAATTTATGATTAACTAACCCGTGATAACTTCGTTTGGGTTCCTCATATTTTGGGAAGTTACAACAAACGCTCTCCCTTGAACTGCTGACTTTGACTTGTCTAGGATAGCTTTTGGTATCATCGTCCCAACTGGACTTAACTTTGCTATAGAGTACATTCCACCCTCAATTTCTTTATTGCATTCCTGATCCATGATTTGAATCATTACTCTCCGATCCATATCGAATTGGGGTTGACCGCTCTGCACAGGGTAATTCCGAACTCGATGTTAGATTCTCCTAATAGCTGTCCAAAATGCAAAATCCATTTCATCTATTTTGGCCTTATTGGATCAGATGTCTTTTTTCTACAATATCAACGCGTCGTGTGTCTTTTACCCATGCATCCTCCATTCTCACTCGTCTAGTTGCTTCTTCTTTCATCAGAACTTTGATCATAGCATTCTCAGACTCTAGCTCTAACATCTTATACTCTGCCAAAGAGTGCTTCTGTTAAAGCATCGTACATCGGGTAAAACAATTTTGAATTATTACATCCCTTTGCTCCACGACCGCCTGCCATTCTTCAGCCTGCTCTTATAACTCATGAATACGATTTTGAAATTCTACATTTTGATCATAAAATTCTCCTAATAAATTCTCCTCAGGTTCCTCTTTTTCCTCTCTATCAGCTGCTACCTCTGTGATTAATTCAGGTGCAACTATTAATTCTTCACTCACTATACGAATATCTCTAATTTCTTCTTCACCTGACATCACATTATCCTGGTTGGTAATTAGAGGTGACTCAACGATCTCATTCACTCCATTGTTAACATTTTCAGCTGTCATTCTCAAATACTGACACAAAATAAGGGTTAATTAAAGAAATTGACATGCCCCATAATACCCCTATATTATGACCGACCAATTAAATAACAAATAAGCTTAGGTAGGACACACTAGAGAAGGATTAACTCGTCTCTCCCCTCCTAGTTCTATTCCCCGATCTCCGTCAGAGACCATATCCCTAAGCTCTAATACCAACTGTGACGCTCCCAAAATAGGTATACATCACCTATTTTGTGTCGCCAAATACGTAGTACAGAAACAAATATAACTTCATTAAAACAATTGTCGTGCAAAATACGACAACACATATATACAGTGAGTTTAATACAAATATTGTCTAATAGACAGTATTCAAACTCAAAAGGAGTCATCATTATAATTATTATCACACTACTTTATAAAATAGCGAGGACTGCTAAAACAACTGACTGGAAACATCACTCCACACCCCGACTAGTTCCCGCTATATTCTCGCCTTCTTAGAAGAAAAATGGAAGAAAAAGGAAAAGGGTTAGCTCAACTAACCCAGTACAAAAATATTATGACTAAGATAATATACAACAAATTATCATTAGTCTTCAACAGAGAAAAATCTGATATAATATAATAGACAATAAGTTTGAGATCAACAACTGCAGCGGAAATAGCAATCCATTAGAAGAGTCAAGTAGAGAATGAATTATACTATCTTCTAAGATTTAAAAGTCCGTCATCAATATTTTATCCATGTAACATTAATCAATATACATCTTGAATCAGATATTTATCTTTTCACTATAGGCCAAAGATATTCATTTGTATTACCAGTTGGTCACGTTCATCTCAACACATGTTCATCTTTGCACTACAGGCAAAAGATATTCATCACTTAATCATTCATCCTTGCACTACAAGCCAAAGATATTCAGTAATATCAACATTTAAGACTGAGAATGATGAAAATATTTTAAAGAAAACGAATCTAGTGAGATAAAAGAACGAGGATTAATGGTTCGTATTTTAGTTTATCCAAGTTCAAAAATACTCCATAATAAACTATTGTGGAGCAAAATTTCAAGAATGAAAATTAAAACATGGATACAATCAAAGATAGTAACCATAATACACAACTTGGACAAAGAGAAGAAAATTTAATTTTTATGTAAATAGTGTCATATACGTGACACAAAAAGGCAAAAATTTCACAAGAAAATCTTACCAATATTTCGGTATAATGATATTGAAAGAAATAATATCATTTATAAAAAAATATAACATTCCTTACCTCAAAAGAACAGTACTTCTGACTTGAATATTGAATATATTATTGAAGGAAACTTGCACCGTATAGTAATACTGAAAGTATCAAAATACTCACAAAAATACGCTCAATATTATAGAGAGAGAAAACTTTAGATTCTTGTGTGATTTTCAATTCTAACCTAAGTACCTATTTATAGAAAAATGCTTAGAACACAAGAGCAGAAAATCTAATAAAATAATATTATTTATTAAAAATCATACGCACAATTTGAATTCTGATTTTAGCACATTTACCACACAAGTGGGGCCCACCAACTCACAAAAAATGTTTTTCTTAAAAAAAACATTTAAAACTCCAAAAATCAATTATTTCGAAACTTCAATAATTCATAATAAATAGTCCTTTTATCAAAAAAAATAGAATCTTATGTCCATTCCATAGAAAATTTAATTCTCTACAACTTTGTAGTTTTAAGTTTTTCCAAATTCTAAACAGAAATTGATCGAAATCCACATACGGATGATTTTGCATGCTATAACCAAATTTCAGTCAAAAATGGGGCCCATCAACATGTTTAACATGGGTTTAGCATTTATTGTAACAAAAATACTCTTTCTCATCATTTACTAATATATCACATATTCATTGTAAAAATATCACCGTTATTATATTATTATATTATCACATTAGACATTTATAATAAAATAGAATAATATATATAAAATATCAATTTTTAACAATTGTCACTTTTCTAAAAATTCCTCCATTCAATACTAACAAAACATCTCAGCATTAATTCATTCATTTATATCCACATAAAATAAATATTTCCTTATCATTTTTATCAATAATTAATTATTCACAAATAATATTACAGAGTCACAATAATGACAACCAAGTCGCTTCTAAGAAAGACGGGGCTTTCCGATAAGGTTTTTTCCTTACTGGCGCGCAATTAGGTGACCACACCTCTTCCTTAGACATTGTCAATAACGCTATCTAATAATATTATTCAAATAATATGAATTATTGATCTGATAATGGAAAATACTGTGCAGCGACAATTATTGAATCAACAATATAAAATATCAACATAACAATTATTGAATTAATAAAATAAAATATTGAACAGTAATTACTGTAACAATTATTGAGTAGTGACTTCTTACGTAAGAATCAATAATTGTTCAATACCGTGTATTACTATGTAACACCGCGTATTACTTTATTTTAACCACCGGGTATTCCAACAGTGTTAACGGTAACAACTACGCCGTTATTTATAAAAAACTCATACTTGTCGTTTTCTTCATCCGGCCGTTTTCAGCTATGGTGCCCACAAATGGCTGCACCGTCGTACGAATATTCCCCGACAACAAGAATATTCCTCGACCAAACGAATATTCCCCGACAACAATGAGTTTTTTATAACTACTTGTTTATTTAAAATATTTACGCATTTTACCCATAACTAACCACATTAATCAAATCAACCCCTTACTATTTCAAAATAATAAATAGAAGAAATTCAATTTTATTTATAAAAAGTTGGGGTCTTACATAACTCCTCCTGAGTCACTGGATCTCTATCAACAGGGATGTCAGGCCTATACAATGGAGGATCTGTTGCGACAAAGCCATATGGGTCACCTGAGGGGCCAACGCCTGAGCTGGAATGATCAAATATGTATGCCTCTGAAGGATCTCTGCCCAAGTGTCGGATGAAGAAATGTGCCTGGTCCAACTGCCGAGTCAAACTGTCAATCTGTGTCAAATGAGTCAGATCTCAGACACAGGTCAGCCAATCCATCATCATCACGGATCTAGGAACCATATCCCCCATAAACTGAGTGGCGCGGGTTTGGGCTCTAGTGGTACGAGGGGACCACCAGTGATGGAATGTATCTTGGATATGTGAACCCTCTAAAAAAGTATATCTGTCCATACCCATCAATGAAATGTCATCGATGTGTGACTGCAACACAGGCCAATAATGCCTGGTAAGAGGCAAGATTGGTACACAAATCTCTATTGTGGTGCTCCTAATAGCACGCTCTCCTAAATAGAGCTCCCATCCTCCATCTATGAAGAGAGGAATCCTACGGGTGGATATCACGCGCTCGACACCAGTCGGGAATCCATCTTCAAATCTAATGGTCAAATGTTCCCCAGAGTAGGGAACCCAAGTGATGACATCAGTTGTCAATAACTCCAACTGTAAGCGACATTGAGTGAAACCTACCGCTACAGTAACCTCTGCCAGGATGGAGTGATGCCATCGTCGTCCTCGTGGATAGGTATCTAAACCTAACACATTCACAAGACGCAATCATGGAAGCCTCTCATAGGCCCAAAACTGCTAACACAAAGGCAAAACATCTGCTGTCAGTGAACACTCTTAACCTGTACATGGGAAATCAAAAGAGAAATACTCACTAGCAGAAACGGTTAAAATCCTAGCCAAGCCTCTATCAAGCCCTACGAACGCATGCCCATTCCCCTAAGAAAATATGCAAAGGTGTAGGAACCCCAATTATACTCTCCAACACGTTCCACCTCCCGAGTTGCACTGATCAAAGCGAATGACACCATGGAAGAGTTGTCTGCTATGAAATAACCCCTGATAATAACCAGGAACAATCGCTAAAGAATGTGATCCCTGACTCTCACATCAGTGGGCATTAAGTCACTAAATAGCCCACTCATAGCATCTACACTCAAAGGACCCGTACAGACGGTCCTGCCCTTGAGCACCTCAGTCGGAACTCCTAACATGGATCTGATGGCAATCGGGGTAATATTCGCCGTACATGGCACTAGCGCCCCTCCAAACTCCATACCAATGATAAACCGCCAATCCATCGGCGTCATCATCACCTCACAATCCAACAAATGGAGAGACTGAGTCTGGTGAAACCAGCGCTCAGACAATGCCTTGAGGTAACCCCAGGGACAACGACGAGAAAGAATGGAAAAGAATGCCCCAAAACCCCAACCATGCATAATACCTCAGTAATCTGGATGCAAGGCCTGATACAGGGAGTGTATGCTGAACCAATTCCCTCGAGGCTGTGTAAAGCCGGGAACCTACATCACATGCAAATCAATGTCAAAATCCTTGTTCCTCCTCAATAGGAAAAAGGAAGATCAAACCCAGCTTTTACCTCATTTGCATGCAAGTAAACTGAGGGGTGGCAACTCAAATCACCCAGAAGATCTGGAATAGCCACCTGAATGCCTGGAAAATCCCTACGGGGAACATTAGCAGCAGGAGATGGATCCGCTACCGGTACATCATCCTCCTCGTCCTCGACATCCGGTACATCAACCCGGATAAGACGTATCACCGCCTCCGCCAAACCGCGAGGTTGTCTAACTGAATGGGGTCGAGGCACTTTAGAAGCCCTCCTCCGCACACCTGAAGTGGTCCTACGGGAACTACTCGGCTAATCCAAATCCATAATATCTGGACACAAGTCTCCAAATTACCTCAGAAAAGGTGTGGTAAAGTCTAACCTGGAGCATTTTAATGCATTTTTATGACTAGATGCATGCATGCATTATTTTAACATACGCCTACAGTATAGTTAAAAATGCATGTCTACCCAATGCCTAGACTTTTGAAATTTTTTTGCCAGAGTCTCCTTTGTAAATATGACTATCCACATGCACATATGCATGACTAGGTGGCCATTCAGTAGCACACCTACCCACAGTCATACACATCCTATAATGCATGAAAATATCAAAGTCACAATCCATGACGGTAGATTAAATACTAGGATTGCTTTGCTTTATTACCTTTGCTCATTTGTCCTCAAATAGGATAAGAAATAGCAGGAAAAGGAAAAAATTTGATTATTTCAAAAGTCAAATTTTTTCACATCATTATGTTCAGCATGGTTTAATACTAACATTTAATATGTTGAATATTTTTTATCAAGGCATATGAGCATGCATATTCAATACTATGTGTTTAGACGCATTTCATATAAAAAGTCATTTTCCAATGGATAGAAACTAGAAAAGAAGAAATGCATACGTTACCAGGACAGTGTAGAACACTTGTATGGTGACAGAATTTGCAAAAAGACGCTAAAAAGTGTGCGTAAAAGTCACAAAATTTGCAAAAATAGCTCTCGGATTTCCTGTGCGGCGCAACTTAAAAATGACTTATGAAAGGCACAGAATGCATAAAAGTTAAAACGCTAAAAAGTATTTTTTTAGTTTTTCGGAGTTTCGAAGAATGCATAAAAGTTAGACTGTAAAGGAAAGGCGAAATATCCAAAAATATTTAGATTCTGAGAATCGCAGTTTTTTGAACTTTCAGACGAATTCCGCAAGACGGAAGCACGAATCTTCAAAGGGAGGCTTCATGAATAGTAAGGAGGTGGGAATAGTAACCTTGGGGCAAAAATGACTATTTTGCCCCTAGCTTAGAAAATTTAGAAAAGGAAGCTTAAACTCATTTGTTGGTGATTTTGAAAATCACCAACACTTGAGAGAGATAGAGAAGTTGGATGAGATGAGGAAGGAAGATAAAAGGCTAGCCCGTGTAATAACTTTGTCCAACAGGAGAAAATTAAAGAAAAAAGGTAATCTGAAACCTAACCTTAAGTATATTTTCTTTAAGTTTTCTATGTTAAAAGCATAGCTTAATGAGAATAAGAAGTAAAAGATGTTAAAAATGTTTTCATATGGTTGAAATAATGAGAAAGCGGAGAAATAAGAATTAGAAATTTAGTTTATAAATTTCTGAAGGAAGTATAAGATTCGTAATAAATTTGAACAATCCGAATGAATCATATGAATGATTCGGTGAAATTAGTAAGGAATGGTGTTTTATAATATCAAATTCATAGGAAAAGTGAAATCGTAATCAAAATATCGATTAAAAATGAAGAACGAGCGAAGAACGCGAAGAACACGCGAATAACATGAAGAACGTTGTTGATGGACAAATTTAAAATTATCGTAGTATAGCTTGTTGTTGATGGACAAGTTTAAAACCATCGCGTATAAGTTAGTTGCATTGCGTATAAGTTATGATGAAATTTCGTAAAAGACGAACGAGAAGTAGAAAGTATGTAAATTAACCCGAACGTGTAGGGTTTCATAAGAAAGTAAGAGAATGTAGAAAACGTGAGTCGTGGTGTGACACCCCCAGAATAGGTATACAACACCCATTCTGAGTCGCCAAATACATGGTACAGAAAGCAAACTACAACTTCAATAATACAATTGTCGTGCAAAATACGACAACACATACTGTGACGCCCCCAAAATAGGTCCAATCCATCCAACCCATTCTGAGTCGCCAAATACATGGTACAGAAAATAACTACAACTTTATTATTACAATTGTCGTGCAAAATACGACAACACATACTGTGAGTTTAAATACAAATATTGTCTTCTAGACAATATCCACACTCAAATAAGTCCTCATTACAATTATTCAAACACTATTTTACAGAAATAGTGAGGACTGCTAAAACATCTTTCTAGAACCATCACTCCATACCCCGACTAGATCCTGCTATGTTCTCACCTCCTGAGAAGAAAAATGGAACAAAAAGGAAAAGGGTGAGCTCAACTAGCCCAGTAAAGAATATTATGACTAAGATAATATACAACAAATTATCATTAGTATTCAACAGGGAAAAATCTGATAGAATATAATCGACAACAAGTTTTAGATCAACAACTGCAGCGGAAATAACAAACCATTAGAAGAGTCAAGTAGAGAAAGAATTCTACTATCTTCTAAGATTTAAAAGTCCATCATCAATATTTTATCCCTGTAACATCAATTAATAATCATCTTTAACCAAATATTCATCTTTGCACTACAGGCCAAAGATATTCATTTGTATCATCAGTCGGTCATGTTCATCTCAACACCTGTTCATCTTTGCACTACAGGCCAAAGATATTCATCAAGTAATTATACATCTTTGCACTACAGGCCAAAGATATTCAGTAATATCATCATTTAGGACTGAGGATGATGAAAAATATCTTAAAGAGAACGAATCCAATGAGACAGAAGGACAAATAGTAGAGATTCGTATAACAGTTTATCCAAGATCAATAATACTTCATAATAATCAATTGTGAAGCAGAATTCAAAAATAAAGATCAAAACATGGATACAATCAAAGATAGTAACCATAATAGACATCTTGGACAAAAAGGGAAAATTTTATTTTTCGGTGAATAGTGCCGTATTCGTGAATAGTGCCGTATACGTGAATAGTGCCGTATACGTGAATAGTAACCCCCGACACAAAAAGTTCCAAATTTGATAAAAACTCATATCAATATTTCAGCATAATGATATTGAAGAAAATAATATCATTAAGAAGAAAATAATATCCCTTACCTCAAAATATCAGTACTTCTGGTCGGAATACCGGTATAAGGCTGAAAGAAACTTGCTCTGATGAATAGAAACTCTCAAAGTATCTAAATACTCACAAAATACACTCAATAATCTAGAGAGAGAAAGAGAGAAAACTTGTTTCTGGTGTGATTTTCAATTCTAACTTAGCCCTCTATTTATAGGAAAATTTTGGTAGGTTTGACCTGCAACCTGATGGCTTTACCTGCTACTATTCCCACCCACCACATTTGAAATATAATTCAGCACATTTCTTCACCAACCACAAGTGGGGCCCACCAATTCTAGAATTTTCCACCAAAATGATAAACTCCGAAAATTCAACAATTTCTGAACCAGTCATCTTGTAAAATTTGTAATAAATCATACGTTCATTTTTAACGGTTCAAAATTTGTGGACATATACTCAACTTATATATGTATAACATATCCAAAAATTACCACGATCCAACGGTCGGATTAAAAATTATAACCCCCGCAAACTATCTCAAAAACCCTGATTTTTAATACCTCCATTCCGACAAAAATACTGACAAAAACCTCAACATTAACTCCTTCATTTTTAACCACAAAAATATATCCCTCATTTATATCCACATAAAATAAATATTTCCTTATCATATGAATCAATAATTAATTATTAACAAATAATATTACAGAATCACATTTATGACAACCAGGCCGTTCCCAGGAAAGAGGGGGCTTTCCAATAAGGATTTCTCCTTACTGGCGCGCAATTAGATGACCAAACCTCTCCTTAGACAGAACTTTCTAGACATTGCCAATAATGTTATCTAATAATATTATTCAAATAATATGAATTATTGATCTGATAAATGAAAATACTGTGCAGCAACAATTATTGAAACAACAATAATATAAAATATCAACGCAGTAATTATTGAATCAATAAAATAAAATATTAAATAATAACTACTGTAACAATTATTGAGTAGTGCCTTCTTACGTACGAATCAATAATTCAACTATACTGTGCAATCCGTGTGCTACTGTGCAACCACGCGTTATTACTGTATTTTTAACCACCGGGTATATAAACAGTGTTAACGGTAACAACTACGCCATTATTAATAAACAACTTATACTTGTCGTTTTCTTCATCCAATCGCTTTCCGTTATGGGGCCCACACAAGGCTGCGCCGTCGTACGAAATATTCCCCGACAGCAAGAATATTCCACGACCAAATGAATATTCCCCGACAAAATAAATATTTTATAACCACTTGCTTATTTTGTAAAATTTGCACATTTCACCCATAACCAAAGTATTATATCAAATTAACCCCTTATTATTCACAATAATATTTAGAGAAAAATTAATTTTATTCATTAATAAGTTGGGGTCTTACAACCTCCCCTCCTTATGAAATTTCGTCCTCGAAATTGACGTACGTACCTGATGTTTCAAAAAGGTGAGGATACCTCGCTTTCATTTCTGATTCCAACTCCCAGGTCATTTCTTCAATAGCATGGTTTCTCCACAAAACCTTAACTTGTGGTATAACCTTCGTGCGTAGGACATGCTCTTTCCTATCTAAGATCTTAACAGGTACCTCCTCGTACGTTAAATCTTCAGCTATCTCGTCTAGTTCTAACTCAATAATGTGGTTCGGGTCTTTAACATATTTACGAAGCATAGATATGTGAAAAATATTATGAACACGAGACATGCTTGGAGGTAATGCGAGTCTATATGCCACATTTCCTATTCGCTCAAGAATCTCAAATGGACCAACAAATCTTGGATTGAGCTTTCCTCTCTTCCCAAATCTTGTAACTCCCTTCCATGGTGCAACACGTAACAATACATGATCCCCAATATTAAATTCCACGTCCTTCCGATGAAGATCCGCATAACTCTTTTGTCGATCCTGTGCCGTTTGTATACGTTGTCGAATCGTTTGGATCTTCTCTGTAGTAATGCGTACCAATTCTGGTCCCAACAATGTTGCTTCACCCACCTCGTCCCAGCATACTGGAGAACGACATTTTCTTCCATACAACGCCTCAAATGGAGCCACACCTATGCTCGCCTGATAACTGTTGTTGTAGGAGAATTCCACCAATGGTAGGTACTTATCCCAACTCCCTTTGAGATCTAAGACACAAAGTCTTAATAGATCTTCAAGAGTTTGAATAGTCCTCTCTGATTGTCCGTCCGTTTGAGGATGGTATGCTGAACTGAATCGTAAATCCGTGCCCATAGCTTTCTGCAAGCTAACCCAAAATCGTGAAGTGAATCTTGGGTCACGATCCGAAACTATGGATACTGGCATGCCATGCAATCTCACAATCTCGTTCACGTACATACTAGCAAGACGTTCAAGGGAATAAGTCTCACGTATCGGCAAGAAATGAGCGGACTTGGTTAATCTATCAACAATAACCCAAATCGCATCTATGCCTTGAGAAACCTTGGGAAGACCTGTAACAAAATCCATAGTAATGTGTTCCCACTTCCATTTCGGAATCTCAAGTGGTTGCAATGGACCCTTTGGTACTTGATGCTCCGCTTTTACACGTTGACAAGTTAAACATCTCGAGATAAACTCCGCGATCTCTCTTTTCATATTGCTCCACCAAAATGTATGTCGAAGATCGTGATACATTTTGGTACTTCCAGGATGGATTGCAAACGGTGTGTTGTGTGCCTCCATCATTATTCTATGCTTCAAGTCAAAATCGTTAGGAACACAAAGTCTGGAGTTGACTCGAAGTATTCCTTCTTCATCGATTCTTGCTTCTGGAATAGCACCTTCTTGCACTTTCTTCTTCATACGCATCAGCTCTATATCCGTAGCTTGAGCAGCTTTAACTTTATCGATTAAAGTCGGTTCTACTCGTATATTTGATATCATCATGTGGGTACTTGGAGCCTTCATCTCTATCTCCATCCTTTGCAAGTCATACAAAATGGGCCTTTGTGTTAAAAACATTGCACTCGTACCCGCATATGATCTTCTACTCAATGCGTCAGCTACTACGTTTGCTTTTCCAGGATGATATTGGATGGTATGATCGTAATCTTTCAACAGCTCGAGCCAACGTCGTTGCCGCATGTTGAGTTCCTTTTGGGTGAAGAAATATTTGAGGCTTTTATGATCTGTATAGATCTCCACTTTCTCCCCATAAAGGTAGTGTCTCCAGATCTTCAACGCAAAAACGACTGCTGCCAACTCCAAATCATGAGTAGGATAATTCCTCTCATATTCTTTGAGTTGTCGTGAGGCATAGGCTATGACTTTCCCATGTTGCATGAGAACACATCCTAACCCTTTGCCTGAAGCATCGCTGTAGATAACAAATCCATCCGAACCAGATGGTATTGTCAAAACAGGTGCCGAAATGAGTCTCCTCTTGAGTTCTTGAAAACTCTTCTCGCATTCCTCACTCCATACGAATTTTGTATCTTTCCGAGTCAGCTGAGTTAACGGAGTAGCGATTCGAGAAAATCCTTCCACAAATCTCCGATAATAACCAGCTAAGCCCAGAAAGCTACGTACTTCGGTTACCGACTTCGGTTGCTCCCAACTTTGTATGGCTTCAATCTTCGCCGGGTCGACAGATACTCCATGTTTTGACACCACGTGCCCAAGGAATGCTACTTCCTCAAGCCAGAACTCGCATTTCTTCAGTTTGGCATATAGCTTGTTTTCACGAAGCCTTTGCAGTACCAGCTTCAAATGGCGCTCATGATCTTCACGGCTTTTGGAATAGATGAGGATGTCATCAATAAAGACAACAACGAACTGATCCAAATATTCTTTGAATACACGGTTCATCATATCCATGAAGGCAGCAGGAGCATTAGTCAATCCAAAAGACATTACTAAGAATTCATAATGCCCGTACCGAGTTCTGAAGGCAGTCTTTGGAATATCCTCAGTTTTAATCTTCAGCTGATGATATCCAGAACGAAGATCGATCTTTGAAAAGAATTGTGCTCCTTGCAACTGGTCAAACAGGTCATCAATGCGAGGTAGCGGATACCTATTCTTGATGGTGACATGGTTCAATTCTCGATAGTCAATACAAAGTCGCATACTCCCGTCTTTCTTCTTTACGAATAAAACAGGAGCACCCCAAGGAGACGTACTAGGACGAATAAAACCGATGTCCAACAACTCCTGTAGTTGGACTTTTAACTCCTGAAGTTCAATAGGAGCCATTCGATATGGGGTTTTAGAAATGGGCTTTGTACCGGGTTCAAGGTCAATAAAGAATTCAATTTCTCGTTCCGGGGGTAGACCGGGAAGTTCTTCAGGAAATACATCGGAAAATTCTCTAACAATAGAAATATTATTCAAATCTGACTTGTCTTTGTTCAAATCCATAACATGGGCTAAGAAAGCTTGACATCCATTTTTCAATAAACGAATAGCTTTGTGGCTTGATATGACAGTGACTGATTTTAGTGGTTTAGTAGTTTGAATTCGTATGACAGGTTGGTTAGGAATATGAAAACTAACAACCTTACGAAAACAATCAATTTTAGCATGATGAGTGGTTAACCAATCAATTCCTAAAATCACATCAAAAGCAAGTATCTTTAAAGAGATAAGATCAACAGGTAATGTGATAGTGCCAACTTGGATCATGCAAGATTTATAAACTGTAGATGTAACGAAGGTTTCACCCAACGGAGTTTCAACAGATAAGTTAAAGTCCAATTTCTCCGGAGTCAAGTTTAAACGTTGAGCACAAGCAGGAGAGATAAAAGAATGGGTAGAACCGGTATCTAGTAAAGTATAAACTTCGCAAGAATTCAAGATTAGCTTACCCGTGATCACCTCGTTCGGGTTTCTCGCGTTTTGGCCAGTAACGACAAACGCCCTTCCAGGAACCGCTGATTTCGACTTATCCGGGATAACTTTTGGAGTCACCATCCCCGCTGAACTTGGTTTTGCTACAGAACACTCTCGAGCTATATGACCTTCCTTTCCACAGTTATAACATACCTTGGATTGTTGTGGGCAGTTTGGGCTGATATGTCCCTCTTTCCCACATTTGTAACATACGACCGGTGGTCGTTCTCCTCCCCTAGAAACAGTTGATGTTTGTGCTGACGTCTTCACGTTATCATTGTTGTACCTTCTCTTCTTGAAATCTCCTCCCGACTCGCTCCTTCTATTATCACGACCACGATTACCACCAGAGTGGTTACCGCTTTTGTCCGAATGTTTTCCTCCCTGCTGGTTTTCATTGCTTCGATGACTGCCGCCACCGGTATGACCCTGGTTGTGGTCCCTCGGTTGCACATACTCATTATCTCGCTCTAATAATTGACCCTGTTTACAACATCTGAATATAAAGAAAATTTATGAGAGATAAGATATTGCCGAATCTCGGGTTTTAGACCTCTCAGAAACATCCTTGTCATTCGTTCCTCATTTTCGACCAAATGAGGTGCAAACCTGGATAACTCTGCAAACTTCGCCTCGTACTGGGACACCGTCATGTTGTTTTGTTCCAGTCTAATAAACTCAACCTCCTTCATATGACGAATACTTTCAGGAAAGTACTTGTCATTGAACAGTTTTTGAAATGTTTCCCAGGACATGTTGAGTGCGTCAGGCTGGGTACGCTTCACAGACTCCCACCAGTAGTCTGCCTCACCGCGGAACATAAATGTGGCGAATGGAACCTTCTGTTCCTCCGTGCATCCCAAGACATCAAATATCTTGGTAATTTGCTTGACCCACGTTTCCGCCATGATCGGATCCGGCTTTCGCTTAAATTCTGGTGGTCCCAATTCTTTGAACTGCTTAGCTGTGACAAACCGCGCGTTGTTATCATTTCCACCCGTATTCTGCACACGAGTCTCCCTCGTCTGATTTTGCATGAACTGCAAAAAGCTCCTAAACATTCCATCATTCATCGTTTGCTCGGTAACGTTGTTTACAGGAGGAATATTGCCTTCCTGTTGCACGTTCCCCTGGGTGGTGATCAAAGGTGTCTCCAAGGTCTGATTCACTCCATTATTAACGTTCTCAGCTGCCATTCTTAAATACTGCCATAAAACAAGGGTTAATAGTCATGTCATATTTATCCCTATACTCTGACCGACCAAATAAACACCAAATAAACTTAGTCAGGTCATACTAGCGAAGGAATTTCCCGTCTCTCCCCTCCTAGTTCTTGTCTCACATCTCAGCCAGGGATCATATCCCTAAGCTCTGATACCAACTGTGACATTGGACACCATCATGTGTCAGCACCTCACAAAGGTACCTATCAGCTTGCCACCGCAGAACGGCGTCCCCTACGGAGAGTCTGGCTTCGGTGCATTCCTCATCAACAGGATGTCACCAGATAGAGGCTCGGGGCTCTTTACTTATGGCTCTGATACCAACTGTGACGCCCCCAGAATAGGTATACAACACCCATTCTGAGTCGCCAAATACATGGTACAGAAAGCAAACTACAACTTCAATAATACAATTGTCGTGCAAAATACGACAACACATACTGTGACGCCCCCAAAATAGGTCCAATCCATCCAACCCATTCTGAGTCGCCAAATACATGGTACAGAAAATAACTACAACTTTATTATTACAATTGTCGTGCAAAATACGACAACACATACTGTGAGTTTAAATACAAATATTGTCTTCTAGACAATATCCACACTCAAATAAGTCCTCATTACAATTATTCAAACACTATTTTACAGAAATAGTGAGGACTGCTAAAACATCTTTTTAGAACCATCACTCCATACCCCGACTAGATCCTGCTATGTTCTCACCTCCTGAGAAGAAAAATGGGACAAAAAGGAAAAGGGTGAGCTCAACTAGCCCAGTAAAGAATATTATGACTAAGATAATATACAACAAATTATCATTAGTATTCAACAGGGAAAAATCTGATAGAATATAATCGACAACAAGTTTTAGATCAACAACTGCAGCGGAAATAACAAACCATTAGAAGAGTCAAGTAGAGAAAGAATTCTACTATCTTCTAAGATTTAAAAGTCCATCATCAATATTTTATCCCTGTAACATCAATTAATAATCATCTTTAACCAAATATTCATCTTTGCACTACAGGCCAAAGATATTCATTTGTATCATCAGTCGGTCATGTTCATCTCAACACCTGTTCATCTTTGCACTACAGGCCAAAGATATTCATCAAGTAATTATACATCTTTGCACTACAGGCCAAAGATATTCAGTAATATCATCATTTAGGACTGAGGATGATGAAAAATATCTTAAAGAGAACGAATCCAATGAGACAGAAGGACAAATAGTAGGGATTCGTATAACAGTTTATCCAAGATCAATAATACTTCATAATAATCAATTGTGAAGCAGAATTCAAAAATAAAGATCAAAACATGGATACAATCAAAGATAGTAACCATAATAGACATCTTGGACAAAAAGGGAAAATTTTATTTTTCGGTGAATAGTGCCGTATTCGTGAATAGTGCCGTATACGTGAATAGTGCCGTATACGTGAATAGTAACCCCCGACACAAAAAGTTCCAAATTTGATAAAAATTCATATCAATATTTCAGCATAATGATATTGAAGAAAATAATATCATTAAGAAGAAAATAATATCCCTTACCTCAAAATATCAGTACTTCTGGTCGGAATACCGGTATAAGGCTGAAAGAAACTTGCTCTGATGAATAGAAACTCTCAAAGTATCTAAATACTCACAAAATACACTCAATAATCTAGAGAGAGAAAGAGAGAAAACTTGTTTCTGGTGTGATTTTCAATTCTAACTTAGCCCTCTATTTATAGGAAAATTTTGGTAGGTTTGACCTGCAACCTGATGGCTTTACCTGCTACTATTTCCACCCACCACATTTAAAATATAATTCAGCACATTTCTTCACCAACCACAAGTGGGGCCCACCAATTCTAGAATTTTCTACCAAAATGATAAACTCCGAAAATTCAACAATTTCTGAACCAGTCATCTTGTAAAATTCGTAATAAATCATACGTTTATTTTTAACGGTTCAAAATTTGTGGACATATACTCAACTTATATATGTATAACATATCCAAAAATTACCACGATCCAACGGTCAGATTAAAAATTATAACCCCCGCAAACTATCTCAAAAACCCTGATTTTTAATACCTCCATTCCGACAAAAATACTGACAAAAACCTCCACATTAACTCCTTCATTTTTAACCACAAAAATATATCCCTCATTTATATCCACATAAAATAAATATTTCCTTATCATATGAATCAATAATTAATTATTAACAAATAATATTACAGAATCACATTTATGACAACCAGGCCGTTCCCAGGAAAGAGGGGGCTTTCCAATAAGGATTTCTCCTTACTGGCGCGCAATTAGATGACCAAACCTCTCCTTAGACAGAACTTTCTAGACATTGCCAATAATGTTATCTAATAATATTATTCAAATAATATGAATTATTGATCTGATAAATGAAAATACTGTGCAGCAACAATTATTGAAACAACAATAATATAAAATATCAACGCAGCAATTATTGAATCAATAAAATAAAATATTGAATAATAACTACTGTAACAATTATTGAGTAGTGCCTTCTTACGTACGAATCAATAATTCAACTATACTGTGCAATCCGTGTGCTACTGTGCAACCACGCGTTATTACTGTATTTTTAACCACCGGGTATTTAAACAGTGTTAACGGTAACAACTACGTCATTATTAATAAACAACTTATACTTGTCGTTTTCTTCATCCAATCGCTTTCCGTTATGGGGCCCACACAAGGCTGCGCCGTCGTACGAAATATTCCCCGACAGCAAGAATATTCCACGACCAAATGAATATTTCCCGACAAAATAAATATTTTATAACCACTTGCTTATTTTGTAAAATTTGCACATTTCACCCATAACCAAAGTATTATATCAAATTAACCCCTTATTATTCATAATAATATTTAGAGAAAAATTAATTTTATTCATTAATAAGTTGGGGTCTTACACGTGGACTCAAGAACGAACGAGTTTCGAGTTCGGATGACAAAATTACGGACGAACGGACGAAGAACGTTAATAACGTAAAATGAACGAAGGATGAAATTAAAGCCAATTGAATGGCATGTTAACGAATTTAGAATGAAGTTTTGTTTAAGGGGAATTGTAGTATGTAAGATAAGGAAGAGAATGGCTTTGGAACGACCTCGTTCTGAGTTATAACAGAGAAGTTATGAGATTGCGAAATCAGCGTCTCAAGTATGTAAAAGACTTAGAAAATTTTTGCAAGTTTCATGCTCGGCACCGCAGCATCAGCTATGCTTTTGGAGGCGGCGCCGGAGCGCTAACCCGGGCCATCAGCTTGAAAGTAGTATGCATACAAGCCAATCATGTATGATGATAAAGCATATACTTTGTAATCAATCTTATTTATTTATTAATAAAAGAATTATTTATTAAAGGCATTTAATTATTTACATGGTGTTGTTTTAATAATATGTGATAAACCCATAGTTTTAAGCAATGCTTTTAGAATCATTACGAGATCATGCTAATGAGATCTAAATTCTTATATAGCTTAAAACTAAAATGTTCCCAATAAATGGATTACTAAAACGGTGATTAGTGAATCCGGATAGATTGGTACGTACGTTGCTTGCTCATTGGATGAGGATGATTAATCTCATGATCATTTGTGTGGAGACACTAAAGCAAGTATGTAGGTGCTTATTAGAGAATAAGTTCACTGAACGTGACTCGCTAAGGAATACCTAATGGAGTTTTATTTGTCTGTCAATAGGAATTCCTGTAGTGATAGTAGTACAAATGATCCTTAGACTTGAGATCATCATAGTATCTTATATATAATGAATTACACTTTAACTTATTCTTTAAGACTCTTAGAGTATATCAAAGGGTATGCTTGGGTGTAATAAATTGTATATGAAGATAATGAATGATCAATAAAGAATCTGCCACTTCTAGTAAAAGAAGAGAAATGTCCTATGTGATTCGATAAATGACAACCCAGGAATACTTGGCCAAGGTGGAATGAAATTAGAAAGTAGTTTCTAATTTGCATTCATTAAGAGTTGTGCATTTAGAAATCGAAATACATACAATTAAATAAAATAAGACTTGATAATAATTCCATGTCCTATATTTAATTGGGACATTGTATGGTGGAAGGATTGAATTGTACGGTAACTATTAACTCAAAGGTTCTTTTATGATTAATGTTGAAATCTATATTATGTGAAAAGTTGTTGATCGCTAGGGAGGCTTATCCCTATTGTAGAATAAATATTATTTATTTAAATATATTAATCGTTTGATTTATTTATTTAAATAAGATTAGAATTTTTCTAATTGATTTATTCACAACCGGTTTAATATAGAGAACCTAAAGGGTCACACCATAAAAGAAAGAATAATTATTTTAGAAGTTAATGGTATAATCATAATAATATGTTAAGTATATTTAATTTAATCTATGGTGATAGAATAAATTAAATAGCTTAATATTTATTATGTAATATTTTAGAAATATTAAATATAATTTAATAAGAGGAGTCTTATTAATATTATTACAATTATTATTATTTTAATTTCTAAAAGAGTTTAGGAATTAATTTAATAAAAGTACTCTCATTTATTCCTAATAGGATTAGGAGGGAAAATTAGTTAAAGGAGTTTAATTAATTATCCTTAATATGATTAGGGAGCCCATTTAATTAAAAGAGTTTAATCAAATAAATAATACTTTATTTTAATTAAATAAGGTTACCTGATATCTTTATAAGAGGAGTCTTATATCAGATATTACAAGATACGAAATTCCAATAGTTGGAGAGTACGCCCCTTTTTCTATAGAGATAGGAAAAATTAGGATTTGTGTCAATACACCCTTCTTCTTGAAAACTCTTATTCCTTGGTGGATCACCTCTAGAGGCCATACACTTGGGTGGCTAACATTGATCAAAAGAAGGAATCTACCCGGAGATTCAAGAAGATCGCGGAAAAGTAAGAGGTTAACTCGTACCTGTGGAAGCTCGTATCTACAAGAGTATGATTCCATAACTTCTTGTTCTTCGTTTTAATTAATAATATGCATAAAGGATGATCCGAGTAATTGGCTTGTGAAAAATTTTAAAATCTGATTTTATTTTGCTTCTGTTATTTTTATAATTTGATTGCAACTTTGATTTTCACAAAACCTAACAAACTGCTGAGTGGCGCCGCAATGCATAGAGAGGGATTTGGCGCCGCAGCGCCAGACCGGGGAAGAAGGTGAGGTAGACTCGCATCGCAACGCAAGAGGAAGGAAGGGAATCGGCGCCGTAGCGCCGATGCAGGGCAATGGCTAGTGAGGAGCTTTTAACTGCTCAAACTCCTGGGGAAGTGTACGGAAAGATAATGAGCATGCAGTTCAAGTAAAGTAACACTTAAATAAGTGATTTAAACCTTTAGTAAAGGTTGAACGAAATGACTGAACGGGATTAAAAGACAAAGAATGAAATGAATGTAAACGTAACGTAGTGGCGATGATCGATAGGTCTTAGCATACAACGAACCGTATGACTTCGACATTAAGAAAGAATAATGAACGTGGGGTTCATGTAATTGATAGCGAATGTAAGAGTTAAACACTTTAGCCGACATGAGGGTAGAGTGTATGCGAATATTAAACAGGTAGAACATACATGCCGTGTATGGTTTGACCGTAAGGTAAGGAAGACTAATGATTAAATGTGAACGGTGAAGAATGTGAATTAAAGACAATGACATATAATGTTAAGAAGTCGAGTTAATGATTATAACTTAGACAACATTCCGAGTCAAATGAATCAGACGTTGTAAGATATGAATAAGGTAATGCAAAATGATTAACACTACAAATGCGTATAATTAATATTGAATGATCGTTCTACGTATACAAAAGACTATATGCCTTAGACGATAAGAATTGAATCATGAGGTATGGCATTTAGTTGCCAGAAAGCCATAAAGAATAAGAAATTGACTTAACGAACATTATAGTTTAATAGTTCGGATAAGTTAAGATAAAGTTAGGTCGTGGTACAATCGTAATATTTGATGGTTGACATATGGGAGCTGGGCTAGACAATTCTTTCAGAGAGCAGAGGTATATATGAACTGGCGACCGATCTAACTCACTGTGAAAGATAATTTAGACGAGACGAGAACTTATTTGTTGGTTATTTTTGGGAAACCACTCAGAGTATCATATGGACTACTAATAGAGACGCGCTGTGTACTGAGTCCTAGAAAGGTTATAAGAAGAAGATAAGAATGTAAATCAGCAAAGATGATGATCGTAAGAGTAAGACATCTCCGTATGTCATCAAGCCGTAAATCGGTAAAGAAAGAAGGTCGCATAAACTTAGATTGTAAGAATGTGAATCCTAAGAAGTAAAGTTAATTAAACTGATGCGTACGTCAAATATATGACTAATTGGTGTATGTACATGCTTTTTCCTTATGTGGTATATAGGGATTGGAAAGAGTAGTTCAGCGTAAGCTGTAGTTGTGCGTAAGGCATGTTTCCTAACTTCATTCATATTACATGAATGCTAGTTTCTTAAACTTCTCATATATTGAACTTGAGAAGTCTTGTCTATGTGCAAATGTGTGATATTTGTACAAGGTGGTAGTATGTATGAGGCCTTGTACCATAATTTGAACACTTCGGTATTTCTATGAGATGAATTGTTCTGTGATTGAGCTGTTCAATACAAGTATGTTCTGTTTAATCATGAACCGTTATTGTTAAGTATGTGCTAATGATTATAGCCAGACATGATGTGTATGGAAAAAGGTAGAAGAATGAAAGTATTTCAAAGAGTATGTGACTAATATTTTAAGATGATAGGAATCAAGATTATTCCTATTATTCCAGCAGCTTCATCAATTTTGTTTGGTTATGGAAGTCTTAAAAGAATGTTTGAATTCTTGAAGTTATTTATTCAACTGCTATGACTTGCTGGGTAATTGAATGCTCACACTTGCTTTAAATGAAAAATATTTTTAGCGAACGATGTTAGGAAAAACTTAAGGATCACGTAAGGATCAAGCTGACCGGTATCCAGATGAAGTGCCATTCAATATGTGAATGAGCGTGAAGAGCAAGCGAAGACTTGTAATGTAGATTAGTTTAATTGAACTATAGATTAGTTTAATGAACTGTTATGTATCCTTGGTGGTAGATAAAAGTCACTCTTGTAAGATGGAACGAATAATGTATTTATCATTATTTGTAATGAAAGAGGTTATAAGGTTTTAGAACCTAGGATTTGAGAATGTATGTTTTTATATATCACTATATAATGATGTATGTTTGGAAGATGATGCACTCGTGATGCACGAAATTCGGGTGTAAAGATAGACCGAATTTCGGGGTGTTACAAGTTGGTATACGAGCTGATAGGTTATAAATCTTAGGTATGAGTACCTAAGACTATAATCGTATTGAGAAGGATAAGAAAATTGTTGAGTTAAATGATTAAGGAATAAGATCACCATGCGATCATATTGAATCGTAATAATAGTTGTTCTGCTAAATGATGGATGATTTATAGCTAATGCTATAAATGAATGGTACCAAAAAGTAGTACGGAAAGAAGAACTCAGATTGAGTTGTAAAGGATATCATACGAATTAAAGAAAATTCGTATTAAGTAAAGAAATAGGAAGACGTCATAAAATTTCGATTGAGGACTCATGTGATAGCTGAGTAGTACGAAACTTCGAATGGGAGGGGGTTTGAGATTATTTAGTTATTATAGTGATAATCATTGGAATAGTATGTCGCGCTATCAATATGTATATGGCGAGAAGGTGAATCTTTTATCATGTATATACTTGATAGGTAGAGAATGATAAGATAGGTGTGAGATCTTGAAACTCATACTTATAAAAAGTTCGTGACTCATAGTTATATGCTATATTTCTAAGCCCTAAGCGTATGGATAGTCCTTGATTTGTTCTTGGATTACATATTGCGAAGATAAGTTCTTCAACACATATGGTTGTGAAAAGTTTCTAAACACATAAAATGTGGTAAATTGATGGACTCACTAGTACAAAACCATAAAAAGACAATACTTAAAAGATGACGTTTTAATAAAAAACGTTGATAAGTAGGTTTTATACTTGCTTATCCAGTATCTATTACTTGAATTAGTTGCTTATACTCATGTTTCTTAGATAATTTTCATGCATTTTGTGTTCATTTTGTAGATCTTATGCTTGGGAACGGTGTGAGCGACTATTGGTATAAAAACGCAAGGAAAAGCAATCCGAACATTATTTGGTTCATTTCATGTTCTTGGCTTAGAACTTGGATTATGTTATAGAGCTTCTTCTTAGCTTTCCACAACATCTTGAATCATTCCAATCAGAGTTCGGATTCAAGAGTTATGACCTTTGTACCTACGGACGTTGAACGTCACTATTTTGGGTGGTCATTTGCATAGCTGTCACTTCCAACCCTATTTTAGCCTTCATTCATCGATTATTTCTAAATTATCAAAGAATAAAAGTTGTAGAGCTCGTCGAGAGCTTCAATTTGATAGGTAGCAGGCTCCGTAACTCTTCCCGGATCAAAAGTTATGACCGTTTTACCAGAGGACACTAAAACAGAAAACCAATGGCGCGGGCGCACGAATTTGTAGTGCATTTCCTGCGCGGCCGCGCAAGTCCCTGGACCAAAATAACATGTTCTGCTACTTTAGCTTGGGCACGCCTAACTCCAACTTCTGATGTTGACCAGAGTTGACTTTTCACTAAACAGTGCAATTGAAGCGTATTTTGGAGGAGGGTTCAATTAGGGCTTATATAAATAGGAGACATATATCAGATGTAAAGGGGATTCCACCCCTTGGGGGATTACGTAGCTATTGTTGCTTTCTCTCTTTAATTTCAATAAGTAGAATAGAGTAGATTAGATTAGAACCCTATATTTGATTAGAGTTGAAGATTGAAGCAATTGGAGAGCATAGGAAATTCAGAATTGGAGCAAGAGAGATCAGATTTGCATTCCCAATTCCCTAACTTATCTTTACTTCTATCTTTATTTCTCAATGTATACTCAATTGTGTATTATGGATTTTGATTCTATGATGAGCTAGACTCTATTTTGAGATTATAATGGAATCTATTGCCTAGTTTATTTTGACATACTTCATTGTTAGTCTTATTGATTGTTATGAGATTGTCTATTAAGATTCATGCTTATTTGCTTAATTGATTAGCCATCAATTACTGTGATAATCTATATGAACTTGAAAAACGAAGTATGGGTTTAGATATGATCTTGATAGCTTGTGTTTGTATGTTCTACATGGTGATAGAATGTATGATTCATGTTTAAGATAGATATATACCGAAGCACCACTCGTAGTCAATTGAGAACTTGGGCTTAAACCCTAATTATTTGTAAATCACATAGACGTATAGTGGTTTAGGTAATGTGGGTGTTCATGTGTATTCTATCAATTATGGATTATATATGATATGGGTATAGTACATCGAGAGATGGCCATGTTTCACTTTCGTGTTCTCGACAAACAATCCGATAAAATTAATTTGGCTTAACAAGAAGTGTGTTGGTTTAAGTGATTCAATAGGTAAAATTGTAATCTCAAGTCTTCATTATCTAGTCTCACTCTAGGGATAGTTAGGCTTACTTAATTTCATATTTTAAATATAAAATATCAAAGCAATCGTTTAAATAAGACTGAAATAGTTATGGACTAGTGCTTGGTAAACTTTATTAGTTAATTATCCGTGGGAACGATACTTTATTCACTCTTTATTACTTGTTGACCGTGTATACTTGCACGCATATATTGATCGATAAAATGACCAACAAGTTTTTGGCGCCGTTGCCGGGGAATTAGCTTAATAAATTTTTTCCAACATTAATTTCAATTAAATTTGTCTTCATTTAAACATTTTTATTTTGTTTTAATTATCTTCTTATATTTCTCTCTTATCAGGTACCATGGGTGACTTTGCTTATCAATGGCCTTATGCAAATATGACTCAACTAAGGAACAAGAACTGAAGGACTCAATGTATTTTCTACATTATCAGCACAAATTGCAACACTTTCGGAGAGGTTGGACGCTCTTGCAGCCCAACGCACACAAGAGATAGCAGTTACATATGAATATTGTGCTGGCGAGCATCCGAGTTATCAGTGCAACATCAGTGTTGGACAAGTATAGTTTGGGGGTGATTACCTCAACAACTATATTTATCCCAGTTATCATCAAGGTTAGGGGTATCACCCAGATTATAAATGGAATTGTAACTATCAAGACCAAGACTGCGTTCCAAGTCCAACATATCCATCGGATTTCTCATATTCACCTCCAATGCAACAAGAAGAAAATTCAAAGTTGAAGGAATTCATGTCAAACTTACAATTAACAATGCCCACATTATAATTAAAAGTGAAAGAATACTCCCCTAAGTGGCAATATCATCTCCGTTCGCCTCCTCAAGATCCGATGGTATATCAGGCGATGGATAAGTTTGAGATAATCTAAAGTTTGAAACTGAGTGTGGACTTCTAACTGTCCGAATGCTTGAGTCAAAAATTCTAAAAATTGAGCAGTGTTTATTTTCTATGATTGAGATATGGTGCGGCCGCGCTATGTTTGGCTTGTAGTTGGGCGCGGCCACGCTACCCTGCACCCTGGCAACTTCAATATTCTTGACTTCTGTTTGATCATAAATGCTTATAGCAATTGGATTGAACCTGATAGGAGAAACAATAAAACTATTATTAAGACTTATAACTATCAAACATCTACGAAATATGGAAAGTATGAAGAATTAAACATAGCAGAAGAAGTAAATGGAAATGTAAATAAGAATTAAACAAGGAGGGAAAAAGATTGGATGGGGTGCCTCTCATCTAGCGCTCGGTTTATAGTCCGTTAGCTGGACTCTTTTTCTTGACACTGCTATCCAATTCCTCTACGAAAAGCTAGGAACCCTCCATCCATTAGAACCGCTATATGCTTTGGTAGGTTCCCCATCATGAGAGTCTTCAGATTGAAACAACCTAGCATATTTCCTGTACATGATGCCCCAAGTTCTATTGTATAGCTAGGTGCTCCGTCCGTTGTATCTGTTAATAGATTTTTGCATTGAGGCATGACAGATACAACATGCTTTTCTTTTTCTATTATCTCTTCCTCTACCCACCATGGTTTGTAAGAGGCCTCATAATCGCATAAATTCTTACTTTGGATGTGACTACCAAGGGGGCATGGGTGTGCAAAATTCACTGAATTTTTTAACTCTAACTGAGAAGGCACTTGTGGTATTATACAAGTTAGCTCATGTTCTTCATTTTCCATACCCCCAGTTGTCTCCTCAATGTCCACTCCTTTCAGTTCATTCAGTGACATGTACACTTCTGGCTCTCCATCAGTTTCATCGTCCATGTCATAGCACCAATTGTTTGGAGGGCGATTGTTCAAGGCTTCAAACATTTGATCCATCTGATTCTGAAGATTTTGAATTGACCTCTCTTGCTCAATCATCTTCTCCTCTGTTGATGCTGCAAATTTAAGCCACAAATCCTCCAATCTTGAATTATCTTGTTCAGTTTTGAAATCTAGGTATTGTGAACCATTCATTGAGGAGTTAATGAGTTGTTCCATCTATCTGTTAAGATTTTGACTTGATAACTCCTGACTCATCATCATCTTCTCATGGTCTGCTATGATCTTTGACATGAATTCTTTTAACTTTAAATTTTCTTCTTGTTGCATTGGAGGTGAATATGAGAAATCCGATGGATATATTGGACTTGGAACGCAGTCTTGGTCTTGATAGTTACAATTCCATTCATAATCTGGATAATACCCCCAACCTTGATGATAATTGGGATAAACATAGTTGTTGAGGTAATCACCCCCAAACTATACTTGTCCAACACTGATGTTGCACAGATAACTCGGATGCTCGCCAGCACAATATTCACATGTAACTGCTATCTCTTGAGTGTGTTAGGCTGTAAAAATGTCCAACCTCTCCGAAAGTGTTGCAATTTGTGCTGATAATGTAGAAAATACATTGAGTCCTTCAGTTCTTATTTTCCTTGGTTGAGTCATATTTGCATATGACCATTGATAAGCAAAGTCACCCATGGTACCTAGTAAGAGAGAAATATAAGAAGATAATTAAAACTATAAAGCCCCGAAATCTGGTCTATCTTCACACCCGAATTCTGTACGTCACGGTCCCACTTCTTACCAAACATACATCATTATATACCGAAATATAATAGCATACATTCTCACATCCCAGGTTTTGGAAACCTTGTAACCTCTTTCATTACAAATAATGATAATTAAATTATTCATTTCATCTTACAAGAGTGACTTTTTTCCGCCACCAAGGATACATAACAGTTCATTAAACTAGTCTATCGTTTAGTTTCATCTTTCTACATTATAAGTCTTCACTTGATCTTCTCGTTCATTCACATTCTGAATGACACTTCATCTGAATATCGTTAGCTTGATCTTTACGGGGTCTTTAAGTTCTTCTAACATCGTTCACTGAAAATGTTTTTCATTTAAAGCAAGTGTGAGCATTCAATTGCCCAGCAAGTCATAATAGTTGAACAAACAACTTCAAGAGTTTAAACATTTCTTTAGAACTTCGATAACCGAACAAAGGTTATGAAGCAGCTTGAATAATAGGAATAGTCTCGATTCCTATCATCTTAAAACATCAGTCACTTTCATATTGAAATACTTTCATTCCACTACCTTTTTCATACACATCCTGTCTGGCTAGAATCATTAGCACAGACTTAACAATAACAGTTCATGTATAAACAGAACATACTTGTATTGAACAGCTTAATCACAACACAGTTCATATCATAGAAATACCGAAGTGTTCACATTGTGGCTCAAGGCCTCATACAATCAACCACCTTGTACAAATATCTCACATTCGCATATAGACAGAACTTTTCAAGTTCAACATCTGAGAAGTTTAAGAAACTAGCATTCATTTAGAATATGAATGAAGTTAGGAAACTTGCCTTACGCACAGCTACAACTTACGCTGAACTGCTCAATCCAATTCCTATGTAGCATATAAGAAGAAAACATAAACACTAATTAGTCATATATTGGACTTACGCATTGGTTTACTTAACTTTACTTCTTAGGATTCGTGTTCTTGCAATATACATTTACGCTACTAACTTCCTCAGAACGTTCATCATCTTGGATGATTTATATTCTTATCTTCTTCTTATAACCTTACTAGGACTCAGCACACATCGTATCTCTGCTAGTAGTCCATATGGTACTCTGAGTGGTTTCCCACAAACAACTAACAAACAAGTTCCCATCTCATCTACACTGCCATCACAGTGAGTTAGATCAGTTGCCAGTTTTGTATATACCTTCGCTCCCTGAAGAAATTGTTTAGCCCAGCTCCCATATGTCAACCATCAAATATTACGATTGTACCACAACCTAACTTATCTTAACGTATCCGAACCATTAAACCTAATGTTCATTAAATTAATTTCTTATTCTTTACGGCTTTCTGGCAACTAAATGGCATACCTCAGGATTCATTCCTTATCCGATTCACATTCGGCTTTCATTAATCTTATTACCGTTCACTACGGCTTTCTTGATAATTTATATCTTATTTAATATTAATACTTTCGTTATCCATTACATGAACCCCATGTTCATTATTCGTTCTTAGTGTCGAAGCCATACTGATCGTTGTATGCTAAGAACGATCGTCCATCACAACAACATTGCGTTCACAACGTCTATACGCTTCACACTTATCTCCCATTATCATGACATAACATCGAAATGTTATTCATTACGCTCATCACTCAACGTCTAAGGAATCACAATCATAGCAATCCCTCACGTTCGTTCATCGTGACTACGGTCCCCCGGATATCAGTTTCGTAACCCGTACCTAAAATCTTTGTCTTTTAATCTTGTTTAATCTTCCCGTTCAACCCTTACTACAGGTTTAATTCACTTGATTAAGTGTTACATTAATTGGACATTATGTTCTTTATCATCCCTTACGTTTCCCCCCTAGAGCTTAGCAGTTAAAAGCTCATCTCTGGCTTTTTCCCTACAATGGCGCTGCGGCGCCACTCTTTTCCTTTCCTCTCACGTTGCAGCGCAAATTGGCAGTACCTGGCTCCTGGTCTGGCGCTACAGCGCTACATAACAAAGCATGGCTGGCGCCGCGGCGCCAAGCTCTAATTCTTGAAAATTTCTCTAAGTGTTAAATCTACTTTGAGACGCTTACTTCCCGATCTCATAACGTCTTCGTTATAACTCAAAACGAGGTCATTCCAAAGCTATTTTCTTCCTTATCTTACGTGCTTTAATACCCCTCAGACAGAACTTCGTTCTGAATCCGTTAACGTGCCATTCGATTGGCTTGATCTTCACCCTTCATTCATTTTTATGCTTTTAATGTTCTTTGTTTGTTCGTCCGTAATTTGATCATCCGAACTCGGAACTCATTCGTTCTTGAGTCCACGACTCACGTTTTCTATGTTCTCTTACTTTCCTATGAAACCCTACATGTTCGGGTTCATTTACTAACTTTCTAATTCTCGTTTGTCTTTTACAAAATTTTCGTCATAACTTCGTTATAGCTAATTTTAATCCATTCTTCATGAACGTTTCTGCCGTTCCTAACCAACCAATAAGCATCTAACTTATACGCGATGGTTTTAAACTTGTCCATCAACAACAATTATCCTACGATGGTTTTAAATTTGTCCATCAACAACGTTCCTCGTGTTCTTCGCGTGTTCTTCGTGTTCTTCGTTTGTTCTTCATTTTAATCGATATTTTGGATTACGATTTCACTTTTTATTGGAATTTGATGTTATAAAACACCATTCCTTACTTATTTCACCTACATATTCATATAATCCACTCGGATCATTCTAATTCATTACGAATCTTATACTTCCTTAAAAAATTTACAAACTAAACTTTAAATTCTTATTTCTTCATTTTTCTTATGATTTCAACCATATGAAATCATCTCTAACCTAATTTACTTCTTATCTTTATTAAGTTATGTTTTTAACATAGAAACTTAAAGAAAATATTAGAAGAGACTAGGGTTCGGATTACCGTTCTTCTTTAATCTCCTTCCGTCGGACAAAGCGTGCACTCGGGCAAGCTTTTCCTCTTCCTCTACCTCTTCTTCTCCCAATCGAACTCTCTCTCTCTCTCTCTATCCCTCAAAGTGTAGGATTTTCAAAAGCTCAAAATAATGAACTTAAGCTTTCTATTTATAGAAAACCAAGGCTTAGGGTAAATTGCTCATTTCGCCCCCTTAACCTCCTTACTATTCCTATGCTTAGCCACCAAGTTTACTTGGCCTCCACATTAGCTTAGCCATTAAGTCTTCTTAGCCCTTAAGTTTGCTTAGCCCTTAAGTTTACTTTGCCCTTAAGTTTACTTACTCATTACTTATAAGCACTTGACTTAGCCATTAAGTATAAGCACTTTACTTAGCTATTAAGTTTACTTAGCTATTACTTAACTTATCCCTTACTCAGCCTTTAAGACTAAATCGTATTCTACGCATCTCATTCTCGTATTCTCGTATTCTCTTCGTATATCGTTCGTACGATATTCGTATTATATGTCGTAATAATCTTCGTACTCTACTCGTATAATAACTAGTATTATACTCGTATCTCTCACGCATAATAACCCTAATTATTATACGAAGTCATTAAATTCTCGGAACTTACTTTTCCTAACCCTTAGGTTTTAAGTCCGCGGGCGACAACTTCGTTTTTGCTATAACTGAAATATTATTGAATATTTCATCACGTCTCAAAATTATACGTAATCATTAATTTCTCGAAATTTCAAAATAAATCTCCGAGCAGAAACTGATGAATAGTGTCTATTTCGTCTTTTTTCCCGAAAATATTTTTGTTCCCGAAAAAATTTTATTTTCGTCTTGAAAATTCTTACTCGTTCAATCTAGCTTGTAGCCAGAATACTCCCAACTTATAATCATCCTAGGTTCTAGAACAATTAATAAACACTCAGCATGGAATAGTATTAATAAAAATTAGTTTTATTAATAACTAATTCTTTAAACCTAAATTCTGGACGATCCGAATTTTCGGGTTGTCACATTTTTCCCTCCTTATAAAAATTTCGTCCTCGGAATTTCTTAAAACCACACCCTTACCAGGGTCATCACATTCATCCCTTCTTCACAGAATGTCGTCCTCAAAATTTTAGCCTACCCTTCTTCTCAACTTCCCTTCAACGGAGTTCTTATCTTTCCATCATTCCTAACCCACATAACCTATCAAGAATCATGAAGTAGAAGGAATAACGAGGATTATAAAATTTCTTTTAAAAACATTTCATACTTTTGCTGAGGGGTCAAATAGACCATGAACTCGTACTAGGTTAAACAGCATAACGGCGTAACTTTTCTTCCACGGTTAGTTTACAATCACAAAGAAAGCAACTACCTCTTCCATGTTCTCCTCAAACTTAATCATTAGATTTCGCACCAAAACAATTTGGTTTGGCACAAGTTCTCAAAGAAAGCTCGATTTTCTTATAACATGACATACCATTTGTCTAGCCGAATCAAGGAGCTTAGACCATACAAATAAATTTGACATCAACTTGAAACATTCGTCTAGTCAACTCAATTAATATCGACTACTTCTTTAAATTCTTTTCGCAATACATCAAAACGTTTTATGACGCAATGATACCGTACTTTTTACAGTACGTTGAGGACTTCGTCATTATACATCATACCATAGAGGGTTATTGATCCTAAGACCACATCCAACATCAGGTTCAATTGCATTAATAATTCCATCTTTTTACCATCCTTGCATCAAATGCACGGATGATATAAAATTTATTTTGATATTTTAAATCAATTTATGTCCAGTCGAAACAATTAGCATAGACATACCAAGAATAGCTCTTTTAAAATCCGTTGGTTTCGAAAGTTGAACCAATCCTTTCCTTTTCAAAATGTTTATATCAGCACGAGTTCAATAAACTTTGAAATCTAGCATAGCTAGATGACTTGGAATGTCCTATTCTCCATCTTCCTTCATTGTCTTACTGCGATAATACTCAATCTTCTCTGGCACCTTCAATGCTAAGTATACTAAAAACAACGTGTTTTCAGTCTAAACATCCTTATATCTTAGTATAGTCCATCAACTTACCACACATTATGAGTTCAAGAACTTTCCACAATAATATGAGTTTAAGAACTATCCAGTCAGACCATAGGCGTCCATTCGCTGAGACGTTCGAAAACATACCATATTATTATGAGTCACGAACTTACCATAAGTATGAGTTTCAAGAACTCGCGCCTACCTTATCGTTCTCTACCTATCAAGTATATACATGAGAAAAGATTCACCTTCACGTCACATACATATTGATAGCGCGACATACTATTCCAATGATTATCACTACCAGAAGCTAAGTGATTGTAGAACCAAACACAATTCCCTGCCCATACAGAAAATTGGTCAACTCTGCTACTGACCGATATAGGAAGCTAAGCGGTTGTTACACCCAGGACAATTCTCTGCCCATACAAAGAATTGTTCAACTTAACAACTATATCGCATAAGGAGCTAAGTGGTTCTAAAACCACGTATAAATTCCCCGCCCATACAAGGAATCATAAAACTCAGCTGCTGATATGAGTTCTCAATTGAAATTTTACAACTTCTAAATTTCTCGTTATTTAATATGAAGTTTCTTTAATTCGTATGCTATCCTTCTGAACTCAATCTGAGTTCTTCTTCATGTACTACTTCGTAGTACTATTCATTTATAGTATTTGCTATAAATCATTCATCGTTTAATAGCTCATCTGTTACTACGATTCACCATGATCACGTGGTGATCTTCTTATCCTTCTCTCTACGATTATAGTCTTAGGTACTCCTATATAAGGTTTATAACCTATCAGCTTTGATACCACTCTATAACGCCCCGAAATTCGGTCTATCTTCACACCCAGATTTTGTATGTCACGGTCCCACTTCTTACCAAACATACATCATTATATACCGAAATATAACATCATACATTCTCAAATCCCAGGTTCTGGAAACCTTATAACCTCTTTCATTACAAATAATGATAATTACATTATTCATTTTATCTTACAAGAGTGACTTTTATCCACCACCAAGGATACATAATAGTTCATTAAACTAGTCTATCATTTAGTTTCATCTTTCTACATTACAAGTCTTCACTTAATCTTTTCGTTCATTCACATTCTGAATGACACTTCATCTGAATATCGTCATCTTGATCTTTACGGGGTCTTTAAGTTCTTCTAACATCGTTCACTAAAAATATTTTTTATTTAAAGCAAGTGTGAGCATTCAATTGCCTAGCAAGTCATAACAGTTAAACAAACAACTTCAAGAGTTTAAACATTTTTTTAGAACTTCGATAATCGAACAAAGGTTATGAAGCAGCTTGAATAATAGAAATAGTCTCGATTCCTATCATCTTAAAACATCAGTCACTTTCACATTGAAATACTTTCATTCCTTAACCTTTTTCATACACATCCTGTCTAGCTAGAATCATTAGCACAGACTTAACAATAATGGTTCGTGTATAAACAGAACATACTTGTATTGAACAGCTCAATCACAGCACAATTCATATCATAGAAACACCAAAGTGTTCACATTATGGCTCAAGGCCTCATACATTCTACCACCTTATACAAATATCTCACATTCGCACATAGACAGAACTTCTCAAGTTCAACATCTGAGAAGTTTAAGAAACTAGCATTCATTTAGAATATGAATGAAGTTAGGAAACTTGCCTTACGCACAGCTACAACTTACGTTGAACTGCTTAATCCAATTCCTATATAGCACATAAGGAGAAAACATAAACACTAATTAGTCATATATTGGACTTACGCATTGGTTTACTTAACTTTACTTCTTAGGGTTTGCGTTCTTGCAATAAACGTTTACGCGACTAACTTCCTTTACCAGTTTACGGCTTCATGACATACGGAGATATCTTACTCAGAACGTTCATCATCTTGGATGATTTATATTCTTATCTTCTTCTTATAACCTTACTAGGACTCAGCACACATCGTGCTCTACTAGTAGTCCATATGGTACTCTGAGTGGTTTCCCACAAACAACCAACAAACAAGTTCCAATCTTATCTACACTGCCATCACAGTGAGTTAGATCGGTTGCCAGTTTTGTATATACCTTCACTCCCTGAAGGAATTGTTTAGCCCAGCTCCCATATGTCAACCATCAAAGGTTACGTTTGTACCACAACCTAACTTATCTTAACGTATCCGAACCATTAAACCTAATGTTCGTTAAATTAATTTCTTATTCTTTACGGCTTTCTGGCAACTAAATGCCATCCCTCGGGATTCATTCCTTATCTGATTCACATTCGGCTTTCATTATTCTTATTACCGTTCACTACGGCTTTTTTGATAATTTATATCTTATTTAATATTAAAACATTCGTTATCCATTACATGAACCCTATGTTCATTATTCGTTCTTAGTGTCGAAGCCATACTGATCGTTATATGCTAAGACCGATCGTCCATTGCAACATTGTGTTCACAACGTCTATACGCTTCACACTTATCTCCCATTATCATGACATAATATCAAAATGTTATTCATTACCCTCATCACTCAACATCTAAGGAATCACAATCGTAGCAATCCCTCACGTTCGTTCATCGCGACTACGGTCCCCCGGATATCAGTTTCGTAACCCGTACCTAAAATCTTTGTCTTTTAATCTTGTTTAATCTTCCCGTTCAACCCTTACTACAGGTTTAATTCACAAGATTAAGTGTTACATTAATTGGACATTATGTTCTTTATCATCCCTTACGTTTCCCCCCAAGAGCTGAGCAGTTAAAAGCTCATCCCTAGCTTTTTCCCTACACTGGCGCTGTGGTGCCACTCTCTTCCTTTCCTCTCATGCCGTGGCACGAGTTGGCAGTACCCGGCTCCCCAGTCTAGCGCTACAGCGTGACATAACAAAGCATGGCTGGTGCCGCGGCGCCAAGCCCTAATTCTTGAAAATTTCTCTAAGTGTTAACTCTACTTTGAGACGCTTACTTCCCGATCTCATAACGTCTTCGTTATAACTCAGAACGAGGTCATTCCAAATCCATTTTCTTCCTCATCTTACGTACTTTAATACCCCTCAGACAGAACTTCATTCTGAATCCGTTAACGTGCCATTCGATTGGCTTGATCTTCACCCTTCATTCATTTTTACGCTTTTAATGTTCTTCGTTTGTTCGTCCGTAATTCGATCATCCGAACTCGGAACTCATTCGTTCTTGAGTCCACGACTCACGTTTTCTATGTTCTCTTACTTTCCTATGAAACCCTACACGTTCGGGTTCATTTACTAACTTTCTAATTCTCATTTGTCTTTTATAAAATTTTCGCCATAACTTCGTTATAGCTAATTTTAATCAGTTCTTCATGAACGTTTCTACCGTTCCTAACCAAGCAATAAGCATCTAACTTATACGCGATGGTTTTAAACTTGTCCATCAATGACAATTATCCTACGATGGTTTTAAATTTGTCCATCAACAACGTTCTTTGTGTTCTTCTCGTGTTCTTCGTTTTCTTCGTTCGTTCTTCGTTTTAATCGATATTTTGGATTACGATTTCACTTTTTATTGGAATTTGGTGTTATAAAACACCATTCCTTACATATTTCACCTACTTATTCATATAATCCACTCGGGTCGTTCTAAAGTCATTACGAATCTTATACTTCCTTAAGAAATTTACAAACTAAACTTTAAATTCTTATTTCTTCATTTTTCTAATGATTTCAACCATATGAAATCATCTCTAACCTGATTTACTTCTTATCTTCATTAAGTTATGTTTTTAACATAAAAACTTAAAGAAAATATTAGAAGAGACTAGGGTTTGGATTACCGTTCTTCTTTAATCTCCTTCTGTCGGACAAAGCGTGCACTCGGGCAAGCTTTTCCTCTTCCTCTACCTCTTCTTCTCCCATCCGAACTCTCTCTCTCTCTATCTCTCAAAGTGTAGGATTTTTAAAAGCTCAAAATAATGAACTTAAGCTTTCTATTTATAGAAAACCAAGGCTTATGGCAAATTGGTCATTTTGCCCCCTTAACCTCCTTACTATTCCTATGCTTAGCCACCAAGTTTACTTGGCCTCCACATTAACTTAGCCCTTAAGTTTGCTTAGCCCTTAAGTTTACTTTGCCCTTAAGTTTACTTACTCATTACTTATAAGCACTTTACTTAGCCATTAAGCATAAGCACTTTACTTAGCTATTACTTAACTTATCCCTTACTTAGCCTTTAAGACTAAATCGTATTCTACGCATCTCATTCTCGTATTCTCGTATTCTCTTCGTATATCGTTCGTACGATATTCGTATTATACGTCGTAATAATCTTCGTACTATACTAGTATAATAATTAGTATTATAATCGTATCTCTCATGCATAATAACCCTAATTATTATACGAAGTCATTAAATTCTCGGAACTTACTTTTCCTAACCCTTAGGTTTTAAGTCCGCAGGCGAAAACTTCATTTTTTCCATAACTGAAATATTATTGAATATTCCATCATATCTCAAAATTATACGTAATCATTAATTTCTCGGAATTTCAAAATAAATCTCCGAACAGAAACTGATGAATAGTGCCTATTTCGTCTTTTTTCTCGAAAATATTTTTGTTCCCGTAAAAATTTTATTTTCGTCTTGAAAATTCTTACTCTTTCAATCTAGCTCATAGCCAGAATACTCCCGACTTATAATCATCCTAGGTTCTAGAACGATTAATAAACACATAGCACATAATAGTATTAATAAAAATTAGTTTTATTAATAACTAATTCTTTAAACCTAAATTCTGGACGATCCGAATTTTCGGGTCGTCACATAAACAAAATAAAAATATTTAAATTAAGACTAATTTAATTGAAATTAATGTTGAAAAAAATTTATTAAGCTAATTCCCCGGTAACAGCGCCAAAAACTTGTTGCCTCCTTTTTAGTCTTAACAAAAGGACTCTAACTCATGCAAACATACATGGGTCAACAAGTAGTACAAAGTAAGAACAGTATCGATCCATGGAGAAAGGTTTTAAAGTTAAACTATCATACACCAATTGTATCACTATTTTTATATGCTTAAACGAATAATTCACAATTTGCTTAATCTATATTCAATTAATGAATAAAACACAAGACTAATTTAATGAAATCAAATTTGGAAATAATGGGATTCTAGCTTCATTTCATATTTCATCTAAATAATACCATCACGCATAATTATACATTTATCATGGAAAATTAAAAGAGCACAAATGTAGACATAATCATTTTTCAATAAATTATGACTTGTTTACATAACATCCACATTGCGATAGAAATCATATAATCGACAATAATGCCAAAATCATTATATTCCTATGTGAAATTGCAGCAAAACTGAATTGAAGCACAAGCTTTTATATTACTACACACGGTGAAACAGTATATTTTTATCTGGTTCACGAAATATAAAGCTAACCATTTCAGCCTCATAAACGCATGCTATCATGATTACAACCATGCTCACATGTCATTTTTCAATTCCATATAAGCATATAAAATGAATGGTGATCAAACATTCATGCAATCCAATTGATCATAAAAGAATTTCCAATGATAGACGAATAATCAAGCAATCAGACAATTAATTATAGACTACATATCAAAATCCGTTAGAATTCCATAATGGAATTTAGTTCATTTCTGAACCTAAAACCATTATGGGATTATTGAGAATAAATATCACAATTGAGAGAGAAGATAGAATTGATCAAACCCAATTGTAGAATTCGTTCCAAAATGCTATCCAAATCTCCAATAATTTCTAGCAAAATGAATTGAATATTTATATAATAACTGAATTCAAGAAAAGATGTAGAAAATCTTAAGTTTATGCTCAAATCCTCTCTAGGATTAGTTCAATGCTTATAACCATAGTTACCAATATATAAAAAAATTGATAAAAACATACCTAATTTACGTCTGGTACCAACCAGAATAGTTTTAGATAAGACCACGCTCAAATTTCAAATTCAAAAACATAAGTCAAATAACAGCTTCAGATAACACGCGTGACTACGCGTGATTGCAGTACAAAACGGGCGCAGGCACGTGACTTCAGTGCGGGCGCGCGACATCTAGCTTGTTCAGCCGCGTGAGCGCGCGATGTGTTCTTTTAGCCTCTGCCTGCATATAGTGCGGGCGCGCGAGGAATACTTTGTCAAGCAGCGCGGCCGTGCTGCTTCTGTCTGCTGCATACTGCTATCTGCTGTTGCTGCTGTTGCTTGTTGTTTGTCCTTCACCAACACTCAATTCCTTGTCAACACACATTCCATTTGCCAAGCCTTAGTCAGTCTCATACCACATTGCCATTGCTAAATCACGCCATTTCCTGCATTTCCATACTAGAGGAGTTCTAATTACGAATATTACAAAATAATGTAAAATGCACTAATAACATACTAAAATGTACTTGGGATGAGCATAATTCTCGTGAATTGATATCCAATAAGTAGGTATAAAACCTACTTATCAAACGTTGTGGTGTTTTTTTATAAGGTTTTTTAACAAAACGTTATAGATACATATGAAAAAACATTATGTATTTATAAGGGCAATTTTTGGTTTTAAATAGATAACATTTTTTTAAAAAATGTTATCTACGTAAAAAACACTGAGCAAAAAAAAAACGCAAAACTGAAAATTTTGAAATTAAAACAAGGACATAGTTTTTAGATCTACTGTGCCCTGCTCTTCTACGATCAAAACCTTCGGCTACCACCCACTTCTCTCTCCTTCTCGCCAACTTCTCCTCACCACTTCGCCGCCACTCATTCCGCAACCGTCTCCATTTTCTCATTCGAAAGCCTAACACCCAAAGCCACCATCTCCGCCTTCAAAGATACAGCTACATCTGCCTCTTTTCGCTCGGACGGACGCCTACTCACCGCCGAATCCCACTCAGGTCTGGTTCAAGTCTTCTACGCCAAGTCTCGGTTACCCCTTAGGAAACTCCATGGTCACTCCTGTACGGGAAGGTTTACATAGCGAGAAAAAGGGCTACCGACAAACTTGTAGCCCTGAAAAAGATGAGACTCCACGAGGATGATAAGGAGTCCCTCCCACCACTCTCCGTGAAGTCTCCTTGTTACGTATGCTTTTGAGGGATCCCCACATTGTCAGGTTTATACTACTAATTTCTCTAGTTCTAGGGTTTCGTAGTTATTTGTTGAGTTTCCTAAATTACACACATTGATTTTGTTGAACTCCTCTTTTGTTTTTATATGTTTAGGGTTTTAATTGGTCTCAATTTCACAACAACGTTCCTTACGTGGATTCATGTCTATGAAGTACCCGATTGAGAAATTTTCCTTTTCTTTAGTTAATTTTGTTAATTCATTCTTATAATAGGTTATGGTTACCCCCAATTTTACTTGGCCTATTTTGTACCAAATTGAGAATTTTTCAATTTCTAGTGTTGATTTTGTTAATTCGATCTTATATTAGGTTAGGATTTCCCCCAATCACTACAAAAAAATGGGGCTTCAGCAACAACCTATTTTCGTTATTAAAGGTGTCAAATTTCGTTGCTAAAGGGTTTTGGCAACGACTTTACTGTCGTTGCGTCTTTCGTTGTGTAATGAGCATTGCTAATTGTTCCGCAACAAACATATTTTTTTCGTTGCCAAAAGTAATACATTTTGCAACGAAATTTGGCTTTCGTACAGAGACATCGATCCTTTAGCAACAAAATTTATTGTTGCAGAATAATTAAAATGTCGTTGCTAAAAACCCCATTTCGTTGCAAAAGCCTGCTAATTGGCAACGAAATGAACTCTTTTTTTTTCAACGACCATGTATTTTCGTTGCAATTGACACCATTTTGCAACGACATTTTTCGTTGCAATAAATTATGAAAATTGTTGCATAAGCTTACTTTCGTTGCGGAATGTAAACTTTTTAACAGCGATTTTTGTTGCTGATTATATTATTTGGCAATGACATTATGCTGAATCAGCAACGAAAATGTTTGCTGCTGGTTATTTTTCAATAGCAACGAAAGTCGTCGATTAGCAACGACATTATATGTTGTCGTTTGTTTATATGTGCAACGAAAGTTGATATGATTTGCAACGATAAAAAATGTTGCCTTTTATTTTAGTATTAGCAACAATATCCTCTCCGTTGTTATTAGGTTAATTTTTCGTTGCCAAATATAAAATTTTTAATGCCATTAACAACGAAAATTTGTTGCTAAATGTATAAAAAATTATTGCTATATTAAAACTTGTTCAATGCTTTGGTAACGAATTATATTGTTGCCAAATCAAAATTTGACATTCTTTTTGTGTACCTGGCTGGCTCAATGTCCCCATAGCAAATAATGACAAAAATACAAAAAAAACTAAAATATTATTAACTTAATAAAATCATCCACTACATAATCATTCATTATCTTTACAATTAAACATCTAAAGCTATCACAGTTCTTCAATCAAAGTATATATCTACATATATAAAGAGAGTTCACTTCATAATTTTGTCCATTGTCTTTCGTAAACGTAGCACAAAAATTTGATACCCAGTATTGTAAGGCAGGTCGTAGAAGCAGTCTTCCTGCACATATTTAAAAATAATAGCAAGTCAGGAAAATGAAGAAATATTTTCAAATCCTACATGTATGCTGAATTATTTTGTTACTTCAAGAACACTGATCGAAAATCTCCAATCCAGTTGTTAAATTGGAACCATTGGAGAAGGAAATGTTGGTCGGGGGGACTGTTTTCCAGCTGAATGAGGGCCACACAGCCATCAATAGGCCTATGGTGTCCGGAATGGAAGCCCTCGTCCATTGAGTATAACAGAGTGATGGTTTTACACCACGCCCATGACCCTAAGATTCTATTGTGCTTATACAAGTAAACCAGCGTATGTGAGCTAGCAATTCCTAAGTAAGATTCCTAAATGTTAAAATAAAAATGGATATTCTAGTAAATTTGATTTTCTTCCAAGAATTGAGAATTCTTTTACAAGGCATTGCAGCCAGAATTGAGAACTCTTTTGCCCACTGCCTATAATCATGTTTACCATCTCTTCCTTGTCCACCTTCATTCCCTCCCCAAGTTTCATCTTCCACAGGAAGTGGTAGGAAAAGAGATGGGCTATCGGCAACAATTGGAACAAAAATAGTTACTCACAACATGAAAATATTTAAATAACATTTAGCATGAAAACAATTTCTAACCATATTACATAGAAATAAAGTAGTTACTCACAGCATCAAAGACACGGCTTATTTGCTGCAACAAACCCACCAAGGAGTGACTCGGTAGAATATGTTTTCCAGAGAGGTAAAACCCCTTCCTGGAAGCAACAATCGTGGTTGGTTTACCACTGCATACCCAAACCTGCATAAAATTGTACACATTCACCCATACCCATTTACGTGTTTAGTTTAATAAATCAGACACCCAAAAATCTACTCAATGTATATATTTGACTTTGTATAGTAACATTTTCATAACCACCCACACCTAAGACCCATTATTGTCTTTATAGATAGTAGCAGAGAAATAAATAATAAAGAAAACTGACATGAATAAAAGGGCTCCATTATACACAACTATTCAGTTTAAAAAAGAATTTAGAAATTGTCAAGATTAACAGCCTTAGATCTCCATATAATAGATACTTAAAAATGATTAACCTATAAAAGCTATTTACCACCAATGTAACCTAAAGGAATTTAGAAGAACCAATGTAATGGAATCATGTTAAGTACTAGAGTTTAACCTCAACTTAATGCAACAATCCTTACCTCATAAGCATTTATATCAGAGAGTAGAACCTGCAAAAGAAACATATATTCATTATTACAATACAGAACCAGAACTAAATATATGAACAGACATAATGCAATTTAGGCTTTTAATAAATTTGATTTCAGCCAACAGGGAAAATGAGTAGTCAACAGCTATATGACCCTACCTTTTTCCCAGCCTCTACTTCACCTGCCTCTTCTCCCCCATATTCTTGAATACCTCAATAGCATCAGTAAACCTCCCTTGCACGCAATACCCGTCAACCATCACATTGAAGCTCCCTAAATTCACAGTCAATCTATTAGGAGGATTATTGATGAGGACATGGCATGCGTGGACTCAAAAAAGACTAAAGAGACGTGGGGATCAAGCAAGGCTAGAACAAAGAGGTTCAAACAAGGTCTCAATGGATTAATCCAATATGTTTGGGCTGAAACGAACGCAAAGAAATTTAAGGAGGAGGCTAAAGAGCATGAGACACAAATTTGGGTCACTTTAATTGGGTCAATCTAATACAAGTCCAATCCTAATTTTCTTAGCAAAGTCCACATACAAGACTAAAGGAAATCCCACGAGGCGAAGGATTTTATTTATTTATTTATTTTATTTGGATTCTTAATTTTAAATTCTATTCTAGTTAGGATTTCTTTTTAATTAGAATTTGTTTTCCAAATTAACTTCTATTTCCTTATAGAAATTAGGGTTATAGTTTATAAAGTCCTATTAGGATTTGGATTGTTTTGAGTAGTATAAATAGAGGTCTAAGTTGATGTAATCAAATACATTATTCATTATTCAATATATTTGTGAGGTTATTCTCTACTTTTGGTTCTTTGAAGAATTCGTAAGTATTTTTCTTAGTTATTTCTTTGAGATTCAATTTGACTTATCATACAACAATTCATAGTTGTGTGTGGCGTCTTCTACCGCATCAATCGTCGATTATACCGAGATTACCGCTTCAATATAAGCGAGGGGTTAAGGTGTCGTTTGTGTCCATTCAACGCAGATTTTCGAACGCGAGCAATTATACCAAGATTACCGTCTACATATAGGCGAGGGGTTAAGGTGTTGCAAGCAATTCTCCCAACAACTGTGCTAGAAACGATCCGGGCGACGACCACCTCACGCAAGCGTGCCGTGGAGTCTATCATTTGGTATCAGAGCTAAGCCTTTCTAGCGAGTTACTTATCTTTAATTTTCTGTTGAAATATATATTGTAAAAAAAAAAGAAAAGAAAAGAAAAAAATACAAAAAAAAAAAAGAAAAAAAAAGAAGAATTCATATTCTATTTTCATTGTGCTAACCAAACTTGTAGCACACCATCAAATCATCAAATTCCAAAGAAGAGTTCATATCGTTCCATCATCATCAATTCTGAAACGAAGCTACAATTTACAAATCTGAAGCATACAAGTGGAGTACAAGACAATCGATCGGTGATTTTGTGGTATTCTGATAGTTACACCGTCTATATTTTTGTTTCGTGATAAGTAATTTTGAATTGATTAGTAAAACCAAGAATTTTGCTAGGGAATTCAATAAGAACCTATTAGAGAGAATATTTGAGGTAAAAGGCTTAGTGGTAAGATTAATTGAGGGTAAAAGCCAATTTATTGAGAGTATACACGAGTGAACCATTTATTCGAGCGAAACACGTAAGGGAGTGGTGAGGAAATTGTTTTCTACTAATCTTTATTTTGCAGGAAATATGTCTAACTCGAAGGATAAAGGAACTTATGAGGAACAACCCTCAACAGCTGAATTGAAATTCCAGATAGAGGTCATGCATAAAGAATGGGATCGAAGATTGAGAAAGACTATGGAGCAAATGCAAGAACAATTAGAAGCGATGAGGGTGTCTATGGCTGAGCTATCCCAAAACACTCATGGGATGCAAAACAAGACGAGGACACAACAAACTGACGCAAGAAAGGAAGACCCTTACGGTGAGGACAGTAGTGCAGCAGAAGATCGTGAATCTAATTTTCGACATCAAAGACACGGAGGTGCCAGGGAAGGAAGAGGTCAGGACAGAGAAGATAGTAATTTGGATAGCATAAAAATGAAGATTCCAGCTTTCCAAGGCACGGGTGATCCTGAGGCTTATTTAGATTGGGTAACCAAGATGGAGCGAATCTTTGACTGTCACAACTATTCAGACCTTAAGAAAGTCAAACTGGCCATTACGGAGTTTTCTGGATATGCATTGATATGGTGGGATCAGTTGACAGCTAATCGGAGAAGGTGTGAAGAGCGGCTGATTACAACTTGGGTGGAGATGAAAGCTATCATGAAAAAGAGATTTGTACCAGCATATTATCAACGGGAGATCATTCGTAGTTTGCAAACTCTTAAACAAGGAAGTCGGAGTGTGGATGAATATCACAAGGAGATGGAGATGTTGAAGGATCGGGCTAATTTGATTGAGGACAATGAAACATCGATGGCTAGGTTCTCGGCAGGATTGAACTGGGAGATTGCAGACCTGGTTAAACGACAACATTATTTAGAGTTAGAAGAACTGGTACATATGGCTACTAAGATAGAGAAACAACTCAAGAGGCGAGGAGGACAACGAGGACAATCTAATGCTAGTTCATCATGGAGACCCAATTTGGCAAAGCGAGAGGGAAAGACAGCTGCGTTCCAGCCAAAGGTGGAACCCAAACAAGGATCAACTAGCCGAGAAACTCAAGGTAAAACTGAACAACCTTCTTTTGGTCGTAATCGAGATATTGTATGTTTTAAGTGTCAAGGCAGGGGACATATTTCTAGCCAATGTCCAAATCAGAGAAAAATGTTGTTACTTGACAATGGAGATGTGGAGACCGAGGGGGAAGATAGCGACACCGATTTTATGCCACCATTAGAGGAGATAGGTGAGGATGCAATACATGGTGAAATTCTAGTTACAAGAAGAACACTTAGTACACAGGTTAAGGAGGAGAGTAGTGAACAGCGAGAAAATCTATTTCATACTCGATGTCTTGTGAATGGGAAAATTTATTGCGTAGTTATAGATGGAGGCAGCTGTACAAATGTGGCAAGCACTACGATGGTGGAGAAATTGGGGTTACCTACTACCAAACATCCGCAGCCATATCGTTTGCAGTGGCTCAATGATAATGCAGACATTAAAGTAACCAAACAGGTATTAGTTCCATTTGCTATTGGTCGGTATATTGATGAGGTATTGTGTGATGTGGTGCCCATGCAGGCAGGACATATATTGTTGGGTAGACCATGGCAGTTTGATAGGAGAGTTCAACATGACGGTTTTACCAACGTATATTCATTCGTTCACGACAAGAAGAAGATCTTTTTGCGTCCTTTGTCACCACAACAAGTACATGAAGATCAAATTCATTTGCAGAAAAATTATGTACAAAGAAAAGAGAGTGAAGAAAAGGAAAATCAAGAAGAAAAAAAAAAGAGAAAGAAATAGCGAAAAAGAAAGAAGAGAAAAAAACAAATATACTGGCAAAAAAGAGTGATGTGAGTAGAGCTTTGATTTCTAAACAGCCTATGATTTTACTTCGGTATAAAGAGGCGCTTTTAAATACTAACGCTAATGATTCTTTGCCTAGTGTTGTTTCATCTCTCTTACAGGAATTCAAAGATGTATTTCCCGAGGAGCTTCCTCATGGACTACCACCTATTCGGGGAATTAAGCATCAAATTGATTCTGTTCCCGGTGCGACCATTCCAAACCGTCCGGCTTATCGGAGTAATCCTGAGGAGACGAAGGAGTTACAAAGGCAAGTTGACGAGCTGATGGAGAAAGGATTCGTGAGAGAAAGTATGAGTCCGTGTGCAGTTCCGGTGATTCTAGTGCCGAAAAAGGTTGGAAAATGGAGGATGTGCATCGATTGTCGAGCGGTAAATAATATTACGGTAAAATATCGACATCCCATTCCTCGATTAGATGACATGTTAGATGAATTACATGGATCTTGCATATTTTCAAAAATTGATTTAAAAAGTGGTTATCATCAAATTAGAATGCAAGAGGGTGATGAATGGAAAACAGCGTTTAAAACTAAATATGGTCTTTATGAGTGGTTGGTATTACCTTTTGGTTTAACTAATGCACCCAGCACTTTCATGAGATTAATGAACCATGTTTTGCGTCCATTCATTGGAAAATTTGTCGTAGTTTATTTTGATGATATCTTGATTTATAGCAAAAACTTGGAAGATCATGCATTGCATTTAAAATCTGTTTTAGATGTACTTAAGAAAGAAAAGTTGTTTGCTAACATGGAAAAATGCACGTTTTGTTCAGATAGAATTGTTTTTCTTGGCTTTGTTGTGAGTTCACAGGGAGTCCAAGTTGATGAGGAAAAAGTACGTGCGATCCGAGATTGGCCGAGTCCAACCAATGTGAGTCAAGTACGAAGCTTTCATGGACTCGCAAGTTTCTACCGACGCTTTGTTCGGAATTTTAGTGAGATTACAGCACCATTGACCGAGGTCATCAAGAAAAGTGTAGGTTTTAAGTGGGGTGATGAACAGGAAAAAGCATTTAATTTGATTAAGGATAAATTGACAAATGTTCCTTTACTTATTTTGCCTAACTTTGCTAAAACTTTTGAGATTGAGTGTGATGCTTCAGGTTTAGGGATTGGAGCTGTGTTGGTGTAAGAAGGGAAACCAGTGGCGTATTTTAGCGAAAAGTTGAGTGGGGCAGCTTTGAACTATCCTACATATGACAAAGAGATGTACGCGTTGGTTAGAGCTTTGGAAACATGGCAACATTACTTGTGGCCTAAGGAGTTTGTGATCCACACCGATCATGAATCATTGAAATATTTGAAAGGTCAACACAAGTTGAACAAAGGCATGCACGATGGATGGAATTTATCGAAACATTTCTGTATGTTATTCGATATAAGCAAGGTAAAGAGAACGTCGTTGCAGATGCTTTGTCTCGCAGGTATGTTTTATTAAATACTCTTGATACGAAATTGCTTGGGTTTGAACGAATTAAAGAGTTATATGATAATGACCTTGATTTCGGTGAAGAGTTTAAAACTTGTGAAAAGAATGCTGTGGGTAAATACTTTAGAATTGATGGATTCTTGTTTCGTGAAAATAAACTATGTATTCCTACATGTTCTTTGCGTGAGTTGTTGGTGAGGGAGTCACATGGGGGTGGTTTAATGGGACATTTTGGTGTTGATAAAATTTTTGCTGTTTTGAAAGAACATTTTTATTGGCCTCATATGAAACGAGATGTGGAAAGAATATGTGATAGATGTATTACTTGTCACCAAGCTAAATCTCGTGTTCAACCCCATGGATTGTATACACCATTGCCTATTCCTAATGAACCTTGGATTGATCTTTCTATGGACTTTGTGTTAGGTTTACCTAGGTCTAAGCATGGTTATGATTCGATATTTGTGGTCGTGGATAGATTTTCAAAAATGGCACATTTTATTCCATGTCATAAAACTGATGATGCATCTCATGTTGCTGATTTGTTCTTTAGGGAGATTGTGCGTTTGCATGGTATGCCTAAAACTATTGTTTCTGATAGAGATACAAAGTTCTTAAGTTACTTTTGGAAGACTTTGTGGTATAAATTAGGTACTAAACTGTTATTTTCAACTACTTGTCATCCACAAACTGACGGTCAAACTGAAGTAGTAAATAGGACTTTGTCGACATTGTTACGGGCTATCATTAAAAAGAATATCAAGCAATGGGAAGAATGTTTACCACATGTTGAGTTTGCATATAACCGTTCTGTTCATTCAGCTACTAATTTTTCTCCATTTGAAATTGTATATAGTTTTAATCCTTTGACACCGTTGGATTTATCACCGTTACCTGTTTCTGAATATACTAACATGGATGGAAAGAAAAAGGATGATCTTGTTAAACATATTCATGAAAAAGCCAGACTAAACATTGAACGGAGGACGGAACAGTACATTAAGCACGCGAATAAGGGACGACATCAAGTGATCTTTGAGCCCGGAGATTGGGTGTGGTTACATATGCGGAAAGAAAGATTTCCAGTTCAAAGACGGTCGAAATTGCTTCCGAGGGGAGTTGGTCCATTTCAAGTTCTCGAGCGCATTAATGACAATGCCTATAAATTGGATTTGCTAGGTGAGTATAATGTTAGTGCCACATTTAACGTTACTGATCTAAGTCCGTTTGATGTAGGTGACGATTTGAGGACAAATCCTTTTCAAGAGAAGAGGAATGATGAGGACATGGCATGCGTGGACTCAAACTAGACTAAAGGGACTTGGGGATCAAGCAAGGCTAGAACAAAGAGGTTCAAACAAGGTCTCAATGGATTAATCCAATATGTTTGGGCTGAAACGAACGCAAAGAAATTTAAGGAGGAGGCTAAAGAGCATGAGACACAAATTTGGTTCACTTTAATTGGGTCAATCTAATACAAGCCCAATCCTAATTTTCTTAGCAAAGTCCACATACAAGACTAAAGGAAATCCCACGAGACGAAGGATTTTATTTATTTATTTATTTTATTTGGATTCTTAATTTTAAATTCTATTCTAGTTAGGATTTCTTTTTAATTAGAATTTCCTTTCCAAATTAACTTCTATTTCCTTATAGAAATTAGGGTTATAGTTTATAAAGTCCTATTAAGATTTGGATTGTTTTGAGTAGTATAAATAGAGGTCCAAGTTGATGTAATCAAATACATTATTCATTATTCAATATATTTGTGAGGTTATTCTCTATTTTTGGTTCTTTGAAGAATTCTTAAGTATTTTTCTTAGTTATTTATTTGAGATTCAATTTGACTTATCATACAACAATTCATAGTTGTGTGTGGCGTCTTCTACCGCATCAATCGTCGATTATACCGAGATTACCGCTTCAATATAAGCGAGGGGTTAAGGTGTCGTTGGTGTCCATTCAACGCAGATTTCCGAACGCGAGCAATTATACCAAGATTACCGTCTACATATAGGCGAGGGGTTAAGGTGTTGCAAGCAATTCTCCTAACAACTGTGCTAGAAACGATCCGGGCGACGACCACCTCACGCAAGCGTGCCGTGAAGTCTATCAATTATGCTCCCTCGTCATCCTGTCAAATAACCTCAATGCCTCATCAAACTTTCCGTTTTTACTCAAAGCATCCAAAATGTTATTATATGCAACTGCACTCATCTTAATATTAGAATTCTCACTCCCACCCACCTTGTTTCTCCTTCAATTCCTCATAAAGCTCAAAAACTCCATCAACATTCAACTTCTTTGCCTGACCTGACATCAAATAGGAATAAACTACTGGGTCAAGGGTTAAACCCTTGGATAACATTTCATTTTTGATTTCCATAGCTCATTCTAATTTCTCGTTGTTGATGAGGCCTTTGAGTAGAATCGGGTGGGGGAAGGGTTAAAAGGGGCATCGTTGATGACAAGATTATGGGTAATGACGTTGGCGGCAACATTGGCCTGGGTAATGAATCGATGAAGCTGTAGAAGGTCGCCGTAGCGGGACTGACGGAGTTGGGAAGCCATGACGGCGTTGCAGGTGAATATGGTGGGTTTGCAATTGGAGTAGATGGAGTGACGGGTTAAGAGGGCTGCTTCCTCGAGGCATTTTCTCGGATTAGTTTTAGGATTCGATTGTGGAGGTTGAGGCGGTTGCCGGTGAGGACTGAGGCGTGTTCCGGGAGTTTTGGGACGTTAGGGTTTTGAGGGACTTACGGGTTTGGGCGTTGTTGAGGCTGTTGTTGGCGGAGGGAGTTGAGAGGGGGTTCGATGCGGAGGCGGCGCTTGCGTCGGCGGCGCTCGGCAGCGGCTTCTTCCGGTATGGCGAAGGAAAGGAGGCGAAGGGAGAGTAGTGATGGTGGAGATTTGATTAAGATTTTGAGGTGGATGAGGAAGGTTGGCTTGGTGAGTGCCATGGATCGATAATCAATAGGTGATTAGAGAGAAGGAGATGAGGATTTATTAGGGTTTTGCAAGGGGTTTAGTAAAGGCAGTGGATAACAACTTAGGAAGATGATCTTTATTGGGCTCAATAATCTATTGGGTTGGCCCGTACATGGAGAGAGATTTTCGTGATCAACTTATTTTAAGAAAAAACTTATTTTATTTATTTTATAAAAAGAATATAATTTGTAAAATCTATAAATTTTAAGAACATATATGTATTATGGTATATATTTATTCTTATAAATTGATAACTTATTAGTTGATAGTGACTTGATATTTATACGTTGACAAATTTATGACGAAGTTAAATTATAATTAACATAAAATTTTATGTGATAAAATAAAATAATTTATAACGAAGTTGAATTATAATTAATGTGAAACTTTATATGATAAAATAGAATAATTTAGAGTATGGTCATTTTTAATTCTAATCTATTGTCATATGTAGCAGACTCTTAAAATATAATGGTAAACTTAATATATTGTATTATTTTAAACCGTTATTTATAAAAAGAGCACTCTTTTTGTAGAATAAAAATAAATGATAAATGTGAATCACGTGGGTATCAATGTTTTTCGAATAAAATTTAATATTTTTACAAATTTTTCTTTTTTATTGTTATTACAATTATTACAATTACTATTATAATAATAATAATAATAGATGTAATAATAATTATTATTATTACAATTATTATTATAATAATAATTTTAATAATTATAATAATTGTAATAATAATAATAATAATTAAAATTATTATTATTATTATTGTAATTATTATTATTATTATAATTGTAATAATAATAATAATTGTAATAATTTTAATTATAATAAATAATAATTATTATTATTATTATTATTATTATAATTAAAATTATTAAAATTATTAAAATTATTATTATTATTACTTTATAATTTAAAATTTTAATTATCGCATTGGTAAACACTTTTGTCTTGTGAACACTTTTTAGTTTCTAACATTGGTAAATTTAAAATAATAATCGTAATAATAATTATTATTATAATTGTAATAATAATAATAATTGTAATAATTAAAATAATAATAATAATAATAATTAAAATAATAATAACAATAATAACAATAATAATAATAATAATTAAAATAATTAAAATAAAAATAATAATTATTATTATTATTTTATTATTATTTAAAATTTTAATTATCGTATTGGTAAACACTTTTGTCTTGTGCGCACTTTTTAGTTTCTAACATTGGTAAATTTAAAATAATAATTGTAATAATAATTATTATTATTATTATTACAATAATAATAATAATAATAATAATTGTAATAATTAAAATAATAATAATAATAATTAAAATAATAATAACAATAATAATAATAATTAAAATAATTAAAATAATAATAATAATAATAATTATTTTATTATAATTTAAAATTTTAATTATCGCATTGGTAAACACTTTTGTCTTGTAAACACTTTTTAGTTTCTAACATTGGTAAATTTAAAATAATAATTGTAATAATAATAATAATAATAATATTATTATTATTATAATTGTAATAATAATAATAATTGTAATAATTGTAATAATTAAAATAATAATAATAATAATAATAATAATAATAATAATAATTAAAATAACAATAACAATAACAACAACAATAATAATAATTAAAATAATAATTATTATTATTATTATTTTATTATTATTATTTAAAATTTTAATTATCGCATTGGTAAACACTTTTTTTTTCATGGTCAATGTATGAAAATTTAAAGTTTAATTATTGTAAATTTATTTACTTTGATTAAAGAAATAGTCGATATTGTAAGTTTAAAGGCTTTCGCATCTAATTTGGGAAAAACTACTGAACGCCATTTGAAATGGCGTTGAATTTTTGGATATTTTGTTGGCTAAAAATCAGAAAGGCAACCAACGCCACTTTAAAAAATATTTTTTTAAAAAAAAAATTATCTTAATTTTTTAAAAAATGATTTTATTTTTTTAAAGAAATTTGAAAAAAAAATAAAAATGTGATCCAATGCCAAACTAATCGGCATTGTATCTTTTTTAAATTTTTGTATAAAGCAAATTTGTAAAAAAATAAAAATTCTAACGTCAATTAAAGTGGTATTGCATCTTACTCTTCTTTTTTATAAATTTATTTTTTTTAAAAAAATTAAATAAAATATGGATAAAATTGATATTACATTAATTAGTATTTTTTTAAATGATGAATTTTCGTATTTTTTTTATTTGATTTTTTTTTAGTATTTTTTAAATTACTATTTTAGTATTTTTTTTTAATTAGTATTTTTAGTATTTGTGATTACCGAAACTTTTTTTTGTTACAATCGAATAACTGTACTCTCAAAAATTACAAAATGGTCATTATTTTTAATTTTCGTCCGAAACAACGGACGGAATGCTGACTGTGCATATGTAGCGCCCCCAAATTCGGATATCTTCCAACCCGACAGATGGTGCTATACTGTACAATCATTCATACATTCATTCAATTTAAAGTCTCAAAGAACGAGCATAACTTCTATATATTTAAAGTAATATTTACATTTCCAGGTTCTATACCCATTACAAAGGTTATTTGTCATAATATTAGTTACATTACAACATTAGACCTATTCTATTACAAGACAGCTTAACAATCTGCCTTAGCTTTTCCTTTATTCTTTTTCGATCCTTCAGGACGTTCAGTATTAGCTGCATTCATATGGTTCCAGCAAGAGTGAGCATAACTAGCTCAGCAAGTATAACAATTCAATAACAACATGCTTGACACGTATGAATCGTATATCTTCAATAACTGAACAATAGATATGAAGTACTATTGATAATTCAAAATAGCACTTCATCTTTCTTTTAAAATGTTTTACAATAATAACAATATTTAGTAAAACATTCACTCCGGTCAAAGACCTTGAGTGTTCATTCTTTCTTGAAAACAAGGACAACCCGGAACGAATTCCGTAAGCCTGATATTACTTACAAGCACTTCTAGGTGATCAACATATTGTACTCTATGTTGATCAACACTACATCCATTAAACGTATGTACGTTTAATCATTTGGCAACCTCACGTGCCTGTCGTTTTACCGACAAAACATTTGTTTAACATTTCAGTCTTCTTTTGAAAACCATATTGAGTAGTTGACAAAAGACAACAGCATTTGATAATAGATGAATGAATTACCAAGTCTAGCCAAGGGATTGGCTTTAACTTCAACATACCTTAATTCATGCGAAAGAATACATGAACCTCAAAAACTTGTTCAGATTGAACTGAGACAAGAGTGAGAATACTTGCCTTTAGCGTCTGCTACCGTAATTTAACTTTACGTTTAAGTCTTTCAAGTCTCTACAATACAAGATCACACAATGCCTTACATTAGGCCACATATAATCAAGTATGTATATGACTATATCTTACCCTTCTTCTCAATCTAATTGTGTATTAGATTCAGTTATTATTCGTTCCAGTTTATCATTATCCTTGCATTTATATTCTACTAAGTTATCTCAACTTTTATACAACATCCTTAAGGTTTAACAAAGTTTAAACAAAGTTACATTACATTCCTTAAGTTGTGTTTACTTTCAAAACAATTAGCTTTCCTTTCTGTGTACTTTAGAAACATTTATTACAATCTTTGTTCTGAGACTGGCACTGCGGCACGAGTCCTTACTTAATGGGTCGCGCTGCGGCGCCACACTCCGGAAGATTTTCTCACTGTACATGGCGCTGCAGCGCCACAAATTGTACTACAGTTCGCGCTGCGGTGAACTCTTGTAGTGTGCTCGGCTACTGTTACGCGCTGCGGTGCGACTCATTTAGTCTAGGGTTGGCACCGCGGCGCCAACTCTGTGCACCAGAAAATAATTTCAGTTTTTAAATTTTGTGAACTTTCCGGACGCATAACTTCTTCGTTATAAGTCTGAATTGGCTCATTCAAAAGCCTACGTAATCTACGTATTCATGCAAGAATTTTATATATTGGACTTTGTTTGCTAAAAATTCACCTATTGGTTTACTTTTTAACGAAAACGATAAACGTTCATGAACGTTCAATGCTCGTTTCTTCGTTCTAAGTCGGAATCCGGTCATTTTCGAGTCCACAACTCTTAAATGCCAAATATGACTTGTCTCCATTGGAAAACAACGGTTCCGAGTTCAAATACAAAATTTGACTTCTATTCCGAGAATGTCACGAATTCGACGATTATCGTCCAATCGTGCAATTTCCGGCAAATCTTCATTCTTATGATTTGTTCTACATTACCAATGAATTCCATTTATCATGTGAACATCTCAACCTACATATTACAACACTTATTCTAATTGTTGGATTTTAGACTTATTTCTTCATGAGCTTATAACATGTCAAATTATAAACTACTTAATATTTTATTGTTTATGACTTATGACAATTAAAGTTTCTTAATCATCATACCTTATATGTTCTCAACATATAAATTTTACTTATGTATTCATGATATATAATCATACAAGTTCTTAATTCACTTTTCTTAATAAACTCATTACAAGTTCATATTTTCATACTTAACATTCAAGGTTAACTTATAATAAGTTCATAACTTTTATAAGTTCAAATGACTTATTGCCAACTTATGTGGCTTAAGTTCATGACTTATACATTCTTCTTGCTTCTTATCATTCATGTTTCTTAATCCATCTTTTCTTATCAACCTATCATGGTAGAGATAGAAGATAATGGAGAAGAAGTCTTACTCTTTTGAATTCTTGGTAAGGTAGCTTTCTCATTCTTCTTACTTATGGAATGACTTATGTGTAGCTTATTCTCTCTAACACTTAAGCACTTTAGAAGTGTTGGATTAATTGAACAACCAACAAATGGCTTGTAAGCTCTTCTATTTATAGACTTTCCAAAGTTAGGGTAGTTTGGTTATTAAATCATCTCACCTCCTTATGCACCTCCTTACTATTCATTACTTGCAAGGTACAAAACTTATCCAAAGCTTGGCCATTACTTCTATTACTTGGCAATTACCTTAACTTGGTCATTACATTACTTGGTCACCACATTAAACCATATAAATATGGTTTGCCCCATGGGTCAACCAATCCATGGATTTTAGTTTGGGCTTGGATTAATTAAATCCTTGGGCTTTATATTAACAAACCACTAGTTGATTCCTTAATTAATAATTGGGCCTCACCCTTTAATTTACTTGGACTTATAATAAATCCAAGCAATCTTTCCCAAGTCCATTACCATTTCATAATACATATAGTTTATGTATTATTCTTGCATTCTAATTCATATAGAATTTATATATATTATTTCATCCTTCATACAACCTCGTATAATACTTCGTATTATACTCATTTCCATTACTTTGTACAATACTTAAGTATCATACCCTTATTACTTATTTCTTACCACTTCGCCTTACTTAATATTATAAATTAAGTCCACAGGCGAAATATCGTTTTTTCCATAACTAGATTTTTATTACATAATCCACCTCACCTTATTATTCTATCATTACGTATTTCTCGGAAATTCAAAAATAAATCCCGAGCAATTATCGATGAATAGTATTTTTTGAAAAATTTCTCAGAAAACTTTTATTTTCGTCTTAGAAATTCAAACACTTTAATTCCTCCAAGTAGCTCAAATACTACGACATTCTAAAATCAATAGGTTATATAATGACAACAATCTTGATAACACGTATAATAGGATTTTATTATTATTTAATTTAATAAAATCATTTTACAATAAGATCCGAATTTCTCGGTCGTTACAGCATATTTTTGCTGACGTGGAGCTGGGCTTGCCATGCTTAAAAATTATTTAAAGAAAATGTTGCTCATGGGTGTTGGACTCCAGACCTCTCCACACTAGAAAGTTTATATTCCAACAAAAGCCATTGGGCCAACTACCTATCATGCTAAAACTTATGTAACACTAATATTTAAACAACCTAGCATCGTTTCTATGCAGTGAAGATGAGATAATACACTTTTTGGTCACTGTACTAGGAATTGTAATAATAATAATAATTGTAATAATTATTATTGTATTAATAATAATAAATTTTAAATACTTAAAATAATAATAATAATTAAAATACCCTAAAATAATATAAAGCAGTTACAAATTAAATACCCTAAATATAAAATTACATCCAAAGTTTTTTTAAGCACTGAATCAAAATTTATTTTGTTTTTTTATGTACTAGTCACGTGGGTATCAATGTTTTTCGAATAAAATTTAATATTTTGACAGATTTTTCTTTTTATTGTTATAAGACTCGATCAAATTAAATTTAAATTTTAAAAAACCCATGGGTAAGTATAAGAATCAATCTAATAAATTACAAAGATGAGTACTTTAGCGAATAACAAATATTTATAATGAAAAAATTTACCAGAGTTCAATGATTAAAAATTTGTCACGGGTACTATTTCAACAACCATAATTTATACCGTTGATCGCAACATTGGATGACACAGATTGAAATAGATTTCCCCATGCCGCTACAAGTTGTAGCGACATAAGAAATTACTCATTTGTCCATCATTTGCTCATGTGCTACACTGTCTACCGCTACAAGTTATGGCGATAGTTTAGTTAACTAATAAATTAGAATGGCTCAGTGGTAGCTTAATGGCCCAATAACCCATAGGTCTTATGTTCAAAATCTAGCTATGATGTTTTTGCTTCTTATGTTATATTTTTTGTGTATTAGATAAATTCTATTACCATCTATATATATATACTCATCTTAAATCTCTACATTAAACTAAATATATATAAAATAACTATGAATATTTATATAACGTAACTATGAATATTTTAATATATATATATATATATATATATATATATATACATTTATCTCTAAATATTTATTTAAATATTTATAAACAAATATTCATATAAATTTATCTTTAAAATTTATAAATAAATATTTATTTATAAATTTATAAATATTTCATCTAAAATTTAGAAATGAATATATTTTATAAATATTTATATGAATATTTAGAGATAAATTTATAAATATTTATATGAATATTTATTTACATATATATATATATATATATATATATATATATATATATATATATAAATATTCATAGTTACTTTATATATTTTTAGTTTAATGTTAAGATTTGTTTAGTATTTTATTTAGTTTGATAAGAAATTTTGAAAAGAATATGTATGTGTATATATATGTATACATATCAAGAGAATAAATTTAAAAATTTTGGAGACTACAAGTTGTGGCATTAGTTTAGTTAACTAATAAATTAGAATGGCTCAGTGGTAGCTTAATGACCCAATAATCCATAGGTCTTAGGTTCAAAACCTAGTTTTGATATTTTTGCTTCTTATGTTATATTTTTTTGTATTATATAAATTCTATTACCATCTATATATATATACCCATCTTAAATCTCCACATTAAACTAAATATATATGAAGTAACTATGAATATTTTAATATATATATATATATATATATATATATATATATATATATATAAATTTATCTCTAAATATTCATATAAATATTTATAAAAATTCATATCTAAATTTATCTTAATTTAAGGCAACATTTTAATAGTCGTTGCAAAAAGTTGTATAAAATATGCAACGAAAATAAAAATTGTTGCCAATGAATGTGGTCCATATTAGGCAACGAAATATAGCAACAAAAAAACTTTCGTTGCCCATGATGAGGAGAAATCAAGTGGTTAGAAATTTTGAAACGAATTTCTAACAAATTTTGTTTCCAAATTTTGCAACGACTTGTGAATTTCGTTACAAAAAGTGAAAACCTGACACAATCTGCAACGAAGGACACATTTCGTTGCTAAACATACACTTTTAGCAACAACTTATAAAGTTGTTGTCTGAAAAGTCGTTGCTAAAGCCTCATTTTTAGCAACAAAAAAATTTTTGTTGTCCACGATGACGGGAAATCATGTGGGCGAAAATTTTGCAACGAATTTCTAACGAAATTTTTTCTTGCCAATGAATTAGCAACGAAATTTTGCAACGACTTGTGAATTTCGTTGCAAAAAGTGAAAGCCTGACACAATCAGCAACGAAGGACAAATTTCGTTGCTAAACATATACTTTTAGCAACGACTTATAAAGTCGTTGCCCGAAAAATCGTTGCTAAAGGCCCATTTTTTTAGTGAATTTTAAAGTTTAGATGCATTTGATCCCCCTCCCCACCCGTCAATAGAAAAAGAAAGCTCTTAGTCTCACTTTTAATTGTGCTGAACTAAATGTTGGTTTTGGTTTTTGGTCTACTTTTGTATATATTATAGGTTAATGGATGTCAAACAAGGCCAGAATAAAGAACGGAAGACAATTTTGTATTTGGTATTTGAGTACATGGACACTGATCTCAAGAAATTCATCCGAACTTTTCATCAAACTGAGTAGAACATTCCCTCAAAAACCATCAAGGTATAGAGGAGATTGGAGTTTATCAGTGATATAGCTTCCTGATATATGGCGGGGAAGTTGGTTATTTAACTATTTTTTCTTCTTGAATGCAGAGTTTGATGTATCAACTTTGTAAGGGGGTTGCATTCTACTACGGTCATGGTGTATTGTAGTTTAAGTTAAACCTAGTTTTAGAGTTCCCTTGGTCCTTTAATTATGAAGTATCATTTGTCCTTTACTTGGGGGCAGGAGCAATAAGCTTTATAATGCCATTAAGTGCGTAATTTCCTTGTGTAGTTCTCATAGGGTACTGTACCCTGTCACAAATTGATTGCTGTGGAATCATCTCTGTGAAAAAAGATTCTTGGTTCCAATAATTTGCTTCTGATCTTCTGAAATTAGTCGTTTTTTGTTACATGTATATAGATTAGATGCCTACTGTATGATGTGTTATCTTATGGCTTTGTTTGGGTTTCTTTTTCTCTTATTTCTTAAATGGTCATAGGCTCATAGGTGTTGGAAATAAAATTGAATGAAAAAAAAAAAAAAAAAAAAAAAAACAGTTTGTGCGCGGGTCGGGTATGCGCCAACGGTAATAAAATACAGAATTCTTCTATAAATTAAGGAAGATAGGCGCGTATGAAAAAAGAAAGTTTTTCTTTTTCCTCTTGCCGTTCCTGACTTCCAGTTCTTATTTTTCCTAGTAATATACATTGTTTTTCCTACAAATTTTGACAAGCAAAATAACATTGTGTAGTGTGCAACAACATAGTGCAGTGGGCTTGACAAGACAACAGAGTGCTGTGTGTATTAAGAGTAGTAAGGATTTTCTTCTCTTTCCAAATTTACTTTATTCATGGGTCATCATCATTATTCATGTAATTTTAGTACATAACATAAAGATTGGTTCAAGATGAATTCTTAATTTTGTAATGCTACTAATTAAGAATTGAAATCCGTTTTATCTTGGGAAGCAATTATTCAATTAACCCTTAGCATCTGTGGGGGAATAAATTTGCTTTAAGGAGACTTTGTGAATTCAAAGGACTCGGATTTATTTATTATTATTTTTTGTGTTATATTTATATAAAATCATGTTTTGTTTTATAATATTTATATATATATTAAATAATACTAAATATATTACAGATAACAATCTTAAAGCAAATTTATATTTTCTGCAATTATAATATTGTTTTATGTATTCAGAAAATCGTTTTATATTATCTGTAATATTACATTCAGTTTTGTATGCCTCAAAACTGAACCCATTTCTTTTTATATTACTTTCCGGAGTATTCAGTATGCATGAATATCATGTCATCTATATTATATGTAAATATAGTTTATAATTAATCTCAGAAAAAGCGTTGCATGTTGTCTCTGTAATTACTAATGTCTTTTCTTGCCTTGTCTAAGTCATCACTCTATTCATTAGGCTATAATATTATATATAATATTAAGTTGTTTTATATATAGTAAGATAATTTTAATTATACTATATAGTAATACACTAAAGTAATTAGACCCTCTCTGTAGACAGATTTTGTTGAAATTTTCTGCACATTTCTGTTGTGCGGATATTCTGTTATTTTACTTAATTTGCATGTGAATATACATATTAATTACATGTTAACTAATTTATATTATGTTATTATATATATATATATGAATAATTTATTGCAATTATTGTTATTGCAAATTTTACTGTAATTATTATTGACTGCAATTATTGTTATTGCAATTACAATTACTGAAATTTACTGCAATTACCGAAATTTACTGCAAAGAAACATAATAACCTGCATGTTGTATTATTATGTTGTAGAATTGCTTGTATATTTATTACCTGCATGATTGCATGTTAATACGTGTCAACCTTTTGATTACTTCAGAACAGTAAATTAAAGTTGTAAACAAGATTTGTCAACAGAAATTTACAAATACATTTTTGTTTACAAAAGTTTATTTGTTTGTTAATACAAAATGTGTACAACTTTTGTTACAACATATTTGTAAACAAAAATTTGTTAACAGAATTTGAATTTGTGCTATACAAATTTGTAAAACAAAAATTGTGAACAAATTTTCTACAACAGAAATTTTATAAACAAAATTTGTTGTTAGAATTCTGTTAAATTTTTGTACAACAGAAATTTGTTTCTGATTATTGATAGTCTTTATTTGTATAACAGAAATGGCATCTACTAGTACCATTCCTGCCGTGAGTATGTCTCATGGAGAAAAGCCTGAAAGGTTCAATGGAACTGATTTCAAGCGTTGGCAACAAAAGATGCTCTTCTATCTCACAACACTGAACTTGGCAAGGTTTCTACAAGAGGATTGTCCTACTCTTGTTGAAGGAGAAACTGACAAGGAAAAGGTGGCTGCTGTTGATGCATGGAAACATGCAGATTTTCTTTGCAGAAACTATGTGATGAATGGTTTAGATAATACATTATATAATGTATATTGTACAATTAAAACTGCAAAAGAACTATGGGAATCTTTAGACAAAAAATATAAAACTGAAGATGCTGGCATGAAGAAATTCATAGTTGGTAGATTTCTTGATTTTAAAATGGTAGATTCTAAAGCAGTCATCACTCAGGTTCAAGAATTACAAGTAATTCTACATGACATTCATTCTGAAGGAATGTCATTAAGTGACTCATTCCAAGTTGCAGCAATGATTGAAAAACTTCCACCATCATGGAAAGACTTCAAGAATTATCTAAAGCATAAACGCAAAGAGATGAATCTTGAAGAACTGATCGTGCGACTAAGGATTGAAGAGGACAATCGAGGATCTGAGAAGAAAAGTGGGAAGAATTTCATTGAAGCCAAGGCAAATATTGTAGAACAAAGGTCAAACAACAACAAAAGAAAGCGTGATGGCAAAGAGACTTTCAAGGCCAAGAAGAAATTCAAAGGCAAATGCTTCAATTGTGGCATTCCAGGACATAAATCTAATGAATGTCGAAAGCCAAAGAAGTTGAAGAAAGAACAAAAGCCTCAAGCAAATGTGACAGAACTGGAAAGGCTTTCTGAAGATGTTTCAGACATGAATCTTTGTGCAGTTATATCTGAATGTAACTTGGTAGGAAACCCTAAAGAGTGGTACGTGGACACTGGGGCTACTCGCCACATTTGTTCCAACAAATGGATGTTTTCTACTTACAAACCAGTAGAAAATGATGATCAACTCTTCATGGGAAACTCCTCAAGTTCAAAGGTTGAAGGACGTGAAAAGATTATACTGAAAATGACATCTGGCAAAGAACTGACTTTGAATGAAGTGCTTCATGTGCCAGATATTCGCAAGAATCTAGTTTCTGGGTCACTACTTAGCAAGAATGGTTTTAAGTTGGTGTTTGTGTCTGATAAGTTTGTACTTACAAAGAATGATAT